>JAKTYE010000005.1:0-374170 GCA_030561785.1 Ogataea ortonii
AGAGACGCTTTATGGTTAGTTGAGACAGTTGAAATGCTTGTCCCGTCAATTGATCCTGGGCCAGACACGTTTCGCCTTCTTCTGACCACAGATAATCATGTCGGATTTCTCGAAACAGATCCCATCAGAGGCAACGACAGTTGGAAAACGTTTTCTGAAATTATGCACATTGCCAGGGACAATGACGTGGACATGGTGATTCAGGCAGGTGATCTCTTTCATGTGAACAAGCCTAGCAAGAAATCGTACTACCATGTGATACGAACGTTACGAGAGTGTTGTTGGCAGGATAAACCTAGAGAGTTTAGATTGTTGTCTGATCCATCTGTTTCCATGTCTAACAGACACTTTAATTACCCGTGTGAGCACGATCCGAATCTGAATGTTGGAATGCCTGTTCATGCGATTTCAGGAAATCATGACGACTCGACTGGAGATGATCTTCTTTCTCCCTTGGATCTACTATCGGTGGGAGGTCTTCTGAACCATTTTGGAAGAGTGACTAATAACGACGACATTAAGATATATCCTCTTTTGTTCCGCAAGGGGACCACCAATTTTGCGTTGTACGGATTGCAGAGCATCCGTGAAGAACGACTGAAAAGAACGCTTGCTTCTGGAAATGTGGTATTTCTCCAGCCAGACGACAATCAGGACTGGTTCAGCATGATGTGTATCCATCAGAATCACGTTCCAAGGCCAGGAGTTCGCATAGTGGAGGAAGTTCATCTTCCATCGTTTCTGGATTTCATCTTGTGGGGCCATGAGCACGAGTGTATTCCGAGATCAGTTAAGAACATAGCCACTGGGTTTGACGTTTTGCAGGCTGGTTCCTCTGTGGCTACCTCTCTGAGCGCAGGGGAGGTTCCTGACAAACATGTATTTATTCTGAGTGTGAAGGGCAAAGATTATAGTTTGGAGCCTATCAGACTGAAGTCTGTTCGGCCTTTTGCCATGAAAGATCTTGTTCTTAGCGAGACCGGGATCTCTGCGAGCTCTGGAAACAAGGACGAGGTGATCAATCTATTGATTGAAGAGGTGAATAATCTTATAGACCAAGCTGTTACTAGTTGGAAGGAAGCCAATATTGACGAAGGGGACGAGTTCATCGACATTGATGTTCCTTTGCCGTTGATCAGGCTGCGAGTCGAATACGGAGGAGGTTACGAGGTCGAGAACCCACGGAGGTTTTCGAATCGGTTTGTTGGCAAAGTTGCCAACATCAACGACATTGTGATTTTCTACAGGAAGAAGAGTGTTGGAAACCAATTGGCTGCTGACATGCAGTTGAACAGAAAGAATCACGATAAAGAGATCGACATGGAGGAGCAAGAGCTGAGAGTGCAGGAGGGACGGATGAGCATTGGGGATTTTCTGGACAAGCATTTGGATGACGAGGACTTACTGTTGCTGAATAAGCAGGAAATGACCAAAGTGATTGAGGATTCGATGGTCAAAGAGGACAAGAATCTGATTTCAAGATTTGTCGAGGAGGAGCTTGGTGCTGACCTCAAGCTACTTTTGAAGCTGAATATTGGAGATGCAGATGGAGACCAGAACATGGATGAGACTGTTTCTGGCAAGGGAAAAAGCGTGGCAGAACTCAAGAAGGGTTTCAGAAAGATAGCCAAAGAGATCCGGCTCAAGGCTCGGTACAACGGAGAGGTCAAAGAGACCGCAAGTGTTGACGAGTCGGTCGATGTAATGGCAAGGAACGGCACTTCAGGGGGCTGGAACGATAAGGAGGTTGTTATCCCTGATTCTGACGAAGAGAGCTACCTTGGGGGTACTAGTCGGAGGAAACGTGCGACAGTTACTGATGCGGTTTATTCTGCGGACGAGCAGGAATCAGGGTCCAATTTTGAAGAGGAAATGCGGTCGGAGTTGAGTGATGATGATCTGATAGAGATAGAAAAGCCGCAGGCTGTCAAGAGTGGGAAGAGTGTTTCCAAGTCTCGAAAAAGAACAGACTCCACCAAACCTGTTTCTCGGACGAGGTCGAAGCTGAAAAAAGCAGTGTCTTCCAAGGGTGCAGACGTTTCGTCACAGTTACCTCTGAGCATGTTCAGCTCTGTTGGACGTCGTCGGAAGTAACAATGTCCAGCGTGCTCTTTATGGTGTACATAGTTGGTACCGGCTTCAGGGATAAGAAGCTGGCAGTGAAAGAAAGGGCGTGTACTTTGTCCAATTTCTGTTGTGCCATTACAAATAGTGACGAGCAAGAAAATAAAGTTTGAAATAGAAAAACAACGGAACTGTTTTGTTTGATTCCAGATCAACAGAGCATCGCAAGTGGGCAGGAAGTTTGCAATTGGAAACAGAGTGTTGTATCTAACGGGTTGAAACTGGGAAATGGGTCTTTTGAAGGAAGTGCAGGGGTTTTTCCACTCGCTGACAACTAAAGATCACTACGCATCATACGACGCGGGCGAAAATGCGGAATCCGCGGCACATCACACGGGATTGACAACAAATCTGGCCAACGGGTCGTCACAGTCAATTGCCATGCTTGACAATACGTCTTCCGTTTCTTTGGGTCAGCGGAACAGCCGTTCTGCGCGGCCGTCCACGTCCCAAAACAGGCCGGTTCAGTATCGCCCTGGTTTGAGATCACAGCTCCACGGAAACGGGGCTGGAAACGAGATTCAGTTGCAAGAATACACTGATGGTCAGCCTCCACTCCCCTCGCTGTCTTCGGTCTGGCAGAAAATCGAAGATTGGACAGAAAGAGAGTTCCCGGAGCTCGGAGATGACCTCGAAGAAGGAGCCACAGTGAACGATCTGAACGCTTTGGAGACAGACCTGGGTGTTTCGTTGCCGTTCGACGTGAGGGAGTCTTATCAGCTTCACGATGGCCAGCTTTCGTTGAGCAAGAAAAGAGGGCTCGTGTACGGTCATCCTCTGTTGGATCTAGAAAGCATTGCTGCTGAGGTGAACATCTGGAGAAAAGTGTACACCAGGCTCGAAAAGGTGACCCAGGAGCTTGTGAACTCGACTCCCATAGATGGAGAAGAGGGCACAACTACAGACACAAGCTCTAAACTCCACCATCAAAGACAGAAACATATAAATTTTTTGGAATTGCAAAGAAGTGTTCCCAGAGGAGCCATCCAGGAGCTTTATTATCACCCTCATTGGATCCCAATTGTGAAGGATAATGGAGGTAACAACATTGGTGTCGACTTGGCGCCGGGTCCCAAGGGTAAATGGGGACAGATCATATTGTTTGGAAGAGATTACGACACAAAATACGTGGTTGCGTCATGTTTGACCGAGTTCTTGTTGAACCTAGCCGATGATCTAGACGATGGAAAGTTTGTCATTGATGAGATAGACGAGGATCTGACATATGTTGAGAACGGGAAGAGTCTGGCGTATTTCGAGGTTTTGAAGTTTAGAGCTCTTGCTCTTGCCAGGGCTTCGGAACAGGCTTTTTCTTCGAACCTGAAGCTGTCTGCCAGTCGGACCGGTTCTGGTGTGTCTCTCCCTAGAGAGACTTTGATTTCCCCTATGGCTTCTACGACAAACGTCCAACAGGCTACAGAGACGAAGAACGTTGCTACAGGTTCCCAAGCCGCTGATGACCAGTTTGCATTGGATGACGACCATGATTTCTCGCACACAGATGTGGTGGTGCCTTCTGAGGAGGTGATAAGCTCTGGAAAGCTGGAAGAAAAGCTGAAGGCTGTTGATCTGGAAGATAAGGAGTCTGACAATGTCAATAATAAAGAGACACAGAACGACGATTCTAGGTCGAAGAAAGAGCAGCAGGAGCAGGAAAGTAGTAAGAAAGCAGTTGCAGAGACGAAAAGTGAGCCGATCGAAACCGCAATTGAGCCAGAGACTGAGCCAGAGACTAGGAGTGAGACTAAGACTGAGACTAAGACTGAGACTGAGACTAAGACTGAGACTGAGACTGAGACTGAGACAGGTTCCATACCCGAGGAGTCTGCTGAAGAGCCGGTGGCTGTCTGACGACATGGATTGGTTGGGAAAAGTCTTTTGACGTGCTGGTACAAGCTGTCTGATGATTTCGTATATGATTCTCGTTGTTGAATACATGTTTTTGCTAGTTGTAATACCGGTGAACAATCTGAATCCTTCACCGCCTCGAAAATATCGACTGGCTCGCGCTTTTTGAAGTTAGCAATTTGATTTGGTAAAAAAGAGTTGATGGATATGTTAATTTGGCGACGTTTTGAAGAAGATCGGCAGTCAGAGGAGTCAGCCACCGGATTGTATGGTCTCTTTAGCACAAAACCTATGGACTAGACTTTTTTGTACCCCATTGCTATATTGAATGCCTTTGCCAACCACCAAATTCAAGGACTTGCCTCCTATTCCCAGACCGGCTCTGAGATCAGGAGGCAGTGATGCCACGTATGATCGACACGAGTCTACTGATCGGAGCGAAAGTTCTCTCGGACTGAAGTCGTCGTCTTCAGAAACCACTCTTTCAATGGAGAAGTCCAAACTGCGTCAGACTCCCAGAAAAGCCCCTCCTCTTCTCAATCTGGGCTGCGCTTTATCGGCTTCGCAGTCCTCTGTCGATCCACACGGTCCTGTTTTGTCAGGCTCGTCCACTCCGGTCATCACTGTACATCAGAAAGAGGCCTATCCGGTAATCTCGTCTCTGAACATGGGCAACCAGCCTCCCACTCCGTTTCTCGAGCCAAAATCTCTAAAACGAAAGAATCTGAAAAAACTAACTCTCAACCCTAACGTTCCAGAAAATCTGTGCAAACTTCCATTGTCTGTTTCTTCTTCGGCAGGCGCTGCCTCGTCAATTCCTTCCAACGACATGCTGTACTCCTTCAAAGACCCGGACAAAAAGGCCTCAACAGACGAGTTGATAGCCAATATCCAAAACCTCGAGCTCGGCCTCGAGTACCAGCTGGCAATCAAGGCAGAGGAGCTGGTTCTTCTCAAGAAACTGGGATCAGGAAACTCCGGAACAGTATCGAAGGTTCTCCATCTCCCGACTCAGAAGACTATGGCTAGAAAAATCATTCACATCGAAGCAAAAGAGGTCATTCAATCACAGATAGTCAGAGAGCTCCGAATAATGCACGAATGCGATTCCCCCTACATTATAGGCTTTTACGGATCGTTTCTCCACGAAGGAGACGTTGTCATCTGTATGGAATACATCGACTGTGGATCGCTCGACAAGATGTTCAAGGTCACTGGACCATTTCCAGAGTTCATACTTCAACACATAGCATTTTCGGTACTGACCGGACTCGCATATCTTTACGACAACCATCGCATCATTCATCGTGACGTGAAGCCTTCCAATGTGCTTTTCGACTCGAAGGGAAACATCAAGCTATGCGACTTTGGTGTCAGTCGAGAGCTAATTAACTCAATGGCAGACACCTTTGTCGGAACATCCACATACATGTCCCCAGAAAGAATCCAGGGAGGAGTCTACTCCATCAAAGGAGACGTGTGGTCTTTAGGATTAATGCTCTACGAACTGGCATCTGGAAAATACGCTTTTGGAAGTGCTCCTGGGGGTGCTGCTCCTGGAGTATCCAACTTGAAAAGTGACCCTCAGAAAAAAGGTCCCGATTCAATATTGGATCTGCTTCAAAGAATTGTGAACGAGAGCCCGCCATCTTTGAAGGAGGAAGATGGGTTCAGCAAAGAACTTTGTGACTTTGTTGATCTGTGTTTGAAAAAGGAAAAAGAGAGGCCTGATCCTCATGAGCTGCTCAAGCACCCTTTGTTGCGTGACATCGAAGACATCAATGGATCAAAGGTGTCGTCAAACAGAGCAGACATCAAGCGATGGGCAAAGAACGTTAGAAGAGTCCAAAAAGGAAAACCCAGGAAAGAATGATAAGCATGTTCACGTGAGAGATCTGCTATGTCTCTGATGGATACGTAGTACCTCTGCAACCAAATAAAGACTGCCCCATATAACGACATTTTTCCCTGTTTGTAGATGGAGCTTTAGAGCTTCTTCCAGAGCTTTTTCGACCACCGGTTCAATCACCGTCTCCTGTGCTGGGATTTGGCATTTTGAAGCCAGAGTTTCTGGAGCGTATCCAGAGATCCAGGGCATTCCATCTACCTCGTCTTTGAACTTGGTGAAAACAATTATGTCTGGCTCTAAAACCAGCTTTTCAAACAGAGAGTCAATTGATTTTCCCTTTGTAAAACCAACAACGTGGATCAGACCTTTTTCCTTTGACCTGTACGACCTGTTGAGGAACTTTCCCAGTTCCTCAGCTGCTTGTATGTTGTGAGCACCGTCCAGCAGTGCCGGTAAGATTCCGTTTTGGAGCTGTATATCGACACGTTGTAATCGTCCAGGCCATTCTGTGGCCGATACTCCAGCCTGTACCAGCTCTTTTGACAATGGAATGGTTTTTCCCACAATGTCTGTGACTTTCAATGCTACTGCCAGATTCATCTGCTGGTAATCTCCCAAAAGACTGGTATGGAAGTCCTTGAACTGGGAATTGATCGAATTATACGTCTGTGAGGGATCTTCAGAGACCAAATAGAGAGGAGCCTTTTGTAGCTCAGCTTCGGACTGCACTGTATGGAGCACAGCGGGATCGTTGGAGCCGTCAATCACACACGGAACGGATTTTTTGATGATTCCAGCTTTATGGTAGGCAATCTGTGTCAGATCAGAGCCCAAATAATCCTGATGGTCGAGGCCTATTTTGGTGATTGCTGTGCAAAGGACATTTTCCGGAGCCATAACATTGGTGGAATCCAGTCGCCCTCCCAACCCGGCCTCAAAGATGGCTACCTGAACTTCTGCGTCTCTGAAGACCTGAAATGCCACACAGGTTAGGATCTCAAACTCTGTACAACCAATTGAGAATTCCTTGTCTTTTGCAATGATCCTGTTCTCCACTTCTAGAAATGTCTCCAGGTTTATTGGTTGATCATTGATTTGGATCGAGTCGTTTCTGGAAACAAGATGAGGAGAGTTGAAACGTCCATTTTTCACCTTGTTCGAGCTCAAAATATGCGAAACATACGAACAGACAGACCCTTTACCGTTGGTTCCAGCAACATGGGCCGCCCTCAGTCCCAAGTGGGCATGTGGGTTTCCCAAAACCTTGAGGAGTTTCAATATTCTCAGCAACTGCAAGTCGATTGGCATCTCATTCCCACTGCCAAGACTGCTATTGGCCACAAATAATGGCTTTTCAGACGATCCAGACCTCAGAAGAAGGATGCTCTAAGATCCATGGTCGTGTGCCAATGACCAATAATCTTTTAGTCTTCTGCCATTTCTACTTCTGGCCGCTGGAGCTCAAAAGACAAGGTGGGAAAATAAAGGGTAGCTTGTGTGTTTGGAGGTACGTGTAAGAAAGAAGAGGATCAGAAGTTGGAAATTTTGAGGACCGGGAGGCTTGTTGCAAGATGTCGTCATCACGTTTGGAGACCCGGCTGAGAAAGCTGTTCAATATCCCAAGAAAAGGAGAAACTTTCGAGTTTCGAGAAGGCCTCGTGTCTCAATATGCTGACGAGCGAAAGGATACGATTCAAAGAGTGATTGCGGCCATGACAGTTGGAAAAGACGTTTCGTCTCTATTCCCAGACATATTGAAAAATATTGCAACCCACGACCTGGAACAAAAGAAACTGGTGTATTTATACTTGATGAACTACGCAAAATCAAACCCGGAGCTGTGTATCTTGGCTGTCAACACTTTTGTTCAGGACACCGAGGACCCTAATCCTCTAGTCAGAGCTCTGGCAATCAGGACAATGGGCTGTATCAGAGTGGACAAGATGGTGGACTACATGGAAATCCCGTTGAAAAGAACTTTGAAAGACGACAACCCTTATGTTAGAAAAACTGCAGCCATCTGTGTCGCCAAAGTCTTCGACCTCAATTCGCAATTGTGTGTTGAGCAAGGATTTCTGGATCGTCTGCTTGAACTACTTGAGGACTCGAACCAAATGGTTGTTTCTAACGCAATGTCGGCGTTGATCGAGATATCGAAATCAACGGAGTCAAAAATCCTAACCATCGACTCCAAAATCGTGAAAAAACTGCTTCTCACTTTGAACGAATGCACAGAATGGGGAAGAATTACTATTTTAACGGCACTCGCCGATTATGAAGCTAGGGAAGTGAATGAAGTCCAGAACATCATTGATAAGATATCTCCACAACTTCAACATGAGAATCCGGCTGTCGTTTTGGCCACTGTCAAAGTGCTGATTAAACAACTGGATAAAATATCTGAGGAGCAGAAGAATAGCATATTGAAAAGGCTTTCGTCTCCTCTAGTTTCGCTGTTGTCGACACCACCAGAAATCCAATACGTTGCATTGAGAAACATCAGAATCATTCTCGAAAAATATCCTGTCGTTCTCTCTAGAGAACTGCGTGTTTTCTTTCTCAAATACAACGATCCCCTATATCTGAAGCTTGAAAAAATCGATATACTGGTCAGACTGGCAAACGACTCAAATGGTCTTCTTCTGTTAGCCGAACTTAGAGAATATGCTCTTGAAATCGATAACGATGTGGTTGAGAAATCCATTAATGCTGTTGGCCAGCTTGCAATCAAGCTGCCAAAAATATCCAAAAAGGCAATAGATGTACTCTACGAGCTGTTTATCTCGAGATCGGATTACGGTTTGGACAAACTGATTGTTGTCCTTCAAAATATCTTGAGGCGCTATCCAACAGAGTACTTGACTACAATTATCACCATCATTGCAGACCTTGACTTTGACTCTCTGGAGAGCAGTGATGCCATTTCCTCCTATGTCTGGATTATAGGCGAATACTCCAAAGAGATTCCTCATCTAGATGACAGGCTCTCTTTGCTAGTTTCTCAATTTCTAGACATGGATCCTTCTGTGCAGTCTACGCTACTCACCACAGTTGTCAAAGTGAATTTGATCAAATCGACACCCACCACCCAGAAATTATTACAGCAGATCCTCACTGAGGCCACAACTGAGGTGGAAAATGCTGATGTGAGAGATAAAGCATACATATACTGGAGAATATTGTCAACAGATGATTCCGGTCTACAGAAGCAAATCATTTTGAACAAACTGCCTGTTTTGGAGTCAACCATCGATAAGTTTTCTCCTCTTCTGTTGAAAGAGCTTTTGAACGAGCTCTCAAATTTGGGCTCTGTTTATTATAAGCCTGCGTCAAGTTTCACAAAGCTTGGACAGAATGATCTACTCAACAACACAAAACTTCAGTCGAAGAAGTTGGAGGAGTTACAACAGCTGGCAAAGAATGAGATTGTAAACAACACTGTCAAGGCAGAAAACCTGTTGAACTTTGAAGATGAAGACGAAGAAACAGTGTCTCGTACTTCTCCAGTGGTTGCTGATATAACTGGAAAGGGCAACATTCTCGATGAATTGAATGACCTATTTTCTGGACTCTCAACAACTGCCTCGCAACCTGTTTCCTCCAATAACACTGCACTTTTCAACATTACCAGCAACTTTGAACCTTCGCTGGATTCTGGCCACAAACATTCAGACGAGAAAAACGATGACCTTATTGGACTTTTCTAATTGAACTGATCGATTGTCATGTGCATTTATTTCGCCCACCTTAATAGCAAAAATGATACATTATAGACAACTTGATTGATCATTAACTTTTATTCGGATTCAACATCTAAAACTATTTCTATGTAGTCCCTTGAGACTAATCGTCTCCCATCTCCTCGTCCGCATTTTTCGAAAATGTTTCCTGCTCGAGTTCTTCAACCTCAAACTGTTGTTCCTCTTCAGCCTCCACCTGCACAGATGCTTCATGATCCACCAGATCGGATTCTTCTTCCTCTTGGCTCTGCACTTTTTCATCTGTCACTGGAAAACTCTCCTCCACTAATCGCAATATGTGTTCACACCCATCCTCACTGAATCTTTGATCGCACTCCTCAATGATTGAATACAACATGACTATCGATCGAGGCAACGAATTCAAAATTTCCAATTTCTCTACCTTCTCCAGGCTGTACTCATTCAATCCTTGCATCAACTTTATCACATTTTCCTTGGTATATGAATTGGATTGGCCTGTTTTCACCAAATATGTGGACAGTTCTCGGGCTATTATCTCCAGGTCCACCAAATGGTTACCGCGTCTTTTTCGATGTTTCCTTACCTGTTTCGAATCTTCGAGATCTCCTAGCGTGAAATTCCAGTTGTTTTCTTTCTGTATGTCCAAAAAATGCTGGTAAACTTCAAAGTTTGAGAGAAACTTGTCTCGAGAAACCTCAACCTGTTAAAAGAATAAATAAGTTAGTCTCCAACCATTCAAACTCAGATATAAGAGTTTCTAAACAACTAGCACCAATACATACTTTCATTTTTGGACACCTGAGCTGGTCTGATCAGCAAGTCTTTGCCAAAACAGTCTCTCACCTCCACTGTAAACCGTACATCCTGTGAAAATTTGTTATCTAAGTCTTCTTATTTTTTTCTTGGCTGTGCCAAAGTTTTACTTAGGGTTCAGTACTCTATAATCTTCTCTCAAAGAGCTAATCGGTACTATGTAGTAGCTATTCTAGTCCTCCTGATCCCAGTTTCCTGGCTTTGGTTGCTTGGGCATTTGAGGTCCTCCTGCTCGCTTGGCAACGATGATCTGGTCAACGCTCAAGACTGTGGCAACGGCCTCGGTAGCAAGATTAATGGCATTTCTTTTTGCGACCAATGAATCATAGATCTGATGTTCAGTCACATCCAGCAGAGACTCATTAGCAGAGTCAGATTCAATATCGATCCCGTATTTGAGGGAGCTCGAATCATTCTCGTCATGAGAAGCATACAATCTTGGCAGAACTTCCGAAGCATCCAAACCGGCAGTCTCGCATAAAACTCTGGGAAGAAATTCAAATGCTTCAGCAAATTTCTTGATACCAAGCTGTAACAGTCCTGGTGTCTTTTCTCCATATGTTGTTGTTCTTTTGACTAGTTCTGCCTCTGTAGAACCAGCACCAGGAAGCAATCTTGGATCCTTCAAAATGGCTTTCACCATTGACACTCCGTCATCGATTGCTCTCTCAATATCTTCTAGATTATTTTTGGTGGCGCCTCTCACAACAATGGACGAGGTTAACGAGGTCTCTTTGTCCTGTCTGAATACCGTCACCCTATCTCCACCGATTTCCCTGGTCTCGACAACGTCAACAGTTCCCATCTCTTCCGGTAGAGGGGCTCCCAGCCTGCTTAGAGGAGTTCCTCCACAAACTCTGCAAACACGTCTGAGGTCGAATTTTGAAGGGACCTTTAATACCAGAATGCCATATCTGTTGAGATAATGGAGAGCAAGCTCACCGACACCGGCACCGGCAACAACGACTCTCACACCACTTGCATGGATTTCCTTGACGACCTGATCGAGTTGCTCTTCTTCCCCTTTACTGAAACCCAGCATTTCTTCTGCATTATGTAAAAGCACAGTGCCTTTTGTTTCTGTGGTGGATATGTCAATTGGACACGTATAGATCGCCACTTTGCATGTTTGGAGGAGCTTTTTGATCTGAGATTCCGGTTCCCTTGGGAAAACCATACCCTTGAGAACAAATGAGCTTTCGAGAGATGACCCCATGATCTTCACAATTCTGATGGAATCCACATTGAATGCATTTGGGTTATTTTTAGGTAGGACGTTCATAACAGCGTCGGCAACCAAATCGCTGATTTTTTCCTCATTACCATATTGTTTGGAGGCTATCACTGGCTTGATGATTTTGAGTAACTCTCCTTTGGAATAATAATCCTCAATTTTGTCAACGACAAGATTCTCAAGCTCTTTCACGGCAAATTTGCTAGCCAAGTTGTAACCCTGAATAATTTCTGTGGGGGTTAACCCCAAAATGACCAACTTTTCCGCCAGATGCAAGAGCTCTCCAGCTAAAACCAAAACATAATTAGTATTGTCACCCATTTCTTGTTCCTGTTGCTCCGAAGACATGATCAGAAGCTTGACCGCAGGATGAACAATTTCAAGCTCCTTGATCATAGTGGCAGCATCATTTGTGATGAACACTTTCTCCAAACGATTCACAATGATCTTATTTTTCCCACATGGACCAATGGAAGTGGAAATCATCGAGCTCAACTCCCTGCATGCTTGTATATTTCTGTTGATGGCACCATCTGTGTTGGAGTACGATTGGTATCCTTGTTTGAACAGTCCCGAATTTGGGGCTCCTGGAAGCTTCAACGACATTCTTTCTGACAACCGATAAGTAGAAGAGTATCTGTCTGTTGGTAAAGTATCCCAAGATACGTTTCGACTACGTGCTTCCTTCTCTCGGGTGTGATCTTTTGTTCGAGTGTCCAGAATCTTGCACGCGTTCTCCGTGTTAGTACTGGTGATGGCGAGAGAATGAAATTTTTTCTGGTGCACAGATGTCGAAGGCGGTGCCAGCAAGAGGATCACATCCTTGCATTTTGGGCATGTAGCGTAATGACAACTTGACAGTGCGATGAAGAGGGCACTCAACTCGGTTTTGAGTGGAACAGGAGGACGATTGATCAAAGGCTCGAGTCTTGTGAATTTCTTGAGTCTTCCTTTGTATACCTGAAAAGCTTCCCGACTCTGGTAGAGGCGTTGCTTGGGGAAATGGCGGCAAAACAATCATTCAAAGATCAATTGATCAACAGCTCAAACTCTCATAATTCTCTTAATAGACGCGACAATGACATCGATTCCATCGAATACGATCCACTATGTGATGTGCTAGACCTGTTCAAGACTCCTGGCAGCCTTGGTGAACTCGACGATTTGCTTGGGTATATCAACATATACAAATTGCAAGTTGATAACGAAATTCTGGTTAAACAGAATAAATACTCAAATTTTGCAGAGACAAATGTCAATGCCAACAATTCGCTAGAAAGCGTGGAAAGTTCATTGACTGACTTGATAACAAGTTTCAATGACACACAGCTGTCCGCCGAGAACACGGGTTCAACAATTAATAGTATGACAGCCGGCATCAAAACATTAGACAATTCCAAAAAGAACCTGACGTTGACAATGACCATCTTGAAAAGACTCCAAATGCTCATCACCGCATACGAAAACCTTGAAAACTTCATTAATGATTCCACAACCCCTGTGAAGAATTACACAGAGATAAGACAGCTTTTAAGTGTGGTAATGGAGCTTATGCAATACTTTCAAACCTATAAAAGCATAGACGAGATAAATACCTTGAACAAGAAGATTGGATCGATCAAGAACAAAATCATAGATGTGATCTTCAGTGATTTTGAAAAAGAAATACAAGGCGAGTTGAGGAACCCGGATCTTGTTGAAAGCTGCCATATACTGGATCTGCTAGGAAAACCATATCACGACAAATTAGTCAATTGGTACATTGTGACTTTGCTAAAGGAAATCTTTTCGATTTTTAAGACCACTGAGGAGGCTGGATCACTTGACAACTTGAAGAGACGGTTCATTTATTTCCAACGTATTTTGAGCAACTTTGAGTCTACTCATCTTTCAGTTTTCCCTAAAAAATGGAACATGTCTTTGGAGCTGACCAAAAGTTTCTGTGAGCTGACTAACAAAGATCTCCAGGAGATAACTACCAAGGAGGTAAGGCTCAATGGAAACACAGTGGATGTTAATATACTTCTGAACTCTTTGTCTGAAACGCTTGAGTTTGAATCATTTTTGAACCAAAAATTCAAGAACTACGAACATGACAACGAGAAGGGCCATAACTTTGATCGATCTATTTCCGATGTGTTTGAGCCTTATTTAAATATATGGATTGACCACCAGGGAACTATCATTGGCAACAAATTCATTGAATTTCTGAACCCAACGAATCTTTTGAAAAAGTCGGGGATAGAAACAAATGAACAAACCAAAACTGAGCATAGCCAGGCTGAATCGTCTTCATTGAATGTGTTGGAGTCGGCTGCTGATCTATTCCGACTTTACAGACAGATTCTCTCCCAGTTATCCAAGCTGTCACAAGGAAAATCGCTTGTCAAACTTTCGACCGTATTTTCAAAATATCTTATCAACTACCAGCAAACGGTGTTAGAGCCAATAGTTCCTGACAATAAGAAGCTGTCCTCAAGTACACAAGCTGATCAGATTGAAGGTGCTGAATTGATATGTCTGGTTTTGAACACTGCAGACTATTGTTCTGTTACCGTGAGTCAACTGGAGGACAAATTGATTTCATTGGTTCGGCCTGAAGAGCTTGCAAATCAGATTGAATTTGAAACTGTCAAGAACAGATATCTTGCCATGATCAACAAGTGCATTAATTTACTCTTTTACAAGATAGAAAAGGATCTACAACTAGCCTGGAGAGAGATGTTGAACAATAATTGGAAGACGCAGAAAGAAGTCACGGGTGAGTCGAGATACATGGGGTCCTTAAAATTAGTCATCAACGATAATTGTGATCTAATTTTCCTCAAATTCAACAGAACTCTATATATTAGGAACTTTATCGACAAATTGGTGGAACTATTACTGAACGAGCTCATTCTGAATATTGTCAAACTGAAACCTTTGACTGAGCTTATGGCTGAACAATTTTTGTTGGATTTACAAGGACTCAAGACTTTTGTGCTTGAGCTACCTAAGAAGACGCCAGAAGGTGCCAGAATCCTCTCCTCTTCTAGTTTCTCAAAGGGAATCAACAGCAAAGTGGAACAGATAGAAACGCTGCTCAAAATCTTGATGGTTCCAAGCTCCCCTACTTCTGACTTCATCTCAAGCTATTTTACCATCATTGGGGATTCAAATTTCAGCAATTTCACTAAAGTCCTGAAACTCAAAGGGCATTTGAGCAAAGAGGCTACTTATGAAAAAGATAAGTTCAAATATATTGACCATTTCAAAATCCAGCTACGCATCCATGAGGAAAATAGCGAAGATCAGTTGTCGGAGTCAAACGAGTTTTTGGAAAACTTAAAGATTGAAAACCTTCCTTCTGATGGAATCGGCTCGATCTTGAACTCGACGATGCTTTCTGCTGGTTCACCGAAACCTGGTTCTCCGCCTCCGGCAAACACAGTGGGGAGTAACTTCACGAATTTCTTCAATAGTCCAAATCCGAACTTCAAGATAGACAAACAGGCTTTGTTGAGCACAAGGGAAAACTTCGAAAAGAACATTGCCAAGACATTCAGTATTCACAATGAAAATAAAATCGACATTGGCGAGAATCTGAAGAGTTTCGGCAAGTTCTTCAAGAAGAATTAATGCTACAATAGACGTTTGAATTTGCTTCGAGAATAATGACCTGATAGAAAACTTTTGACACTTCGAAAGAGTGATACAATATAGATAATAGGAGTAGTAGCTCAAAGTGATTGCTCAAAAGATGCAACCAGTCCAAGAACAACCCGTAATAGTGTGATCTCCATTGAGATATTAATGCTTTCCACCAGTACGTTCGAATCTGATTTTAGCTTGTTCGGCTTCAACTTTTGGGTCGAAGCTAATAAATTCATGTAATCCAGCACCTGCAGGCACCATAGGAAGAACAGGCACCTTTTGTTCCACAACAACTTCCATGAGAACTGGACCATCATTATACTCCAGCATTTGTTTGACACCGCTCTTCATATCCTCCTGCGCTTCGATTCTGAAAGCCTTGAGACCCATTGCCTCTGCAAGCTTCACAAAGTCTGGATTCGTCTGATGAGTGTGAGCATATCTGTGTTCGTAGAACAATGACTGCCATTGGGTCACCATACCCTGTTCCTCATTGTTAAGAACGACGATTTTAACTGGAGCATTGGCTTGCACAGCAGAGGACAGCTCCATCAATGTCATGTTGAAAGAGGCATCACCGTCAATGTCAATAACCAAAGCATCTGGTTTGGCGATCTGTGCACCAATGGCAGCAGGCAAGCCAAATCCCATGGTTCCAAGACCACCAGAGGTGATGAAAGATCTTGGTTTTCTCCACGTGAAAGCCTGGGCAGCCCACATTTGATGCTGACCAACACCGGTAGTCACAAAGAGGTCACGTCCACTGGCATTTGCCTGCTCGGAGATCTCCTTAATCAAAGTTTGTGGCTTTATCTTCGATCCTGGAGTCTCTAGTTGATATGCATAAGGGTACTTTTCCTTCCATTCATTGATCGAATCAAACCACTCAGGTCTCGAGTCAACAGGATGCACCAGTTGGTTGAAGAGTTCCAAATTGTGAGTCACATCTCCTTCGACAGCCTCTGTGGCTTCCACAACTTTGTTGATATTCTTTGGCGAAATCTCGAAATGGATGATACCACCTCTCTTTTCTTTCTCAGCAAGTTTAGCTTCTGGAGCAAATTTTGCAACGCTACATGTGACTCTGTCATCAAATCTTGCTCCCAAAGCGATGATCAAGTCGGCTTTTTGCATGGCAATGTTTGCGACAGCAGAACCGTGCATTCCAAGCATGTCCAGAGACTTTTCATCAGTCTGATCAAAGGCACCCAGACCCTGCAGTGTTGTGGTGACTGGAATCTTGGCTTTCTCTGCAAGCTCTTTCAGCCTCTTAGGTCCCTCTTCGGAATTAAGGATACCAGCTCCAACGTACAAGATTGGCTTCTTCGCCTTGTTCAGCAAATCTGCAGATCTCTTGATACATTGGGTGGTAAACTCGGTGGCAGCAGCCTGTGTGATCTTGTTCAGTGTGTTAGAAGGAAGAGTGGTGGAAATTGGAATGGCCTCTTTCAAGATTGCTGCAGTGACATCCTTTGGCAGATCCACTAAAACTGGACCTGGTCTACCGGAAGTTGCAATCTCAAAGGCCTCGTTGATTCTCCTAGGGAGCTCGGCCACATTTTTCACCATCACGTTCCACTTTGTACATGATCTTGAGATACCAAGAACATCAGCTTCCTGGAAAGCGTCGGTACCAATGGCAGAGGTCACGACCTGGCCAGTAAAGACAACTAACGGCACACCGTCAGCCAAAGCATCAGCCATAGGAGTGACAACGTTTGTGGCTCCAGGACCTGAGGTCACAAGAACAACACCAGGCTTTCCACTAGCCCTAGCATAGCCTTCGGCCATATGACCAGCTCCCTGCTCGTGTCTAGGAAGGACAAAGTTGAACTTGTCCGAGTTGTAGATAGCGTCATAGACTGGAAGAATGGCTCCTCCTGGATATCCAAAAATGGTATCAACGTTGTGTCTTCCCATCATTTCATGAAATATCTGTCCACCGGTAAGACCAATGAACGAGTCGTCCATTTGTGTATCCGGATTTGAGGACTTCTTGAGAGGAGAAGGACGTTTCAGATCTGATGTGTTGAGAGACGGAGCTGGGATTGGTCTAGATTCCGAAACATGGACTTGAGTCGATGATGACTTGAAACGAAGATTCGTGATGCTGACATCTGAATATGTGGTCGCCTTTAACATGTGTCTACATATATTCGCAGCGGCCCGTCTCGAGGAAGGAGCCCCGCATGTCGGTCTTGAGAGCATTTTGTAGCTTTCTGATGCTTTGAAAACTCTTTGTCTGAAATAATCCACTCAAGTAGCTTACGAAAACCTTAAAAGCTTTCTGATTCACCAGATCTGTGGAAACCAAACGAATTAAATCTCCGAATCAAATTTGTAAGTAGTGAAAAACAGATTTTTTTCTAAGACTCATCTTCACCTTTCAAACTCAATACATTTTTCTTTTTCAGCCCTTCCCCAATTTCTGAAAAATTTTGTGCTAAAAAAATTTTTTGAGTTGGCCGGTTATGCGCACAACCGGGCCTTCACCGGAGGCTTCTTGGTGGGAGGAGAGAACCTTTCCGGTGTAGAGATGTAAAAACTCTTGCTCTTTCTGTACTGCCATTTAGGCGACAAGCGTCGACCGACGTCATTTCTGCTGTTTGTGGCGAGGGTGGCTGGTCGTTGGGTCGCACCTGCTAATTGACAGCTCATTTGCCACAGTATATCCTAAAAAAGACTTTTGTCAAAAGAGACCCCATGAAGGGAACTTGAGGTGACTTTCACAGGCGGCAATCAGTTTGTGACTATCTTCTGGGATATTGCTCGATAAGTATGGATGGTAAGTCTCGGGCGGTTTCCGAAGAGGAAAAGTCGTTTTTATATCGATCGCACCATTCGGTGAAGATCGGAGATGTTCATCGTTTCGTTATCACTTACCTTCCGAACGAACACGACATTCACAAGAACTCGTTATTTGTGAAAATAAAGAACACAGAAATGCTTCCATTGAGGGCTGCCTATTTGGCAGGCCCCTATTTGCTTTATTGTGATGTAAGAACAGACGATTACACCCATGAAAAGACGTGTTTTGTTACCGCTGACCAGCCCATTTACGATCCAAACCTGGCTGCTGGCCAGAGTCTGACTGCTGAACTTTCTCTCCACACCATGAAGTCCAAATACGTGTGGATTGTTGACGTCATAAGCCAAATGCTTTTCAGCACCACCGCAGAAGTGCATTTCGAAGTCATGATAGGAAGATCCAAACATTTTCTACACAGACATAACTTTGGAGAGAGATTTGGCAAATTCTCAGCACAGTTAGATGTACAGCATTTGAGTACCGTGGATTTATGGAACAGAACAATTACAACGTTTTCTCAAAAAGATCCTGCACATTTAGTGGTGTTGTCACATGGTCTACATTCGAACGTCACTGCAGATATGTTCTACGTCAAGGAGCAAATTGAAAAGATGGCTCTCAAAACCGGAGAAAATATCATTGTAAGAGGATTTTCCGATAACGTTTGCAAGACGGAGCGTGGAGTCAAGTATCTGGGGAGAAGGCTTGCAGAATCCATTGTTCATGAAATGACTCGAGGTTTGAATATCAAAAAAATCTCCTTCATTGCTCATTCGTTGGGGGGATTAGTTCAAACTTTTGCTATAGCATACATCATGCACAATTATCCTCATTTCTTTGATGAGGTTGAGCCAGAGAACTTTATAACCTTGGCTTCCCCCTTTTTGGGTATTTCAAATGAAAATCCAGCTTATGTCAAAATGGCTTTAGCTTTCGGTATAGTCGGGAAAACAGGACAGGATCTAGGTCTCCAGGGAACAAAACCTTTACTAATGCTACTACCTTCGGAGTCAACACGTCAAATTCTGCGCAGATTTAAACGAAGGACTCTGTACGCTAACGCTATGCATGACGGAATTGTTCCGTTAAGAACCTCTGCTTTACTCTATTTAGACTGGAAGGCACTCTCTTCGGTTTACGAAGCATTGAAAGCTGATCATGCGCTAAACCCGTTGATCGAAAGTGGAAAATCTGAAGGCAGTGATCAAGTTAGTGAGATCCCTCACAATGTTGAAGAATCCAGTGAATATTCCGGTACTTTAATCACATCAATCAAAGCTAAGATTCTTTCACCTTTGCAGACTGTGGTGAGTTTTTGTGCCCCTGGTTCTCAGGAGCCTGTGAACAAATCGAAAAAGTATCAAAGATTTCAAACAAATGACAGCTCAAAATCAGTGCCTCGTGATTCCATGGACGATCACTTGGATGATTACATGACTCCTCTTCCAAAGTCTTCCGTCATTGAATCCATCAAGAAAGTTTTACTTCCTCCCCTTCCTCCTCTAAAGTATCTTACTGATCCCAACACTAGACCAGAGGTCATCTTACATGACAAGATCTACACCCCTGATACCATTCCTCGCACTCCTCTTCGAGCTTCAACCACTCTGCTTCAAGCCATAGATCCAATCAAAAGGCAAAAGTATTTAGAAGAGAAGATTGCAAGAAGATGGCATAATGGAATGTCGTGGAGGAAAGTGATCGTCAATTTGCAACCAGATGCTCATAATAATATCGTGGTTCGGAGACGCTTCTCCAATGCGTACGGATGGCTTGTGGTGGACCATTTGATAAAAAATCACTTTGGACCTCGATCATTTGCTGGAGAAGATCTCGAGGATTACAATTGGGATTCAACAGCTGAGAAGGATTCGAATGGAAACTCAGAGACCCACAAAGATTTCGATTCATCTGATAGAAAATTGTCGGATATTTTGAGTAAGCAGCACGAGAAAGCTTCTAAAGATATGGCCAATATGCCCACAGTCACTGCTACCAATGTCTCAGGGATAATAATCAGCAACGAGCAGTCTTTGTGCTCCATAGAAAGAAGAAATTCTCATAGAAAAAAAAGTGCAGAGACCATTCATAGATACAGTGACATGGAAAGTCTTGATGAGGAGGGTTTAGAGTGGGTCAATGATGATGAGTCGATTGTCTATGACGGGCCTGCCGGTATGCTTAATACCGTTACTGAAAGTGTGAATGATCGGATGGAGTCGATCAAGAAGAATCTTTTTAGTGGAGCAGAGCAAGACAACATTCCTGAGGTTTACGTTGATCAGAATTTGATGTCTATCGACGAAAATACGCAGTTGGTAAGTGAATCATATATATAACAACTCAATTGCAAAGTTGAGCGATATAACTTGCAGTTTTGTTGATACAATACATATAGCATATATGGTTATCCACATTAATTTATTATATTGTATGCATTATGGTGAGACTCTGAGGTCTGGAATAACTAACTCATATTGATTGGAGTTTAGTAACTTCATTCATTCAGTGTCACAGACAACTACAGCGCAATTGGATTCGACACTCTCCTACAAATTGCGTGATTTGTTGTTCGGAATCAAACGGAATTTCTTTGAGAACACAAAACGTCATTTTACAGCCGAGATACCTCAACATGGAACCATATGGCAGTCGTTCAATTAAACTTCCAAACATGGATCCTCCCTCAGGCATGAAATTTTGTGCGGCGCAGCATTCACACTCAAAACTTCAGGCCAAGTTCAGCCGCACGCTGACGGCAACATTAAAGCCAGAAAGAACATAGCAACTTTACAATTTGGCCGATACGCCGGGTCACATGCGCTTGGATAGTCCTTGTTATTCATCAAAAACAATTTCCCTCTACATGCACAATTTTTAGGCCGTGTGCACTCGCTTATGAACGATTTCTTATGTCAACTGTGGATCGATGGATGGACACCTTGACATGATACACCCCCAGTAATATGGATCGTCTTGTCCAACAATTTTGCCCAAAAAAAGACCATAGGGGTTTCATTGCCACAGATACCATCAATTAACACCATTTTGGAGCTCTATGTCCTCCTCCGATCGCTAATTGCTCCATTTTCAGCCGTAGAAGCACATGGAACACTCGAAACCAAGGGTCTCGTTTCTCTATTGGATTTAGTAGTGCAAAGCTCAAAATCTGTTACGTCATACTGCTCCTGCTGCCTATTAGAGATTACAATCTGCTGATACGGCCAACTATATAATGCTCCAGTAATCCCTGTGTACGACGTGTACGATTTGCTGAACTTGCTGAATCAAAAACACCTTTTCTCACTGATCTGATAATTCCAGTCAGTGATTGCAACAATTATCGAGGTTTTAACGAGTCATACACTCAAAGCTATCAATCACCCGTGTTGCTTAATCGAGCAAGCAATTAAAAAAGATGACTAGTGGTGTCTCGGCGTCAGATGGCCTTAATGTTCAGAATGTGCCAGCTAACGCAGAATCTTCAAAGACAACTTCGGTTCAGACCCAGAGTCCGGCATTTCAATCATACTTGAACAATGATGGAATTGACGAGTTGACGCCTGCTCCAAGAAAAAAACGTGTTTCCTCAATATCATTGTCTGATCAATGGGCGGGAACTCACCACAATCCCTCATTGCATGCTTTGACAAAGCTCAATAACAACAACAGTCATAGTACTTCCAATGCGAGTTTGAAAAAATCGGCTTCAAAGGCCAGTCTTAATAAATCGCATTCACGTCTTTCTATGGCCTCCCTCACGTCCCAGGGAGTTCCAATCAGATATAAGACGTCTATCGTGGATCACTTCAGAGTGGCGTCGTATGCTTTTGCCTTTGACATTGATGGTGTTCTTGTGAAAGGTCCAGAGACCATTCCATACGCAAAGAAAGCTATTAGAATGTTGAATGGCGACAACAAATATAATATCAGAGTGCCCTACATCTTTGTCACCAACGGTGGTGGTCGTCCAGAAAAGGACAGGGCTAAAGATTTGAGTGAACGTCTCGAAACGACAGTCACAGAGGAGCAAGTCATCCAGGGTCACACGCCAATGAAAGATTTGGTTTCGGTTTACAAAAATGTCTTGGTTGTTGGAGGTGTTGGAGATACATGTCGTAAGGTTGCGGAGGGATATGGCTTCAAGAACGTCTATATCCCTTTAGATATCATGTATTGGAACCCAAGTGTGACTCCTTATTACAATTTGACGGAGGAGGACAAGGCGTTCTGCAAAAAGGACGTTGATTTCTCCAAAACAAAAATAGAGGGTATCCTTGTTTTTGCTGATTCTCGAAATTGGGCCGCAGATCAGCAGATCATTCTGGAATTGCTGATGTCCAAAAATGGTTACATGGGCACGGTCAGTGAAACTTTCGAAGAAGGTCCGTCAATTTACTTTGCTCATTCCGATTTTATCTGGGCCACAAATTATAAATTATCGAGATATGGAATGGGTGCATTGCAGGTTTCTATCGCTGCATTGTTCAGGGAAAGTACCGGAAAGGAGCTGAAAGTCACCCGTTTCGGAAAGCCACAAAAAGGCACGTTCAAGTATGCAGAAAAGGTGCTTAAGAGTTGGAGAAAAGATGTGTTGGAAGAACACGTTGAAGAACTCACCTCTGGTGTTGAAACCGATTATTCTGGCGAAGAAGATGATCAACAAGAGTTGTCTTTCAATGCAGTCAAAAAGAATGCTCCAGCTCAGAAGAGGGGCACTTCGAGCAACAACGTCTTCGATGATTCTGATTCTGAGTCTGAGGATGAGGATGAGGAAGACGAGGGTTTGACTCTTCAAAAACTGTCTCGTTTATCGCTTGAACTCCCTCCTGCATCAACAGTTTATTTTGTTGGTGATACCCCAGAGTCAGATATCAGATTTGCTAATTCCCATGACGAGTCATGGCACTCAATCCTAGTGAAGACAGGTGTTTACCAGGAGAGTACAGTGCCGAAATACAAGCCGAAACACATTTGTGACAATGTTTTGCAGGCTGTGGAATATGCTATTGAGAGAGAACATAAACTTGAGCTGGATGAATGGAATAGGAGTGCCGTTGAACCTCCTAATGAGGACTTGGTTCAGCCTACCGTTGACGGTTTGATCAAGAAAACTGAGATCATCAAAGAGAAATGAAATTTATAGAACTCAGCAGCCGTGATTAAGATTTATACAATTTTATTGTACTGCAATTATCCGTGGAAAATATGGTATAGACTCACATAAAATAGTAAAAACATAGTTGCTTGTAACATAGTTCAATTTAATACTATTTAGTTACATTAGGAAACTGAAGATTTTATAGGATCATATATTTGCAAGCCTGTATAACGAACATCATAAATATCCTAACATTTTGGATCAAAGTTTGCTTTCGTGGCCCAGTCGGTTAAGGCGTCAGTCTCATAATCTGAAGCTCGCGTGTTCGATTCTCGCCGAGAGCAGCTATTTTTTTTGTGCCCTCGATCGATCGGCTCTATTTCCTATTTCCTGGAAAATCTCGGCAACGTCTCGGTTAGCAGAAACACGAGTTTCAGAAAGTTACATACCGACTTCACCGATCGGTGAACAAAAACTACTATTAAGTCTCATTCATTTTTCTATCGGAATTTTGAAAAGTGGCGGAACACACAACTGCGTTGTTTTCACCAATTTGCAAGAACACATGGTCATTGAGTCTCAAGATGGTAAGGCTAGATCACTACCCCAAACTTAGTAATTTGTAATTACTTGCCACTACAATGTCACAATTTTTTTTCAGATCGATATGAAACTGAGCCCCTGCATCTTCGACTCTCCTGCATTGCTTGATTACGCCGAAAAGTCATGAACAAAGACGACTACACACAGCAGTACTGAGATTTAGAGAGCGATTTTCCACACGCTTCTTTCTTTGCCCTACAAGTTATGAAGTTGCAGACCTTGATGCAAGGAACATTACGCAGGGCGGTGCGTTTCCAGAAGAGGAGCATCTCGTGCAGGACCAGCCTGTTTTCAAATACGAGCTTGCAAAAAAAAGAAGAAAACTTTTCATAACACATACATAAAAGTTTGACGGGCGGTGCAGACAGCTGCATGAGAAAAAATTCTTACACTCCTCTCATGTACGGGGGCGGTGAAATTTTTCAAAACCGTTTAAAGTCCGAAACTAAGGTACAGAGAAAAATTGTTTTGACACTTTGTAACTCCTCCCTATCCAGTCACTGACTGGAGCCAACCGGTATTGGATCTCTAACAGCCGATGTGAAAGCGTAAAGACTCAGCCTCAATTGCCCTGAACCCAATATCTCTTTTCTGCATTTTTTTCAATCTGACACCTTACCCAACGAAGAATAAGGCAGACTCATGCTGCAGGAGAAACATCAGAGAAAATATTACATCAATAAGCTACAGTTATTTGCTTCTTTCGCACCCAAATTGGTTTGGATTTTTATCAAGCTTGCCGATTTTTCGTGACAGTCAAAAAAATGGTTCGAGGTTTTCATTTACTAGCTTTGATAGATTCACAATACTATTGTTGGCCTTTAAAATTCGGCCAATGACAATCGAATTTTGCACATTGAAAAAGTTGCTCTTGTCTGGATGACCCTTTGAAAATCGGAACTACGCATTACGCTTGTTGGACGCCATCGAATAATTGCACGGCAGGCATCCGCGCCATCAATTGCAACGTAGAAGAAACATTCCAGGCGTTCACACCCAAATACCACCAAATGACGCGTAGAGAAAAGTTCTATGGATTATTGATGCAGAAAATCATTAATAAAACAATTGTGTCTTCGATCTTCCCACTGACTTTCGTCATCTGCTGATCATAAAAGTTGCTGCAAGTTTTGAGGTTAGTTTCTTAATATGAATGCTTAGAATTTGGAGCAACAGCAGATCAGATGATGGAATTAGTGCTGATGTGAAAGAGCTTTGTCGAGAACAATTATGCAAAACGGGGGGTAACGGTAAAGGGTGACGAAGGCAAGGAGTATGCAAGAGGACGAACAAAACTGCTTATGAGCATCAAACCGCATCTTCTACGGCAGTTCTCTGCTCTTCCATCATAAGCGAAGACGTCCGTTTTTTGTGAAACGTCCAAATTTACGCATCATGATTTCCTTTTTCGGAAAACATACAAAGATCAGAGCCAACAAATGCAGACATACATTTTTCCATGCATGAAACCGCGAGAACAATTTGGTGCATAAGGTGGTCACAGTTTTTCTCAATTGGAGTGAGAGCTGGCAAAATGAAGAAATCTAATAAAGTTTTTTCTTTCGAATGAAAGAGTTGGCACCACAACCTACAGTAATTGTTCTTTGGTTTCATTATCATAAACAAGGCTTTGCTCATTTTTTTTGACGGTGTGTCCTGAGTAAAACTTAATTTCCTCCTTTGCATTTCAGACAGTTCTGGCTAACGAAATTTCGCAGGAAAATAAATCACTTTTCCCATAACCGGTGCATACATTTGGACTCTGATTTGTGACAAGTTGCTGGGGTGAAAAATTGGTTAAGGTTTTTCTTCTACCAGCCAACCAATCAAGTCAGAAGTATATAAGTTGTCTATCTTTAATAGCTCTTTTCGGTTAAAATAACGAGTCCACCCTCATATGGTTTGATGTATCATTTTGCCAAGCTCTGCACCGGCTCAAAAAAGTTTTCTACAGGCAAAGTCAGGCGTTAGAGTGCTTTTGTCTGAACAGAAAGGCATATTTCTTACACGCATGTTTGTACGTTAGTCTGGTTCTTCTGCACCATTTCATTCGTGTACCGCAGGGGCGGCTTTCTTTGTTTCGAAATAATAAATTTACAATTGACTGATGGGAATGGGGAAGAGTGGAGGTGTGGCACAGTCTTGGACAGAAAAGGGACTAAAAAAACAAGAAACGTTCAATTTTGTATTGACATTCACTCCATCCTCTTGCTTGCTTGCAATGATTTTGGAAATTTCAAATGTTTTGTGCAAGCACAATTACGAATCTTTGCAGCTGCCTCAAAGGAGTAGTTACATGAGTGGTTAGCACACTTTTTGTTCTTTTTGGATTCTATTACCCCCTTGAAGTAATTATTTTTTCAAAGCAGAATTTCTTGGAAAGCCACTCACCATTGAACAGCCGAAGAAATTCTGATCCAACTCTATAATCAAATCATAATATCTACTAGATTCAAGCCTTTAATCTAATCCAGAAGATACATGAACTTTCATTCGGCTATGCTGTTATCAATGATGTGTCCCTCCACTCTACATATCTCAAAGTCCGCGAAATGTGGGGCTACAAACTGGGGGGACTGCAAAAATCCACATCCCTTCAAAAATTGCATACATGAACATTTGAGGTAAAGTGCTCGGTCGGCATTCTGTGACATCAGTCTGTCCGAACTCACGTCAAATACTAGCCAACGAAGTAGAGCTGAAAATTGTGAATTGCAAACAGAGCCAAAATATCCAAGAATGAGGAGTCTGATTCGGCTCAGTAAGTAGTAAATGGTTGACTGACTTAGACGTGTTTTCTTACGTGTCTCGTGTTACTTGATTTCTCAACAGTCCTTTCACTCCAATCGGAACTAAAGGCAACAGCATCCAAAGATCACACGTCAAAGAAGTCAAGATTATTTCATCTAATTTTACTGCAGGTATCTAAAGTTTATTAGGTCACTCAATTAAACAAACTCAGTAAGAAAGATAAGAGCTGGTGGTTCTAAAACATGCGTGCGTTAAGCCCAATAATCACTTCGGTAGAAGTACATGAAAAAATTTTCTTTGGTAGCTTTGAAGAAACGTAAACATGCTTCTCTGATTCAGGCAACCCGCAGAAAATTAGAGTGAGATTAAGACGGCGAAGTCAGCGAAGTCAAGCCAGTGCCGACCAGGATGCCTTGTACATGAACGATCTTCTTTGCATGTTATTGCTTTACCTCTTGCGTTTGATGGTGTTAATGTAGAAGCGTGTATGCATGACGGATTCAGCAATCTATTCGGGCTAAGGAAGACACGCGCAAGCAGGCGGTGCTGATTGTTCTTCAGCTGAAGTGCTGTCTATTGTTGCAGCATGATATGCAATGCAATGCACAAGTCTTGTTCCTTTGCTGCCTAATTTTTTATTTGTTGTGTGGCTTGCGTACGTAAAGAGGAATGGAATGAGATTCAGATTATGCCATCAAGCCAGTGAGTACGCCCTTTATGTTTTGATACTTTTTCTTTTTTTTGTGCCTGCAGTGGAAGAAGCTTTCCAGCACAAAAACGTATGTATATGCACGCATAAAGAAAATAGACAAGTTCCATGTATGAACGAAAGCAACACACAAATCTAAATATAAAAATTGGCGTAGATATCTTCGAAAAAAAGTGTCTCAGCTTGCTCTTTTATGGTTGAAAGAGTCTAGTACCATTTACAAAGAAAACTCTTTTTTTCTTTGTAACTGCTTCCTGTGGAGCTTCATACTCAATTATACACCTTATAAGTCATTGGCATCGAAGTTGAGCTGAGTGACTGTGATCTTTATTGGCATTCTCTACTATATTAAAGAAAGATTTTTCTAAACATTGACAGACAATTGAGGAGCCCGAGCTGTATCACACCCCAGTATATTGCAGACCTGGTGTCCTAGATAGTCGAAACTGACCGATTACTCTCGTATCGTCTCTCATTTTCATCGGTCGCTGGTTGCGCTCTTTCAATTGCTCCTAGCTATTCAATCAAATAATGGCCACATTGGTTAAGTTGAGCAGAATGTCAATTAATCCAGAAAATTCGTCGATACCTAGACGGAACTCGAGAGAAATACAACTCTCTTCAATTTTGAGCTTGAATTCATCGATAAAGCGGTCTGACGACACTGAAAGAGATCCGCAACAGATACTATCTCGAGATACGGAGGGGTTTCGTGTCTCCACTGGTCATCTTGCCGTCTCCGAACTACAAAGTTCCCCAACTCTATTGACCAGTGCTACATCGAGAACATCGGTTTCTTCAGATTCAAAAGTCAAAAAAGAGTTTCAGCTTCCTCCTCTTTCCTCAATTCTCAACAACAGTAATGGTGATGAAGTCCCACGACAAGACTACTTTTTCCCAAAGCAATTACAGGAGCCAGGATTGTCTATCAGACAGCATAGCTTAGTTGACCCGTATCATTTTGAGGACCGATCCAAGCCATTTTCTTTTCCAAGCCCTTCGATCCCATCTCTCAATACTTTGCTCTCTGGCCAGGAGCCATTACAACGACTTTCTTTGCAGAAAGCACACACAGTTCCGGAGCCATCACGGTCAACAAGCTTTGGCTTTCCAGCGGAGAGAGAAGTGGAACGCAAAACGCATACGATTGGGTCACTCCGTGATTATCAAACAGACCACAGGGAAGCAGAAAATGGTTCTGAGGTAGTCTTTGACCCAGTTCTGGGAAAGAGGTATATGAGCTCAGAGAAAGGATCGCCAGGTTTATCAGTTTCACCGGATTTTGAAGAAGGAAATGATGGAAAAGACAAAAGAAGAAGAGTGGTTCGAAGAAGAACCAGAACCGGATGTCTGACTTGTAGAAAGAGAAGAATCAAGTGCGATGAAAGAAAACCTTCCTGTTTCAATTGTGAGAAGTCAAAGAAGGTATGTGCTGGATATGAACAGGTTCCTTATGGTTCCAGAAGATACAGATACATGGAGCAACTGAAGCCCCAAGAGATCCAGGTGGATCAACCGATTATACACATTGAGCCTCGCTCTTCACCGAATACTCCTTCTTCAAATGCCCAACTGCTCCAGCCTCCGATGGCCCCAATGATAGGCAGTCAGCACCTTTCCTTGCCACCGCAGGCTCCAAGACACCAACAGATGATGATTGTCCCAATTGCGCCAAACCCGTCTGCACGACAACAACCTCCACCACCACATCTGTGTCTACAACACACAGAGTCTTCCATTCATGGTACTCGCCAGTCGCTTTCGCCATCTCATTTACAGCGACATGTTTCGTACCCACCGCAAGTTATGCCTATGTCACATCCGTTCCCACGGGAGCAAACACTCTCCTCGGGTCCTCACCAGCCGCATCACCACTACCAGGCACAATACGTTCCACAGGGACAGCAGCTTTCTCCTGTTTCTGTCTCTCACGAGTACCACCCACAGCAAATGCCTCGGCATTACGTCCCACCACAATCATCTACTATGTCTACTCTCCACACTTGAGTGCGAATAGTGCCTCGAGCAGTCTTCCAATTGGGCATGTAGGCCCAGCCAATCAACCTCAGCAGCGCTGAAACAGCAACAGACCGCAGGACCGGCAGCGAGTTTCGGTAAATATATAACTTATTAATATACTACTAACTTAGATACAAAGAAGCCATGCTTGGTACATGGAGCTTCAGCCAGCTGTTTATAGGTCGAATCGAAAAGCTCCATTTGTGCTAACGTGCATATTGGACCATATTTTTGCACACTTTCACTGGAATCCGTTACAGTCCCACGGACTCCTCAGTAAAATTGACCAATTCTTTCGGGGCCCCTGCTTCGCCATCTTCTGCTCGCTAATATTCCCGCTGTGTCTGATTCGCACAATTGTGGTCACAATAAGATCTGCCTGAAACATTTCGTTTTGACTTTGAGATCCACAGCAAGTAAAGCCGCCTATATTCCGTTTCGATAGTTGATCCCGAGAAGTTCTTTGTACAGCAGAAAAGAAGGTGATGACCGGCAGCCATGAAACTAGCTTTCCGAAACGGCGCTCATGCCACTTGTAGATGTATTCGTAGCAGCAAGAGCGTGGTAGGGGTTGTTTTCGGTCGGGGGCCTAACCGAGTAAACATACAAATGGCGTAGCGGCGCAACTCCGCAGCCAATTTTGCAGGTTGCACTTGTTTCAGCTCATGCAGGCGGGCCATCGGACTGATCTTTTTCTGCCTGGAACACGAGCGGGGGAAACAGGATCGTCGAAAGGCGAAAAAGGTCCAACGGGAGTCTCAGTGGAAATCCAGGAGTAGGAAAGCACTGACCACTGCTTAGCAACAACAGTAGCAAATTCAAGGACGTGGGCCGTTTGTTCCCCAGTCCTGATGGATTTTCACTAGCGCAATGCAAGAAGACCGAGTAATAACTTCGGCTTGGAAACTTACATCATCTTAAGCAGCCCGGCAGATATGCACAGTAACCAAGAGTAGTTAGTCTCAGGGATAGCGAAGCGATACCAGAGTTTGCTCGGATATAGGTGGTTTGCATCATTGGATAGTAGCGAAGCGAAGTTGTAGCCGAAAAGATGCTTGGATGTTTCACATTCCTACCGATGAAGGTTTCTTTTGCTTGTTTGTTCGATTCGGCAATTGCCTGAAATTTAATTTCCAGATAAGGCTAACATTTCGCAGATCCATGGATTATGCGGGCTTTCTGCCTTGTTTGCTCTCTTGCCAAAGCCTGCTTTTTGGACTCATACAAGAGAGTTGAGGATTGCAAGCCTTTCGTCCTCGCTCGCCCTCGCTCGCTAAGTTTATTTTTTTGGCAGGGATCGCACCCTTATTATGCATGGTATATCACATATGGTAGCTACCCGACAACGTCTCGAATTCCGGAACTTGATGTGTACTTTCTTTATATCCTACTGATAATTTAGGCGAACAAATAGCGCACATGCAAAAACATGTGTTTGTGTCTCGGTGAGTCGTACAGAAGCTGATCGCTTAAACTCAGGGTGCTTAAATAATATCCATGCAGAATGCATCTCTGAAAGTGGCAAAGCGTTAGATCTGCCGAAAGCCGAAGTTTTGGGGAAAACGTTATTTATCAGCCTTTCTTGTACAAAGAACCAACGTGGCCATCATGGACTTTAGAGCTTCAATCTTTCGACAGCCGGCTGGTCCATTCGAGCTATAGTTGTATTCAAAATTCAAACAGTCGTTTGTCACGCATTCTAGAACAACGGTCTCTGAAGTTGGGGCGGGAAAACGCGAGTAACAAAACTGTCTATCCCGTATCAAGATTTGTGCATTCAAGTTTAACCAATTTACGAGAACAGCATGCTAGGCTATGCTCATTGGGAATTCAAGTGCGAGCTCAGATGATCATCTTCTAAGCTTCACGGTCTTTGGGATTCAGCTGCTACTGGCAGATGCAAATCGTAAATTTAACTCAAGCAAACTCCAAATTTGGAAAATAGTTTTTAGCTCTTGCTAACTTTATTCATATAAAGTTTTCCAGAATTATTTTTCGTGTTTCCGAGCCGGTGCTGAACTATTGTTGTTCCGAAAAGTTTCGACTCTACCTCTGCTGAGCTCATGCCACATTCTAAGTCGGTATCGAGTACGAAATGCCGATTGTTCCAAAGCCAGGCCGTGATCAATAGGGTTGTGTAACGGGGCACTACGAAGCAAAAGATTACGTAATCATAATATCAGCAAGTCTGTTTTTCTAATTGACTGACTCTGGAGGACTCTTTTGAACAGTGGAAGTCGTGTCCGTTTTATGAGAAGAAACCTGCGTTGGCTGTGAGTCACAAGCATTGCGGTTCAGAATACTTTCAAAAGAATAATGAGATTCGTAACATTGGGTGTCGGCTTTTCTGTGTTGTCTTTTCTGGGGTGTATTGTTGCTGCTGAAGACGACCTGAAAGTGAAGGGAGTGTCCCCGGAGGATCAACACAAATACCGACCAGAGGCCGATGGAAGTTGGAGATGTTTGGGAAATCCTGAAATTGTGATTCCCTTTGAGAAAGTCAATGATGATTACTGTGACTGTCCGGATGGATCTGACGAGCCTGGTACATCTGCTTGTCCAAATGGCAGGTTTTTCTGCGAGAACAAAGGATTCAAATCCAGCTATCTTCCTTCGTATAAAGTGAATGATGGCATTTGCGACTATGATTTATGCTGTGATGGTTCTGATGAAGACGAGGGTCTTTGTCCAAGCAAATGTGAGCAGATGAATCAGGAGTATGAGTCGTACAGACTGCAAAAAAATGAAATGATCGAGAAAGGTCTGGCTTTGAAGTACAAGCTGTCCAGACGAGCCAGAAAAGAGAAAGGAAAGATCGACTACGAGGTTTATGTTTTGCAAGAAAGACTTTCAAACGCTGAATCTGAATTGAAAGATGTTGTGCTGTTCCAAAAAGCACAAGGGGAAGATAACAAAATAGTGCAAACGTTCAGAGGGTTAGCTGAACAAGTTCATGAGCTACAAGAAAAGTTGACCCTCAAAGTGAAGGAGTTTGAGCAGAAGACCGATAATTTGGCCACTTTGGAGAGTGTTTTGGAAAAAGTGGCGAACGAGTACAATCAAAATTTCAACGATCCTGCAGTCAAAGCTGCTGCGCAATCTTTCCAAGAATATTCCGTTAACCAGGGGCTCAGCAAGAACGAAGCCAAAATAGATCATGTGGCCGAACTCCAACTTGCTTTTGAACAACTGCTAGACAAAGTCAACAGTGTTGAAATCGAAGTGAGTAAGGATTCATCTGTGGCATCGTCATCTAACAGTCTTGGATTCATGCCATTGATTCAGTCGATGTGGGATTCCTTCTTGGGCGTGACTCCTCGTCAAAGATCCGTGAAGTCATTTGTTAACGCCAGTCAGAGAAGAGAGGAGCTTGAAAAGGAGATTCAAGATCTTCGGTCAGAATTGGACAAAAACATAGCAAAGGCTGAAAAGGACTATGGACCGGAAGATATTTTACTGGCCATGAACAAATGCATAGTAGACAAGGTTGGGGATTATGATTACAAAGTGTGCTTCACTGAAAAAGCTGAACAAATCAACACCAATGGTCAAGGCACAAAGATCGGACGTTTTGAAAAACTGGTTTACGACAACTCTACGAATTCCCTCAATATCGTTTTTGATAATGGTGACAAGTGCTGGAACGGACCAAAGCGTCAAGCAAATGCCATATTGGAGTGTGGATTGGAAGACAAAATTTTGGCCGTCACCGAGCCTGAAAAATGTCAGTATGTTTTCAGAATAAGCTCTCCAATTGGTTGTTTCAAGGAGAACTTGATTGATGGATAGTAGTAGCCGTCTTGAGCGACTTATGGTTTTGAATTATGGTTATCAATAGATAAATGATCGAAATGCTTGATTGTAGTGCATTCAAAAAAGACTATTTGACATGAATTAAGACACTGGTGATGTCGTCGGGCTTTCCACCAATATAGTCCTGGCCAGTAATTTCGCTCAACCTTTGGGAGAACACACTTTTGAAATTGGGGTTAAGACTGAGATTCTTCACATTGCTCACGAGATTCTTGTTGGCCTCTCCTATTTGATCAGCCAAAAAGTTATCGTCAAGATAGAGTGCAATGTCCTCGATAACAATGTTGTCTATCAGACCGTCTGTCGTGAACATAATCACATCACCTGATTCCAACTGAAACTCATATATATCGGAATCTTCTGGTTGATTCATGAGGTACTTGGACCCTCTTTGCTTAGCCAATTCGAGGAATGACTGGGGTATGATTGACAATTGATATGGTGCATTGAACGAGTATGTCTGTTCCTTGGATTCAAAAACGCATTCGAAGTTGTCATTGTTTCTTTTCCGAAACACTCCAAACCAGGAGTCTCCTAAGTTTAGTGCATTTAACTTATTGGTTTTCGAATCGATCACCCCAAAACAGATCGTTGTGGAGCCCACCTCGACTTCCTTGTCCGTTTTTAGTTTTCTGTAGGCCTGTGTTAATATTTGCAGAGGATCAGACTCGGAATTTTCTATGAATGTTTCTTCTACATTTCTTGACAATTCTCTGCTGATGGCACTTGAGTCAAAGCCTTGTTCGGACCAACCTCCTACCCCATCCAATACCCCTGCCACAATTTTTGAATCGCTGTATGCTGCTATGTAATTATCCTCTCCAGTTTCTGAGTCGTATACCGTACCGGTCATTAGTTTCTTCCTCAAATTCTGTACCAGTCCTCCATCTGAGGAACGACTGTCCTTGAGTCTATCTTTAGGCTCAAAGGAGACAGAAATAGTATATGCATGGCCTGGTTCCGTGAACGCTTTGGAGAAAGCTTCTCCGTTTTTGAAATTCTTGAATCTATGGAATGATTCATTTGTGAAGTTTCTGATCTGTATCTGTGGTCTGGGACAAATCTTGTGCACTTTTGGAAAAGGCAATTTAGAAGACGGAAACCTTCCCCAAGAGGAGGTAAATCTCGGTTGAAATAGCACAGGACGTCCCGAAAAGCGCACAACAGATGGCACAAACATTTTGGGAAACAGGATATTATATGATGCCAAGTCCTTGTTGGTGGAATCTCGGACAACAAACCTGATCTGCCACGGCAAAGATAAATTTGCTATGTAGAAGAGTACATGTAGCAATTTTTTTTCCCTCATTTAAAAATTCCCAAAATAGTGAGATTTGGATTTATCAAGTTGGAAAGTTTTGTCGATATCTATGAAGAAAGATATATATACACACAGTTTGCTGAGCGCAAATAGAACGTCTTTGATAGGCAGTAACAAGTTTTGACAAGTTCCATCCATTGACAGATTAATAAATACCGGTACAACAATAGTATTGCTGGTGAAAAGGATACGTCAAAGTTGTGTGAATTTGTCTCTCTGTGGATAAATCAAGTCCTCTAATTCGGATGCGCTTGTCCCTAATCATCAATCTAATTGCCTAATTTCTCAACAGCGCCCAGAACAAACTTGGCAAAGTCAAAGTTAGGATCATCCAGGTTCACAGACTCTGTAGATTCTTGTTGCTTTGGAGGATGTAGTTTCTTGTACTCGCTCTTGGCAGCCTCAATCAGCTTCAATTGCTTTTGGAACTCCAACTCCTCTTGCTTCTTGGCCCCCTCAGTCTTTAACGCCTGCGTGTGATAAGCACCGTAGATAATACCTGCTGCCAATGAGCTGTATCTCAAAACCTAGAAAATTGCAGTCAGTACTGGTTCCTTAGTTATTTTTCTCATTCTGACCAATGCGTGGTGAGTGCTTCTGACGCATGAGAAAACATTGTATACTCACATTGAAAGTCGACATCTCAAATGCAGTAAGAAATGATTCCAGTTATTCCCTACCTCGTCTCAATTTTAAAGCTTGTCCAGAAGTCTGATTCAGTTTCCCGTGTAAAATCGGTTTTTTTGTCTCCTCGCCAACTTTTCTCCACCCAATAAAACATCCGAAATTCTTTCAGGTGCCAGGGCTCCAAACGCCTACTTCTCTTATTTTATTTTTCGAATCTATTATGTATTTTGTTACACGTGATCAACATCATGTGGACACGTCTTACTTCTGATCGACTCCTTGGAGGACCAAAGACTTGATGACTTTTTTCTCTTGACGTTCCTTCTCTGCTCCTTCGATATAGGTCGAGACAAAGTCCACGTACTGAGGCACTTGTATTTCTTTCGAAGAAACCTTTTTGCCGCTTCTACTCAGGAAAACAAATGATCCATTATTTTTTTGAGTAGAACTCTCGTTCAAAACCAGATTCTTGGGCTTTTGAAGATTTGAGTTAGCGGGAGGAACTGCTCTTTTGGACGAAGTTAAGGTTTGTGCCATCATCCTTGCAAATTCGTCCTCCAGTTCTTTATCCAGTCGCTCGTTCATTTTCCTTTCAAATAACATATCCTCATCCTCATCCTCATCCTCATAGTCATCCTCAAATACATTCTGGTAGTGATTAGGGTCGCTGTCGCGCTCCATCTCAAAAGCATCTTCTTTTGTGCCATAGGTATCATTCGAATCGTAGTCTTCAAGTTCCAAATCATCAACCATATCTTGTTCACTATTCTCTTCTTCCTTATCACTGCTATCATGATAATTGTCATCATTATCATAATCGTCGTACTCACCAAATTCATCATCTTCATCGTCATCACTTTCAACCACCTCCTGGTCATCATCAACTACTTTAATCGAGTCCTCTTCATAAGTAATATGCTTGCTTTTCCGTGGAGGATCACTATCAATTGTGCTTGAGTCTTCGAGGCTGGACTTTATAGCATTCTTCTCGGTGGTATTTTGAACTGCAAGAATTTCTTGCAATCCTTTGAAAGATTCTTCGAAGTTTTCAGAGATCCTGTAAACAGTGGCTGGCTTGTACGCCTTTTTGCTCCCTTTCTTTGGCTTGTGGTAGGCGTTGAGTTTATCAAGCGTCTCGAAAATTTTGAACTGAACTTCGAGAGGTATTGGGCGAGTCTTGGTCCAAATATAATAGTCAAAAAACCTCAAAAAACTATCAAACTGCACATTTTTGGAACGTACAAGCATTGAGCAATCCATATTATTCAGGAATGAACACACTAGTTGGATTCTAAAATAATCTGTTGGCCCATCCATACTATTGGATCCATCATTTAATGGGAGACTGTCTTTATGACCAAAGCACAGACAAAGATAGAGAATTTTCAGTGTAACCTCAGTGTCAAGAATCCCACAGTTGTACATTCCGGATAAATACTTGACCAAAGAAAATCTAATTCTGTTGAATCTATAATCATTGGTATTCTGATATGTGATGAAATTATCGATGACATTATCAACAACTCTGACATAAAATTCAGGGTGGTCGTCACCTAGTTTTTTGAAAATGGAGACCAGAGTCTCAATGTTGTCATAGCTGATGTTTTCGGGTTCACTGAAAGTTCGCTCAAGTTTGGCTTCGACTATTGGATCCAACCAATTCATGCATCTTATGAGTTCGCAGATAGTTTTGCAATTTCTAGGGTTCAACTCAATTCTCAACAAGTGGTCGATAAAACCCTCCTCTTCTGTTTGTTCATCAACGACCTGACCACGATCAAGGATTTTAGGTGGAAAGACACTCAGCAAGAATATGTCAATCGAACGCCTAAGGTCCGGATTCAATTTACCTTGCGCTCTCATATCTTTGAGAAGGTCCATCATCTCCAAAGTGTTATCCTTGAACTCATGATGGTTCAGCATAAATCTCCCACATTCTTCAAACATCACAGATAGAATCTCAACATTAAAGGGCTCTGAAATGTTCAAAATTAGGGATCGAAGTTTATGTGCAAGCATATAGCTGGGTATTAATCTGAATTTCACCAATTCGGCATAGAAGCGGATAGGTCTGATGTTTATCTCACTGCTGCGAATATTGTAACGAAATTGTTTATCCAGATGATCAATCAAATCGTCCTTAAAAGACCCAAAATATTGTTCATTGATTTTCAAGAATCGAGCATGATTTCCAGCAATTGTTGACTCATTGCTTGAGATAAAATGTTTGTATATTCTTTTCTGTGATTGCTTGTTATCCAAATGTTTGTACCAATAGTCATAGGCAATGTTATCGATATCTTTACCTGAGGTTGCCTCATCAAGCTGTGTAAGCAACTTTGTTATTGCATCACCGGCACTTCCTGACGGTGGAGCCAACGGGTCATCTTCGTTTCCAACAGGTTTGTTTCCTGGATTCAAAATCTGCTCTGAAAGAGTAGTGGCTAAATCTGGTATTTCTTCATAAAACTTTCTGATTTCTTCATTTTCCCAAACTTGAATTGATTCTGTAGCTCCAGAAGTGACAACAGTAACAGTAGTGGAAGATAACTCTTTTTCCAAGTCCCTAGAAAGAACAGGATGTTCAACTTCAAACAAATCACAAGCCAAGTCACAATAGTTTTGAAGTTTAGCTAGAACCTCTTCTGTCTCTTCTATTTGTTTGCTCAATCTCTCAGGGATCTTCCCGGTTTTCATTGAGATGGCAATTGAATCCCTTTTATCTTTCACAACAGATTTTGAAAACTGCTCACTCAACTTGACTATCTTCTTGGTGTACTGTGTGAACAGTTCATCCACTTTTTCTCTTTCCATATTCGACATGAGTTCAGTTTCTTGCAAAAAATACCCCGAGAACCTTTTGAGACAACTCATAGCTATGCTCACAGATGCTCCAGAGTTAATTTGATAACCCAGAGTTTCTTCGAGGACGATAACGAGCATTGGTGAATTGATTCTTTTAGTCGATGGCTTTGAAAGATATTTTGGCAATTCCTCATGAGGCATATCATCCACGGATCTGAATAGTCCTATCAAATGAAACTCGACAAATAGTCTTAGTAAAAGCCGTTGCCTTGATACTCTTTCCTTTTCTTGTTTTTCATCAATGACGACGCTTGAGTCACCCTTCGAAGAATTCTCTAAAGCATGCACAAAGTATAATTCAATATATGGAGTAAATTTAACGCCAAAACGTTGATGTAGGGCCGAAGTGACTTCCATCGCTGTTGGTATATCTCCAGCTTTTGTAACTTTTGAGAGGCCTTCAGCAACTGCAGAAAGCAATTCCGAAATGTACTTTTCCAAAGAAACCGTCCGAATAGCATCCAGCAACCATTTTTCTGATTCTTTAGTGATAGAGGTCCTCACCTTTTTGATGAAACCTGTATTTTTTTTCAAACTCGTGTCAAGAGTGTCAGTAGATACCTTCGGAAAACCATTCCATGCTTCAATGTTGAGCTTTCGAAGCTCTTCTCTTCTGAGCTTGATATCTTCAGACATCTTTTAGTGGTACGGGATATACCAACCAAAATGAATGCAGCGTATCACTAACTACCCAGCCTCGAGAAAACTGTAATTACTGTTTGCTTTCTGCTATAAGTTTTCCACAGTCTGGAGAAATATATTTTTTGACCTGCAGATCGAAAATAGAGCAAAATTTACATCTGACTCGAAAGATAAGTTATTCTTTAAAGCATGGTAAGGTTAATAAATGAGCCACATCGTTGTATATTTTAATATGTACATGGATAAAGTTTTCTGAATAAAACTATAAGCTAACTCTGAACTCTTTCTCTCGTGAAGATTCTTCCTTTAGGTAGTCCATACATCTCCCTAACGTTATCAGTGTTTCTATCCCAAACAGTCCGGAAAACATGCGCACCAACAGGCACTAAATTATTGTTTTCCACAAAGTTCCTGATTTTGAAAAACTCTCTCTTGATTCCCTTGGAAGCATTTTCAAGTTTGACACCATTCTCTTGCCTGAAAACCCAGACTGCAATTCTATGTTTTCCTGTGTTTTTTTCACAGACCGGAGGTAGATATTCCACAAACTCGCATTCCTCATTATCTGCCAGCTTCCTAGCATCTATCAACGAATCATTATTCGAAAGTTTCACATCTTTCAATCCCCACAACAAGGTTGTAGAAAAGCTATCACTGGCAAGGTCCGGAGTATCAGGATCCACAACTAACACTGTGTAAAGATCATCGGTAGACTCTTTAAATTTGACTACTTCCAACGTTGGTGGTTTGCACGTGACGTTTGAAGATAAAATCGTACCTGGCTTTATCCATCTCTCGACGTTATTGTGAGAGAACTTCAATTTCACGTCAACTTGAGGCTCCAGAGTAGGTAAAGTATCTGGAATTACTGCCAAAGACTCAAGTCTTTGCATCAGTAACATCCTTGCATATGATTTCCATTGTTCCTCTAAATAATGTCTGTAGACAGCTTGCGTTCTGTCCAAACTATTGGTAGCAAATTTAGCATTGTAAATAACCTCAGGATTGTTTATTTCTGCCTCGACGAGTAATTCTTCTGTCTTAGTTTTGAGTCTCGAGATCTCTGTCTGGTCGCTTGATTTCGTAACAGCTGTCTCAATCTGTTGAATCTGTTCATACAAATGAGCACTTTGTTTCTCTAGTAACTGATATGCCAGTGGATATATCTCGCTCAATCCTATCGGCGAGTTATATTTGGTCTTGCTTGACCTAGTTTTCAGAGAAACAGGTCCATGGGGAAGAGTCGCACTCAAGACGGCTGTTTGCAAGGACTTATTTTTCAACGCCAGAGATCGTGATCTTTTAGAAAAATTGGACCAAGTACCTTTACCTTTCCATGCTGTTGTCGACATATCTAAAGTTGTGAAGTCTCGGGTTCAGCTACTTGGTTGTAAGATCCAATAATTGTCCTTGAACTTGCGAAGGTGAAAAATACTCTCAGTTACGGAAACTAAAAAAAATTGAAAATTATAGATCGAAAAGTAGGGTAAGTTGACTAAGAGAGAGATCAAAGCTGCCGATTGTCTGAAAGCTTGGATGTCTATTCATCTGGCTATTGGAATCGCAGAACACTACAGTTGTGATAGAAAGCGTCAATTTTCAAAGGTCTAAATAAACATTATTCGCATGAAACAACAGCGGCAATAGAGAGTAAGCTTGTCGTGCATCAGAAGGTTGTGCAGAAATCCAACAGCCATAAAACAAAGGTATGTTTTTGAAAAAAGTGGGCATGGTTCTCTGGATAATCAGAGTTGTAAAAGAAGGTGTAATGTATATTTGCGAAATGTCCATGGCATCTCTCGTCATGGATTGTAAAAAAAGAATTTACAGTCATCGTTGACGTTGAAATTGTTTTTGGCTTCGGCATCAAAGCTGACATGAGAGATGAGATCCGATTGTTCGGGAAAAAAATTCTGATCGGTTCTCTTGTTGAACGAATTACCAAATTCGTCGACTCCGTCACATGATGTGGCAGAGATGGTGGAAGCGGTCGGTGAATGCTGAGCAATAGATGAGCAGCTTCCGTTCTTCAAAGAAGATGATGACATTGAAGGAAGAGTTGTCACCTCAAAATGGAATTGCTTCAGCCTTGGGGTTATACTAGTAGATTGCGAGACAGGGACGCCCGAAGCTGGAGGATGAGGGATAGCGTTCATCACCCCTCCTCTGCTGCTGTGGGTTGTCATGAATCCCAAGTGATTCGACACATTTGTCAGGTTATTAAATGCAGGGAAAGCATTGAGTTGTTGACCATATAGATCCTCCGCATTTGACGGCTTATTCGTCCCATTCATATACGCTTGTCGATGCAAGGCTATCTGATGGGCTTGACTGATTCGTATTTGGTCAGCTTGCATCTGCAGTCCGTGCCTGTGGAATACATTAGCATCGTTTATCGCGAACTGTGTTTGCGATGCTGGAGCAGAGCTTGCAAATTCCGGTATCGTATTGGGAGGCGGTGGTGGCGGAATAAAATGTGAAGGAGGATACATCATTTCAGATTTCCCACTCGTTTCCAGAGAATCTGCAGAGTGCAAAGAGTGCATCGGTTGGAATGGTTTTTCATTTCCAGAATGTAAACGATCCAATTCAGTCATTGATCGAGATCTCGTTCTTTTATGGCCTCTAACACCCCTCGTACTAGGTAACAGGAAATCATCTTTTGTAGTATGAGCAAAATTGATTATTGGATGGGAAGACCGTTTCGTGTTGGAAACGGAATCATTGAATGAAGGTTTCGTTTCTGCCAAGTCAATGGTAGAGGTGAAGTCATGTAGATACAAAGCTGCTTGCTTGAAAGGAAGACCACCTGTCTTGTGAACTATGACACTGTGAGGGAGATAATTGATCTTGTTATTTTGGAAGAACTCCCAGATAAATGAACAAACAGGCATAGTTTTATCACATTTCAATGGCACCGCATCATCGTCAAAGAAAAGAGTGTGAGTAATTTTCATCTTCTCAAAATGGTTGGTATCAATGGCACCATTAGAATAATCGTTAATCAAGCTAGACCAATACTTGGAGTTCAGTGGAAGGTTTATTTTCACCTTTGTATTGTCTGGCAACAAGTATCCAGTAATTGGTTCAGTCTTTTTGTGCACCAGAAGATTGTGATCGTATATTTTAGTGACAGATTTCATTTGAATCAGTCTCGAAAAAGTATCCAATGAAGATTGCTTGTCAAAAGAAATAAGATCCGCTATTTCTATCATGCTCTCAATGAACGAGACCATTCTATCGTGCTCCAACTCGATGAAATAGTCCCGTCTCAAGTTCAATGGCACTTTAGTGTAGATCAAAGAGTGATCAACATTCAGTGATCCAGTACTCGGATTGCTCGAGTATATTCCATCAATACATGACTTTAAGCTCGCATTCTTCAGCCGAAGCTCAAAGACGTATTTCTCAGTCTCGGTTGCTTTCAGTGTTTGATCCAACTCCGCTAACCCCTGAAACGGCGATAGTTGATTCTTCTGAACGTCTGAATAAAACCCTATTTTGATTGACTCGATGGAAAATGATTTAGAAAAAGATTTGCTTTTGTCCTGAGGTTTCAAACCCCTTCTTTTTTTATCTTGGGGTGCAAGATCTAGTGGGCTTGTGCTATTGTCAGTCTTTGGTGTAAGAACAACTTTACGCTCTCTCTCATTTTTAGCACTTTTTCTTTTATTGTAAACTTTTCTTTGGCGATCAGTTTCCCTCAGAAAAATCCTAATGTCCTTCAACACTTCCGAGTCTCCAAGCTCTGTCTCCAAGCTCCTCAAGTCTTCATCCCTGCTTGCAGAATTGCAGTAGTCATTAATGCTTTTGGGTCTGAAAAGAAAACCACCTTTCTCTTCCAGGTATTTGACTAAGAAATCTGTTCGCACAATGACCACATCATCGATTGTTGCCGAAGCGAGAAGTTCGTTGTATTCTCTCAGCCCGTCTCTAAGTATACGATAGGCATGCAACTTCTGGGGCACACGAGATTCCGACGACAACTTATTGTCAGTGTCGGAAGTGATGATGTCAATATGTCTGTCATCAAAAGGCGAGTGATGTTTAGTAGACAAAACAGACAGTTTATGGACTTGATTCTTTCCTGAAAAATCAGAGGAGGGATCACTAGAATCTGTTGGATCAGTGAACCGATCTTCAACAGAAAAATTCATCCGCACGGTGGGACTGCCCTGAGATAGTACTGTTTCGTTGAGCAAGTTGGAAGGGCTTTCTTCCACGGTGTTCTCCTGTAACATAGCGTGAACCCATTCCTCGGTATCATTTTCTTTATTGTGATTCGGGGACTCTAGTAGATCGTGGAATAGGGAATGGTCTTCTTCTTCAAGAATGCTCGAGTTTGCAAGAGAGATAGTAGAGCCCATGAGCTCGCTTACACGGGTAGTCATGGGCATCTTCTTTGTTGAAGAGTTAGGAGGAGTGAATTCCTGTCTTACGGCTGGCTCATAGGCTGCAGAGGTTTGGAACAAGTTGTGCTTCTCAAAAATAGACTCGGAACCGCTTCTGGGTTTTGGTGTCAGAGGGATGACCTCGCTAATTGCTCGAGACATTGATGGGATGAGCTCTGGAAATGTTGCTAATCCAGGCTTCTCACAACACGAGATATACACCAGAAAATACCACCTGTGTTTCAAAGTGAAGTTTCCAGCTCACACTCTGGTGCCCACACTTCAACTCTCTTCCTGAGGCTTGCTGAAACGTTCAAGTTCGGAATATCTCTTGAAACAACAGGACGAAACAAAACTAAACATCAAATACGCACTAAAAGGCTCTGGCTTCAGGTAGGTGTGCGTTTTCTCACAGATCAGGAGCCGCGAGCTGCCGCGCGATAGAGCAAAAAAATTGGTAAACAACCACCCCACGCGATGCCTTGTCTCTGTGACACACCTTAGCGATCCGCGTTTTCTGCGTGGCCCACGCGCATGACACGCGTGTGTGATATCGGTGAATAGTAGCAAGGAGGGTCTTGCGGACCGAAAACGGGAATTCAGGGCACTTCGAAAGATTCTCTTTTAACCATAGAAATGTTTAGTGCCTTCCGGACAGCACGGTTGCTTTTAAGGTTACAACATCAAAGGATATCAAGAAAGTTTATTTCTCATAACATATCGAAGTCGCTACCGTGTTGTGTTGGATTGCTCTTTTCACTAACTCCTGTATGGGTTAGAACGGCGCTGGCCAGTTTCCTCAACAATGGATACTCTGAGGGAGCTGAAAAATGTACAGGAGATGTCTTCCTCCCAACAGGAGTCTGTGGTGGAGCAAAATGTAGAAGAAATTTCACCAAGTTGGTCAGACAAAAAACAACGACACTTAAAGAGAACCTAGCAAAATTGTTTATTAGATCGTAGTTCGCATTTATGGCAACCAACTGGGTCCAAATTAGAAGCACTCCCGGTCTCACAAAAGTGTGGAAGACCAATGAAGTGATTGACAAAGACAAGTCCATCGATTTCAAAACGAGGTCTTCGATCATTGTATTGCTGTCGTAATGATACCTGGACTCATTGATGAAGGTGGTACTATCTGAATAGTCAGCAGATGCTGGTATTGAAAGCACATTAGCTGACACTAATTCTCGCCTCACCCGAGCAAAAAACTCGCCATCATAGTCTTCCTCGTAATTTTCTTTCGTTGATGGTTCACTTTCAGAACACTCCTTTTCTTCGGTAACCTTGAATCTTTCAATAAAATCCGAGTCGCTCAGTAAGGCTTTCAATATATGAGATTTCAAATCATCGCTCAAGCGTAGAAGCATATGATCCAATATCCGAAAATCAGCTAAAGAGTCAATTATCTTAAAAATCGCCATCGCCAAATATCTTCTGCAAACTTCTGAGTTTGAGACTTTCTCCTGGCTATCCAGAGCAACTTTCAGCAAATGGAGACCTTCGATTAGCTTCTGAATATGTAACAGTCCATTGTTTGATTTCTCCAGTTCTGGAGTAAAACTGATTATAATTGGTGTGGATGGAATACCATCTGTCCCTGAGTCACCATGATCTTGAGTTCTCGGGGATCGGACTCGTACTTCAGCTGCTCTCCTTGCCATGTTGTTTCTCCGAGACTCAATAAGTCTTGAAGATATTGTGCCACTTGACAAAGAAGCCACTTTGAGCAATCACCCAATTTTAATCCAAATGGAATAAAACCATCAGTGTAATTGATTATTCGATTTTTGATGTCCCGCACTGCGGAGGAACTCATTAGTGCATTTCTGCAAGTCTGTTGGGAACTGATTGATTGTGTGGACTTTAGCTTCTTGGTAAAAAATCTCAACCTTGTTTTTCCAAAATGTGAAACCGCAAGTGGGGTGGCTTCGCGCGAAAAGTATGCATCAAGTTTATTCTTCCTTCTCAGTTCCAATATTGTTTTCCAGTTGTGTCAGCAAGCCAGAGCTCTCAAATTTCCCAACGCCTGCTAAGGCAGCATAATCATCATTTGCTAGCCATCTGGATGCCTTTTTTGGATCACTTGTATAAAGCTTAACTTTGTCTCCCTGGGATTGAAGTCCGCTCAAATCAGCAAGATAATAGCCTGCACATTCTTTTCCACTTCGATGGCCAGCTGTACATATCCAGAAGTAAAAGCCCCTTGTAGCTGCCTTCTTATACATTCTTCTGAGCATCATCGTGTTTTTGCAAAGTGGGCAACTAGGAGCGAATTGGGTCAAAGTTGGTTGACTCATTCTGAAAGTCAAGTTTATTCTTGTTTCCTTTGCTATTGGATGGAGCTCCTGTATTGATGTACTCAGTGAAGGCACACAGTGCTTGAATTCTTCCTGTGTGCCAGGCAGCATGATCAAAAGACTGTTATGTTGTAAAGGAATGTTGTAAATTGGATTATGATTCAACTCATTTTCCTCACAGTACATCTTTTTCAATCTGAAGGTTCGGCAACAGCCTAGGCTTAACGAGCATATGAGAGGCAGTGGTCCAATATATGTCAGACGATCAGAGTGCCAATCCAGATTATTTTTGCCAGATTCGAACAAATTACCCACGCACATGTCTGCTTTCCAATGATTCTGCACCTGTAAAGGGTGCTTATTGCCCATGGTTCTCAGAATATGATCGACTTGCTCCTCAATCATGTAACAAGCCATCTTCAAATTAGTAGTATAGGTCTGAGCCATTCCAAGTTCTTTCCCATAAAGTCGATCGTCGTAGTAGTACTTTGATGGCTTCTCAGGATAAAAAACAGTGGTCTTATGTGCAGACTTACACTTATTCCCTCCTATGAAGAACTGTTTTTCTCTGAAGACTGACTTGCGTGACATCAGCTCTTCAAGCAAGTCATCTGCCAATTCTGGAGGTAGAAAGTTTCTCACCAATCGGAGATTTGGAAGTCGCCTCTCGATATCTTCCTTGGTGTGCAAAGTGATGGTCCTGGGTTGGGTGGGTTTCGAGAGTTTAGTAGTTCTAGATTTCGGGACATTGTATCGAATATTCTTCGATTCGCTGATCTTAGTGAAGCTAGTTAGAGAACTCTGATGGAGCAGGCCTGAGGAACGAGATTTTTTCTTGATGCCTTCATTATTAATTGTGTCTAGAGTCCTTTTGGTAGAATGAGTTACAGGAGTGTATTGTTCATGCAGAATTGATTCAGTCTGGGGTAATGAACCACTAAAAGAAGTCAACACTTCTCGTAAAACATCTCTATGTGCAGAAGGAAAGCGTTCTTTTAGGTAATTAACTTTGGCTTCAATCTCCATCACTGTGCTGTTTCCAAACAGTCCTCTCTAGCAATATAGCTCAAGATCGAATTATGATTATTGGTCAGATCAGAGAAGGCAGGCAAATCATTGTTGAAATATGCGAGGCTTTAATTTTAACGGCTATTTGACGCGTCTTGACACTGCCATTTATTTACTTTTTTCAACCCCGAAGCGAATAAGAATACAGTACAGTAATTTGTTACTTACATAGTGAACCCTGAAAGTACACAGAATCACGTCTAACTAATGTGATGCTAACAATGCACATGAATGTATCAATGTATCAATCTGATCAATCATCTGTTTGAAAATCTGAAATGGTCCAGAGTTGTAGTTCGAACATGACTTTGATCAACCTTCTTCTTTGTCATCGAACAAATAAATCTTTCTTTGGTACGTTTAGAGAATTCAGAAATTTGATTAACATCCTTTTCAGCCAAAGCACCGTTCTTTGCAACTTTTTTGATTTTTGAGTCTGCTTCTTTACACTGAAACTTTTCTCTCCAATCCTGGAACACAGCAACTTTTCCTGTCGTGCTTGTACTTGCAAAAGTCCCTCCTTCTCTTCGATTTTCTGCAAGAAAACTTGGCTTCAAAAGACTTCCAGCATCAGTGTCATCATCCGGGTCAGTGAGGACAAAGTCACTTGAGTTTATTGGCTCTGATACTTCCTGTTCATTGAGGGAGAAAATGGCTTCACCACTGTTGATGGTTGACTTGCTGCTGGATACTTCAGATTCAGTGTTCTCTTTAGGGGTAGTAAAGAAAGGACTTCTGATACTGGTGCGATTGTCACTTCCTTCACCAAATACAAGCCTTCTTCTTTTTGATATGGGAGAAAGCTTAGTAGCTTTTCTCTCGTTGGTATCTGTGCAACGAGAAGTCGTAGCTGATGTGCAAACTGGGGCTTTTGGTGTGTCCATTTTTTTCATGAATTGATCAATAGTCGTAAGAGCACTCTTTCTAACTGTGTATAACGATTTGACTTTGTCGCTAGGGCTTTGGTTTTCTTTATCAGCAATCAGATGGTAATTGTTTTCCGATTTTGCCCTATTCATCGAATTTCTTGCAAACAGATGATCCAATGTCGGGCCTGTTTTTGAAGCAGAAGTAGTTACCGCTGGTGCTGTTTTTGATCTTCCCATCATGTTCCTCGACGTACGAGTAACTTGGAGTTCTCGTGATGCTAAAGGCTGCTTACTGAACGGGTCCAGATCTCCTCTAGCTATCATTCTATGTGTTTCAAAGTCTTTCATCTCACCTGTACAAGAATGTAGATACTCCACGTCACTCATCAGATCATCAGTCAGCCCATTCAGGTGAACAGGAATATTTTGCTGAGGGTCAAAAACTATTTGATGTTTGAATGCAATAGTAGCTTTGCGATATTCTTGCTCAAACTGGTCGGGGATTGTCAGCTTTCCATCGAATCTCATACCCATCATAACTCTCTCAAAAGTGTTGAATCGTTTCACATAAGAAACAGCCTTTTGCATACCAACACCGGTGATACCTTTTGTATAATCACACCCACTAACAGTGGCTACTAGTAGTAGTTGATCGTCATTAAACATGCTGATTGCGGACCCCCTACAGCTTTTGAATTTTTCACGCTTTATTTCGACACATTGTCCTTGATCATTCAACTTAGTGACCAATGTCTGACATCCAAATATGAGCAAATCCGAGTCTTCACTGATAATTCCATCAACCAATCCTATTTTCTCGAGGTAAACCATCTGGGAGTCGGCTTCGTAAGGTGCCACCACGTATGCTATCTTTCTGAGCTTGAACTCTTCTATGACTGCCTTGGCCATCTGAGGACTTATATCACATGCTTTTTGAAAATAGCCAAATGCTTCTTTCTTTTGATTGTTTTCCAAAGCCTGTAGTGCTAATCTCTTGTACTCATCCCTTCGTGAACGTCTTTCTTTTTCGGTATTCCCTTTCATGGGAAGGTAATCACCATCGAATACCATATAAGGAGTAATTCCAAAATGCTTCAGCATATCTAGTTTTTTCAAAATGTAGTTTATATAGACTCTAGTTGGTTTTTCCATGACAATTTCCATTGAGCATCCATAGATCGCTTTGTGCAACCACGCATAGGTGTCCACTGCTAGGGTTTTCCCTCTATAATTTTCCAATGTGGTTGGATTCTGAACTGGCTTCAAAACGGGCAATAAACCAGAAACACCCATATCTTTTTATCTCATTTCATTATTTTGATGCTTGCTTTGACAGTGATTGATAGTTTGACAGAGCAATGCTCTTTTTGCGTTCCTTTGTTTACAAACCATCAAGCTCCGATTTTAGGAGCGTCCCAGAAAGTTCGCGTCGTCAAAAATTGTTTCCTCGGCGTGAACCAAAATAAAAAGTTTTTTGCAGAAGCCTGTGCTGTTATCTTTGATCTTAGAACAAGTGAACTTAAACAGCCACCAAAGGTAGTCAGTTGAACACGAGTCCAACACAGACTCAATAATAATACGTATCATAGAGGACATTCATTTGCATTCAAACAGACTCATTACCCTCGGACATTTTTGGATTCTTTCCCAATCAATCAACACTTTAAAATATGTCTCACCAAAGCAATTCATTGAACAATGACTTTCAAGAACTTACTGGTCAAGTCCAAAATTTAAACATACAGCAACATGCTTCTGCGGCATCAAATAACAGAAAAAAACGAGGTCATCATGTCCATCATAACTTGATACCCGCATTCATGCAAGAAGATCAATATCACCCGCAACAATCTGATTTTGACCCTAATGCTGCCGCCATGAGCCAGGGATTGCAGGCTCCCCACTATAACCGTGAATTCGTATCGTCAAATCAGAGTTTAAATCAACCGACAACTTCCCCATACCCTCTTCAACATGAACAGGCTGACGAACGATTCAGCTCCAAACTATCTCTTTCGTCTCAGCCGTCCTTCGCAAGACAATCATCATCTGCTAATGTTCTGGACCCTACTAACAATGACGAACTATCCATTCCAAATATCAGGTATCAATTGGATCAAGATTATCGACAAGCAGAGTTTCTTACCTTCGAAAATGTTTCTCCTCCGACGGCGGGCACTCAATACAAGGTTATTGACCAGGGAAACGCATCCCCCAAGTTCGTGAGAATGACAATGTACAGCGTTCCTAGTACTGACAAATTGAAGCAATCCACTAAAATTCCGTTGGGACTAATACTCAACCCATTTGCAGCTGTCTCAGAAGGTGAAAAAGAGGTTCCTCAAGTGGATTTCAGAAACATGTCATCGGTTCCAAGATGTAGGCGTTGTCGAGCATACATCAATCCTGCAATGCAGCATGGAGGTTACACCATGATCTGTAACATTTGTACTTTTTCAAGTTCTGTGCCTCAAGAATACGTCTCTCAAATAGATGCAAATGGCATCAGATCAGACTATTATGAGCGATCAGAACTTCACTCAGGTGTCTACGACCTGATCGTTTCCGATGACTACTATTTGGATGACAAAAAACCGAGCGCATTGCATCACGTTTTTTTGATCGATCTTAGTTACCAAGCAATCAAGCAGAAATTACATATTGCAGCTTGCTCAGGTATCAGATTTGCTCTCTACAATGAAGGAGAATCGCGGTTGCCAGAAGGCTCGAAGATAAGTATCATTGGGTTTTCCGATAAACTACAAATTTACAATCTTTCCCCAGAGCTAGAACAAGCTTCTGTCTCTCTTGTGGGTGATCTCGAAGAGCCGTTTATACCATTTTACCAAGGACTCTATGCGGACCCTGTAGAGTCTGCTGGCATCATTGACGTTACTTTGCATACTATTGAACAAATAGGTGATTTTACAGGACCAGAGCCTTCTTATGGGAGTGCGTTATTGGCAGCTAGACTTTGCTTGCAAGAGTTCGGTGGTGGCCAAGTCACTGCAGTACTTTCTGGTCTACCATCTTGGGGACCGGGTGCGCTAGCTCCTAAACTACCAAAGAAAGGTGCAGCTTCAGAGTACGCAAAAGAAGTGTTTACTGCAGATAACAAATTCTACCAGGATTTGCTGAAACAGTACGTGGATTCTAATATTGGATTGAATTTGATGGTTGCTTCTCACACTACTGTAGGCCTTGAAAATTCTGGATTGATTGCACATAGGACAGGAGGATCGGTGAAAGTTTGGTTCAACTTCAATATTGATAGAGATGAAACCGAATTTGTCCACACTTTTAGCCAATTTGTGAATGATGTTTCCGGTTATCAAGGCCAGCTGAAAATCCGTTGTTCAAATGGTTTACAAGTCAACAAATACTTTGGTGGGTTCAACACCAGTGGGCAGTCCACTCTCCCCAACATTCCGATTCTAACAAGTCAGACCTCGCTAGCCTGTGACTTTGTTTACGATGGAAAGCTAGAGACCAAAAAAGATGCACACTTCCAAGCAGCACTTCTTTACACATCACCACAAGGGCTAAGGAAAGTGAGAGTGGTGAATTGCATTTTGTCAGTCACAGAAAGAGTCGCTGATGTGTTTTCCTTTGCAGATCAGGATGCCATATTGAGTTTAATTTTGAGAGAGAGCTTGAATAGACTTCCGAACATCAGTCTGGTTGCTCTCAAAAGCTTTCTGAATGTTCAGTTGGCTGATATAAACGCAATGTACAAACTTTTTGTTGCAAAAAATAACTCAATACCAGGCCAGCTTGTGTTTCCTCACGGGTTGAGAACTTTGCCGATGTTCATTCTCTCGACGCTCAAAACAAAGGCTCTGAAAGACCGCGTCACAAATCCTGATATCCGAATCGAAAGTTTGTTTTCTCTACAAACATACACACCAGAAAAACTATCAGCATATCTGTATCCAATACTCATCAGCATTCATAATTTGGATGAAAGTGAATGTTTATATGACGATGAAACTGGGTTTTTCAGGATGCCTATTGCTTGCCCACTAAGCCAGTCCAGTTTGGAGGTTGGTGGTGCTTACATCATTTTCAACTCAAAAATCATCTATCTATGGCTCCATACTGATGTCAGTCCTTTACTTCTTCAAGACTTGTTGGGAGACTCAGTAACCTCACTGGATCAAGTGGACTCAAATTTGTGCACTTTGCCACATTTGGATACACATATTTCCAGGCAATTGCGAAACCTATGCAGCTTCTTGGCAAAACACTTTTTGAACTCCAATTTTGTCCCTATACAAATTTGCAGATTTCGCACGGATGCAAATGAGACAGAGTTTGTCGAATTGCTTTATGAGGACAGATCTGGGGAATTGACGTGGTCTTATGCCGATTACTTGAAGCATTTACATAAACAAATTTCCAACAAGGCTGATACCAGCACCACTTCGCAAAACTCTGAAAAAGGCTTCATTGCACAGAAACTCGGTATTTTGTGATGCTGCATCATAATTCAGTACTCAATATAACTCCTTCATCGATGCTCGACAGCTATAAATATTCATACCATTGTTATTTCTAAATACTGAAATAAAAAAGTAAATCGGTTACAGAATTGAAGGATATGGAAGTCTGTTTGCTTCCCCAACTTACAGCACTTTACCAACAACTCCTCCCTCCACAATGTGCTTTTGGTCCTCGGTTACCCTTTTCAACTGCTTTCCCAAAGAAATCTCACCCAGTAAGGAGCTGATTGTGTCATTTGCAACGGGAGGTGGAGCAGCAAATGCATCTGTATCATTGCCTGGAACAGGTGGAGCAGGAGCTGGAGGAGCTGGAGGCGCTGTTGGAATCGGCGGAGCTGTTGGAATAGGTGGAGCTGCTGGAACTGGAGGAGGGATGACTGCAGCCACTGAACCTGCCTGCTCCACAAAGTTCGACGAGTGATCGTCATCACCAGGAGGAGTAGATGGAGGAGAAACGAAAAGATCTGAGTCTGTATCGTCTGATGATGATACAGAACCTTCAGGGGCTTTCAAAGTTTGCGTGGCAGAAATCGGATGTGAGTCAACAGACTGAAAGGATTCCACTGCTTGTTTCTCAACAATGCTTTCAGTACCATTGACAGGAGCAGAAGGTGTGCCAGCATTGGAACTTTCGCTGGTGTTGACGAGATTATCATTGCCAATGGAAGATGTAGTTCGCCTTCCTCCAAAAAGCATAGATGCCAACTCAGCTTGTTTTGAGGCAACAGGCAGCTCATCATCGTCTTCATCGTTCTCCTTTTCAGAGTCAGACCAACCATCATCACTGAAATTTTTCCCTCTCTGAGCTTCTCTCTGAGCCTTCAGTTGGGTAGTATCAAAATCTACTTCGACAGGTTCAGGCTTGAAGAATGGATTGTTATTGTGTTTCACAATTTTTGTGGAAGCAGAAGCAAGTGAAGCCCCATCTTTAGCAACACCTACATCTATCTTTGCAAAAGGATTGTTGCTTCCTGTTAGCGTTCCTGGGAATAAAGAAGGTGTCTGGGATGAGCCATTTGGAGTGGAAACACTATGTTCTGTCCCTTTCTGCAACGACTCAGTCTCAGCAGTTTGCTGCTCTGCTTTTTTCACAGCGGAAGCATCCTTTTCATCATCACTCGATGAATCGTCTTCGGCTTCCTTTCTTTTGAGCTCCTCCATTTCGGCTCTCAGTTTTGCCAGTCTAGCTTCCTTCTCCAATTTCCTCTTTTGTTTCCTCTCTCGTTCCTTGGCCTCCAGAGTTTTTTTCTGCTCCAACAGCTTTTTCAACTCAGCTTCTTCAGCACCATCCTCATCATCGTCAGAAGCGCCCACATTCGTTGCTTGGGCAACAGGCGTTACGACCGACTGATGGCGTGAAGCTGGTGGTTCCGGAGCTTTTTTGGGCTCTGGAGCAGGTGCTGATGGTTGGGAAACCGCTGAGAAGTTTTGGATCGTTGGTGTTAAAACTGAAGGTGATCCATTATCTGAGCTGGTGGTTGTTCTTTTCAAGCCTAATTTTGCCAATCTATCGTTCATCCTTTTTTGTGCTTGTTCCTTGATCCTCCTAGTTCTATCTTCAATAGAGCTGGCTGCATCATCCGACTTTTGTGGGGTAGATTCTTCCGAGCTTCCAGAGGCACTAGAACGTTTAGATTCAGTTACTATCTTGGCCGGGGAAGTGTGAACAGGTTGGCTATTCGAGAAATCTGGACCCTTATCAACAAACGTTGATGTGTGCGCTTTAGATGCATTCAAAGAAAAAATGAAAGCTTTCACCTCTTTGCTTTGAACATCATGTCCTTGCTCCCATTTCAAATATGCAACTTCTGAAGCGTTATTCAAATTAAGGGACCCTGATATGTCATTCACTAATTCTTTGATTGAAAGAGAAATGTCCTTGATTACATTCTTTTGCTCTGTGGTCTCCTTACTCACTTTCTCTACTTCTTCATTCAACTTCACTTCGTTGTCTTCAAAATTCTCAAAATTAGGTGCGAGTTTTCCTGTCAGTGAAGCCATTTTAGCCTGAAGCGTTGCTTTTTGTTTGGCAATTCTCCGGTCAGCTTCAGTCACCTCTCCATTTGGTCCACTTCCCCGGATATCAATGCCGGTGGGGTTTGTTTTCTCTAGTCTCTTCCTCAACAATTGAATTTTTGCATTCTTTATCTTTTCATCCACGGACTCAATTTCTCTAACCAAACTTGGTACTTTATCAGCCAGTTTATTCAACTCAGATGAAAGTTTTTGCTTTTGAAGAATGACAGATGACTGATCAATAGGGGCCTGGTCTAAAATATTCTGAGCAGATTTAACTTTGCTCTTCAAAAGCTCAATTTCATTGAGTGTTTTTTGTTTTGCATAATCATTGGAAATGTCTTCATCCTGTGCATCAATAGCGTCGAGAAGTATTTTTTTCTCATGGATCAACTTTTTGAGCTGATCCACAGATATATTGGTGTTGGAGACAGTTGAATTCCTCTCGTCCTCTTCGGACTTCGACTTTCTACCATTTCTATGTCTAGCATTGCTAGTATACCCAATATCATTATCGTCATTCTTGAATTTGCTTCCATCCCTGGTAATTGAAAAAGGCTGTCTTGATTTTGAAGTGCCCGTAGATTGACTCATGAGCTTTCCCTTTAGGTCACTCATACTTTCTTGTAAAATTTTAGAAGAAGGAGGGATCAGTTCGAGGGGTAGCTGAGTTGGTAGTTCAAATCCATTCAAACGTCTATAGATGAGATGCATGGCAACCGCAAACTCATCCTTATTTAGCTTCCCTCTGTTCCCCAAATCTGCCAGTGTCCAAATTTGCTCTAGTTCTGACCTGTTCAAACCAGACTTTCCAAAAATTGAAATTGCAATTTCTCCTTCGACATAGCCTTTTCTAGAAGTGTCCCATTTCTTGAAAATATTATCGTAAATAAGCTTTTCTTGTTTGGTAATTGCCCATGTCACATTGCTAGCATTCTGACCACCCATAGAATTAGTTAAATGATAAGCTTGACTTGAGGCATTAGGCATGAAGTGAGTTTGCATCATATCAAGTCCTGGAAGACCTCCAGTTGGTGTGGAGACAAATCCCCATTGACCCGGTCTTCCAGTTGGCATTGCTGTAAGCCCAGTAGACTGGGGAAACAGACCTGTTGCTTGAGGCTGCAACCCCCCTGTCGGCTGTGACTGGAATCCAGTGGACTGGGGTAAAATCCCCCCGGTTTGCTGCGACTGGAATGCAGTCGTTTGTGTAGCTAAACCACCAGTACGCTGGGGAGTAATAGCGGGAGCCTGGGGCGTCAACCCTCCAGTCCTTTGAGGACCGATCGGAATAAGCCCACTGGTCTGTTGCGCAGTCAGCGGAATGAAAGTACCTGTTTTTTGAGGTTCAAGTACACCATAACCAGTCTGCTGAGCCTGGAGTCCTTGAGAGGATCCAAATTGAGACTGCTGAGCAGGAAATCCGCTGGTTTGGCTATTTGAAGTGAATCCTGTAGGCTGCAACTGGAACGCAGAAGTGCCATTCTGCTGAGACCCCAAGCCATTCAGTATCTGCATGTTAGAGGGTGCTTGAGCAGTTTTCTGAGCAGTTGAAGCTGAAGTTGTTGAGTCTTCAACAGTAAAGTTGATTGCATCAACGAAACTGCTCACTTCATTTTTCATTTTGGCTGGAAGTTCAAAGGGAATTGGTTCACCTTGAACTGCAATATTACACAAATGCAGTGCGAGTGCAAATTCAGGGAACAGAAGGTGACCTGATCTGGTAGTATCAGCCAGGGCCCAAATATCTGCCAACTTAGAGGCTGAAAGTCCGGATTGAACCATAATCTTCTTGGCAGCCTGTCCATCAATTGAATTTTCTCCTTTAGGCACATTCGTCCTGAACAGATGTTCGAATCTCTCCTGGTCAGAGACAGATATAAATGAAAGTCTAATGGTTGGAATTTTGATATCTCTGTTCTCTGACTGTACAGCAATTCCAGCAGAAGGGATGAATCCACTTTGCTGGGAAGCAAAGCTAGTTTCTGGCACAGACTGTTGCTGTTGCTGCTGTTGCTGTTGCTGTTGCCAGCCAGTAACTTGAGCTACCAGCCCAGCCCCAAAGGAAGTTTGTGGCTGAAATCCGGTACGTTGGTTGAGAAGGGCAGGAAAAGATTGCTGCTGTAGTGCGCTCTGGTTAGGCAATTGTTGAGAATTCCAGCCAGTTGATTGATTCGCCAAAGGTTGAGTTTGTTGCTGTTGCAATTGCGAATTCCAGCCAGTGGTCTGGTTGATTATGGGATTTTGCTGCTGCAACTTCGAGTTCCATCCGGTGGTCTGATAGCCCAGTCCTTGTGGTTGCTGTTGCTGTTGCAGCTGTTGAGGTTGAATGCTCCCCCAGCCAGTAGCTTGGGTTGCAATTGGCTGCTGATGCTGCTGTTGCTGTTGCTGTTGCAACTGTTGTGCCTGTGGAACCTGAGAACCGAACCCGTAACCGGTCGGCTGTGTTTGTAGTCCAGCACCATAAATCTGCTCAAATTGCTGAGGTTGGCCACTCCAATTGTTGCCGTAGCTTGCTTGTTGACCATATCCAGAGTTGCCCCCGTATTGGGACTGTTGATTTCCATACGGGTACATCGTTTGATCTAAAAGGTCTTGATGTAGACGAAAAATCAATCGGTCACTCTCAAAATTCTATCAGTGAACAAACAGACCACGATTGACTGGTTTTGAGTCGGACAAAATGCAATTCCGAGTTCAAAAACTTTGCTGTTCGAACTCATCTATAAAACTCCCAAAACCTTTCTGGCTCGCAAAAATCACCGCCTCCGAAACTCCATTAGCTGTCCAGTTACACTACCACAATTCTTGGAAGGGCAAAAAACTTTTAGGTGTAGAGATGTCAACTGAGTTTTGCAGCGAAAATAGGGAATGAAAGGTATACAGCCAGAACATTTTCGATTAGACCCAGAAAAGCATATATCTTGAAATCGTTCATTAACAATCAAAGTAAACCCATGCATACATATAGATATAGGCTCATCTATAAACAGAACATTGGCCACCATAAAAATTAAACTCAAGATATGTAGCTTTGTGAAACGGAAGTCATTGGAACCCATTAAGCTTACCTATCGAGGAGACAAAACCATCAATCAAGAAGTCTTTCATGTTGACATCAAGAACCTCTCCGTAAGACGCTTCTTCATTTGTAGCATTCCCAGCAAAAATTCTCATATTGGCGAGAATGTTTAGCAATTTGAAGTTGAGTTTTGAGATTGTCGGAGGTGAACTTTCAGTGTCATCGTTATTCACAATCGACGTGGCAGATGTCGAGTTGCCAGTTGAAATGCTATCCTTCTCGTCTGCAGATTCTTCAGAAAGATCAGAATCAGAAGAGATGGAATCTATTTCTTTAGCATGATCAGACTCTAACCTATTCTCTGAAAGCCCGTTGATTTTCACTAAAAACTCAAATGTTAGCAGGTTTGTAACATTGAGCAGACAAACAAATTCAAACATGCTTAATTTCGAGCCAGAGCTGAAGTTATTGGTGAAATTAGGAACCTTCAATTTGTTTAGCCATTTCAAAACCAGACCATAATTTCCGTCAAAATTCAACAGTTGATATTTCAAGACACAGCATACCAACCCGATTCTCGAATCGTCGTCAATAGTTTCAAGTTTAGCCAGCGTCTTGAATGCTTTCTTCAGATTTTCAGAACTTGGTTTGATCAGGAAGTGCAGAATCAAACAGCGCAAGAGTTGAGCATTGGAGAGAATTGATGATGACTCGATTGCACGTTTCAATGTATCTGTAATTTCCATTCTCAAACTTGCCAGCTGGAGGTTAACTTTTTCTTTACTCAAGGTGACATCAAGCGAAGACTCAGATGATTCATCATCAGATTCCACCTCTTTTCTGTCGTTAGTGAATTTTTTCAGAAGTGTTTCAAAAAGAACCATAGACTTCAATGACTCAGAAATTAAGGACTCAATAAGAGACACGGAAAGAACTTCAAAAACACTGTCAGAGTGGTGGTGGGATTTGGCGATTAATTTCTCTAGATCAATGTTCTTGTAGCTGTAAGTTTCAAGTAAGTAAGCAAGTCTGATCGAATCCTCATTATTAGGATCAGGTGTCAATTTTGATTGTGAAATGTGCCAATAATATTCTCCAATTCGATCAAGTAAAACCCAATTAATCAGTTTCTTCGGTATCCGTGTTATCCTTGATCCTCTGGAACTTGTGCTAACGACCTCACTCAATCTTTTGAAGTACATTGACTTCAAAAAACTGTTGTGAAACGTAGATTCTAGATGTAACACTTTGAAAACATCAAAATACGACTGAGTCTGAAACCAATTTGGATTGCTGTCAATGGATCTTGTGAGAAGAAAATCAACATCATTTGGCTGAATAAATAAGAGTTTGTTGTAGTAACTGACGGGATTCAAGATAATAGAGAACAGCACGTCAGCAACCTGTCCAAAGGTGAGTTGCTTACTTCCTTCTTGTTCTTTCCCTTGACTGTCCGCCTGAACAAATGATGATAGGAAAGGCAACAAAAAATAGTAATAGGCAACAGCAAAGCAAATAATTAGTTTTACCATCCCCGAGAACAAGCTGTAATTGAACGAAGCGGAGATCGATGACGAGTCAAATGCAAAAATTGGGACAGAAAATAGTCCTTTTCTTCCTGATGAGTTCGATCCAAAGTCATCGAAAGAAGAGGCCCCCAGCATGCAGGTCATTCCTCCGAGAAGAACTTTGTTAGTCAGAGAATTACCACTGCCATTCAATTGTGGGTATGCTCTCGCCTCATTCATCAGCGTGCCATTTGCAGGAGTGCCAAGTCCACTGTTGTCGTTGTTCATGGAATTGCTGCTGTTAGCATATAATGGTGAGTTAGACAAGCTTGAGCTTGATCCAGTGCCCACTCTCTGTCTTGCTTCTTCTTCCGGAGACAGGGAATAATCCAGTGGAAGGCCATTTGCAGATAACAACCTCATCAAATGTTCATTCTTTTCATTCAGAACCTCGTTTTTCCACTCTAGGTGTTTGATGTACTCCGTTGCTTTGGCCAGAATCGTTGCTTTGTTCAGTTTCTTGGCGGGGAGCAATCCATCCAGCTTTTCCTCGTCATCCGTATATCCATCACCTTCGTAATCATCATCAAATTGCTCTTCTTCTGTGGTCACTGTGGAGGTATGATGATTGTGGCTCTGCGATATTAAAATGCGAAGAGCAGGAACAGCATTACGTAGCTCAACTATCTTCGAATTGATGTTTGTCCTATACTTCTTCTCAATCAAATTATGAGAGGATTTGATCTTTTTCCCTGGTTTGGAGACACCGGCATCAGCCTTTGTTTTCAGTAACACGTTGGTCTTTTTGAGTGGTCTAGCTTTCACAAGATTACTGGCATCATCCTCATGCTCATTTTGGAAAGAACGGCGGGGGTGATTCTCATATTTCGCTTGTGAGCTCGAATCATTCGAATTCGTAGATATTGTACGAGCAGAGTTTGTCAAAGAGGGTATCATGTTCTGGTATTTTTGGAAGTTTTGGTTCGTCACTGTACTCGTAGAAATTGATTCAGCCATCCGCACGTAGTTTTGAGGTTGTGCTCCGCGTTGAGTAGTCTCTTCATTTCCTAACAATGCCCCAGGAATGAAACCATTTGAGTTCACGTTGGATCCTAGTAGGAAGTCATCAGGAGATGAGCCGCTTGAATATGGGGAAAGAATACCCGAGTTGTAACTGCTCATAGCGTCGTTCAAATCAGAAAAGTTCAGTTCCGATCCCAGATTTGAATCAGTGACACTGACCGTACTTTGTCTGGTAATCCGTTTTTGTTGGGAGTCTTGAAATTGGTGCTCTTGACCAGTGAAATCGAGGGCTTCAGGAATTAAGCCGAACGACTCATCTTGTTTTGCAAAAAGTGAAGTGTAGTTAGATTGATCATCCATCTGGTCCTCGTCTCTCTTGGTTAGATTCACTCCACTCGAACCACCTGCGTTAGGGTGCATTGAAGACAGGATAGTGGCGTAATCGTCGAAATCGAGATTAGCCATTTTTTGTTGTTATTCCTCGCCTTGTCTGTCTTCAACAATAGTTTGGATAGATTTGATATGGGGCAACAATACTGTTGCTGTTGCCTAGGATAAGCTGGAATGAGTTGCCCGTGAATACCAGGCCTTTTCAAGACACTAGCTATAATAAATATTGGTGTTGATCTCCGAAACAGAAAGAGTCCCCTATCTCACAGAAAAAGAAGCACGCAAAGTAATATTTAATAAATCAAACTTCTATTCGTTGTAGACAGAAAACTGACCAAAGTAGTGGCTTCTACGAATTCGAGCATGGACCGCCAAACTGAACTCAAATTGTAGCCATTTTGAGATGTCCCAATAAGCACTTTATTCCGAATCAAGTGTTTGCTCGGGTCCCGACTAATACTTTTACCCAAATGATACATATTCTGTCAGGCAGGCAGTGAAAATCATACGATTTTTATGGTTATAGACAGTAAAAAATGTGGTGTGATTTTAGTTCGTTGTGGCAGTGAACAAAAAATTTATCCAAAAGTCTTGGAAATTTCAGCCTTGAGTTTGGCAGTGCATCTAGGCACACATTTGGAGTGCCAACCGACACTGTTAGACCAATTGTGCATCAGTTCTTTCGTCACTTTCAAATTTCCAGAGAAACCGAATATCTCAGGGGTTTCCGGGACGTTTGATTTGCGAGATTTCCCCACAATTTTCGATTTTAGGTGCAATATGATTAAGATTTATTCGCTTACAACAATTAAATCTGCTCTAACTTTCGGATGCAGAAGTCAAAAAAATTTCCGGTTTCCGTGAGCCGGATTTTGTAGCTCAAACTTGAATGTATTAGCAAATGACAGGTTTGGTTCCAAAACCCTTTGGGAAGAGGGAGATAGGCTAAAGTATGGTGTCAAAAATGATTCGGAGTTAATCTTTGACTTATCATGACATTCAATAAAAAGGCGTTCAAGCCATTTGTTACGACATTTGAAAAAATCTTTAGCTTGCTTGATGAAGAAGAGTGTTCAATAGACACTATCTTTTATGTTATGGAATGAGGAACGAAATGTTGTCTCGTAAAATTGATGCTTGCAGCTTTTTGAGAGTCTCTATCTATCACCGTACAGAGAATTTCAAACGAAATCGTCTGGACGATTAACTGGTCTGTTTCCTTATCGGGACGATCCAGAAGGGTTGAGGCATAAAAATAAATTTGGCCTCGCAAAATGTGGGAGATCTACCTAAAAAATAATTGTTGAAAAATAAATGTGTGGAAGTGCGCGGCTCAGAAAAATTATGTTTCTTGGAAAGTTTCTGGGCCAATCAACACGTATGGACATATGTGGTCTTTGGACAACTCAACCCCCTAATTTCTTGCTTTAAAAAGAGCTTTATGAGTGGAAATCACCACCTGTGACTTGACTAGCATATTCCGACCTGACACAGAGATCGGACATACACAATGGTGAAAATCCCCAGATCATATGCAGAGCTGAAAGAAAAAGTGCCTAATATTGGAATCGTGTTGACCGCTATGTCGTCTTGGTTCACTTTCAGTTTGTTGATCAGTCTCTACAACAAATGGATGTTTTCAGACCCCACACTCGATTTCAAGTTCCCTGTCTTAATCACAGCATGCCATCAATTCGTCTTGTTTTGGTTGAGTTGCATGACTCTTACATTCTGGCCAAGCTTTAGGTTGAACTATGTCGACAACACGATGAGTTCTTCTGCATCCACAGATAAATTAAGTTATTTCATTAATCCAAAGGGTTACATCACAAAAATCTTACCATGTGCTCTAGCTTCTGCTGGTGATATTGGTTTAGGGAATTCTTCTCTGAAATTTATCTCTATTTCCCTATACACAATGCTCAAGTCTTCAGCTGTGCTCATTTTCACTCTCTTCTGGGGTTTTCTTTTGAGACTGGAGAAAGTCACTTTGAAACTGTGTCTCATCACATTTATTATGACTGGTTCAGTGATGATGATGGTCTATGGTCAAGGTGAAACTCCTGAAGGCAATGCAGACGCCGTTGAGGAAGAGGCTCAAGAACTTAAAGTCAAGCTTGTCAGAAGTCTGGTGAAAAGAGCTGCAGCTGATTTCTTAGGAGTTCGTGAAGAAGAAGAAGTTGCCTCACCTAATACAATTGATAACTCCGGTTCCTTATTCAGTACGAATACTATTACTGGGACAGCAGCAGCAGCTCAGGATTACATTTCTAACATTACAAGTTCGGCTTCGATGTTGGTGATCGGGTGCTTTTTAGTGCTTCTGGCCTCTTGTATGTCAGGCCTTAGATGGGCATTGACCCAAATTGTCTTACGTGGGAATAGATACACCAAGAATCCGATCCTTACGATATTCTACCTTTCTCCTGCAATGTCAATCACTTTGTTTTTGATGGGTTCGAAGGTTGAAGGATTATCCAACTTTTTTGGATCAAAAGTTTGGGAGCAATATGGAGCACTTGGAACTTTAGCCTTGCTTTTGTTCCCAGGCTGTCTTGCATTCTGTATGACACTTTCTCAGTTTGTCATTTTACAATATGCTCCATTGTTAACTTTGTCGATTGCAGGTATTGTGAGAGAACTTATCACTATCTTCCTGGGCTGGATAATTTTTAGTGATCAACTGAACTTTGTCAACATGATCGGTATTGCGGTTACCTTGGGTGACATTGCCTGGTATAATTTGTACAGATTGGAGATGGCAAGTAAGAAAGAGACACCATCCTCTTCCAGTGATGCAGAAAGACTAGTACAAGAGGATGTGGAGTTGGATCAGCTTTCTGATGATAAGGAACACTGAATTTAAATTAAAACTCTTCTTGCAGATTTGGGCATGTTGATGGTCATGCACTCACATGTTCTCTGCATGATTATTTGTATTTCTTGTATTTCTTGTATTTCACGTATTCGGTGATACTGTAAGCAATTTGATTTTCTGAAGCGTATTTGATAAAAGAGAATAATTGACCGCATTCTTTTTGATGGTCTTACCTTCAAAAGATTCCTATTACTTTTTTAAATAGAAAAGAGGAAAATGTCCCGGTTAAACATATATAGATTTACTTTAGCAACTCATTCAACTCGATGTCATCACCTCGGAGACTACCATTTGATTCATCACTGCAGTTTGGGTCTGTTTGGTTCCTATCCATTGATATTGCAGGGCTTGTCTTGCTCTTCACAAAGCTGTCCGTCTGTGTTTGCTTAAATCTGTATATGTTGTACCATACAATATCTGCCAAGGTGATCATCAAACCTATTAAATTCGTAAACGTGAGCTTATCGCCAAAAAGTAGCCATGAGGTGAAAATGGTGAGCAACTCTTTGAAAATACCAGCAATGGATAGCGTGAGTAAGGAAGCGTATTGAAGAAGCACAAACTCAGATAGCGTCATAAAGAACGCCAAAAGTCCAGGGATGAGAATCAGAATGCAAGTGAGGAAAAAGCCTTTTTCAACCCAGATTGGGCTTTTTGCAAAATTTGTGAATCCCTCAGCAATACTGCCGATTAATACCAGCACCAAGCTCATGGATGGCGACAGGTATAATATAGTGAGAATTGGGTTAACAGTTCTATTGTTTTTTTTCAGCATCATCTGGGTAAGTGCCCAACGCAGCCCGGACATACATGCGGATCCTAAAACGAGCAGAGAGCCAAGGAAAATGAGATGTGCAGCCCTCGGACTCCTGGATGCTATAAATCTTTTCACAACCATATGAGCAGGAGTGTCAGATTCATAGTCCGGTATAATCTGGCCATATTCAACAGTATTATCGCTTTGATCGTTACTTTGACCTGTAGAAGATACAGTATCATTTGATGTCTGACTGGCATCGGCAGATTCGTCATCATGTTGACCCCACACCATCATTATCACACCAAAGGTCATAATTAGCACAATGGAAAGAATTCTCCAAGTCATTCTCTCCAATTTGAATAAGACACCCCAAAGAAGAACGAATATCAAAGATGAGGTCTTGATCATGGTGTACAAAGATAATGTGATAAACCTGAAAGATGTATTCCCCATTCCAATGTCTCCCGCAGATGCCAAAGAACATGGGAAAATTTTAGTGACGTATTCACTGAAAGGCATGAGATAGCTCATTTGTCCTTCTCCTTCAGCATGTGGAAATTCTTTGTAAAATTCAGAGCTCTCTGCTGTATCTTCTCCGGTAGTTAAAATTTCCCCTTCATCAGCAAAAGGGTCCAGCCTTTTATAGGCATGCTGGTTCCTGTAGTTCAGTCTGAATTTTGGGATGAAGGTTAATGTCAGACAACTGAGAAGAAACAAAATGAGTTGATGAAATGATGTGATAATAATTGGAAACGAGAAATCAAGATTTTTGTTCGAAAACATCCATCTATTGTATAAGGAGATGCCAAGGGAAAAGCAGTACCAGCTGACAATGGATAAGCAAGTGACCCCTAAATGAGGGTATGCTTTTCTGAGATTAAACACAAAACCGTTCCTAATGGGACTTGAACTTCCACTTTTGGAAAAAGATGTGTTCAAGCTTGTGGAATGAGTGACCTCGTTGGTAGGAAAGACATCTATAATGGTAGAATCTAGTGATTGAGAAGTTGCAGGCGGAAGCGGGTCTTCATTTTTTTTAGTATCAACAAGAGATGCTGCCTTAGGATGGAATAAGTTAGTTGTGTTTGATTGTAATCTCCGATGTGCCTGCATTGGAGATTTAACAAAAGAAGATTCTTTTATCTGACTGGAAAGGTTAGATGTCTCGACGGTTAATGAATTCTTCCGTCTTGCACCTTTGGTCAGAACAGCATTACTATGAGCAGAATTTGGAGAAGCAAAGGATGATGGATCACCGTGAGCCCTGGTAAATGAAGAAGCTTTAGAGGTTGAGGTGACAATTCTTTCCAAAGAAGATGGCTTAGATGCCTTTGACTCAAATTGAATGTCCGAGGATAAAGAATCTTGCTGTTGAACTAATTTGGGATAGACATTATTGCTGTCGGACATGCTATGAGTGATGACTTAAGTCTTCAGAAGCTGGGGATGGAAAAGACACGTTGTCTTTTCAATTCGAGTTATTAAGTGGCATGTAAATTGGTCTTTAAAGTCTGCAGGATCTTGATTTCCCCGTTCTTTGCAGCAAATTCTTCAGCTTGGAACAACAATTTTTTTGAGTAGAAGCAGGTGATCTAGAATTAGAAACAGACAAGCTTGGACTCGATTGCAAAACAATAAGAGTTAAACTGCCAATTCAGCAAGGATAGAATCTTTTTTTGTGCAGGGAATATATTGAGTTGACAAACAGCGAACAAAATTAAGACGCAGGCAACGATGGCTGTGCAAATTAATCGGATAAGGAATTACGTTGGCTTATTAGCGGGATAAACAGCACATAAAATTGTGAACAATGCGTAAGCAAATTCCGAAGACTGTACAACTTGTAGCTAAAATTGTTTCTGAGGAGTCCAAGAAAGAAAAACAGTTTCTTTGATTCTTTGTGATTTATGTAACTGACCCGAGAAAAGGCTAGTTATGTTAGAATGTGTCAAAAAAAGAACGCCGGTTAGAAGATAGCCAAAAGTGGGGCAGTACAAAAAGAGAGATCCACGGTAACTTCTCACACGAAAGTCTGAACTGTTGTCACAGCTGGGGTTTTGGAAAAGACGTGTGCCTGGAGAAGCACATGCTGTTCCCGGCGTAATCGCATTCTCCTGCATGGAGACTCCTTTCGACGCAAGGATTGCGTCGAGCGACTGTTCGAAGAGGAAAGCTTCGATCGGGTAACATTTCGTGAATTAATTTTTATATGTCTATGTCCGGGCAACTGCAAATGAGGACGGGAAATTCTATGCGAAATGGGCTTACTCCTCTTTTTGTGAAGTAATCCTGGGCGAGCACCCCTCAGGGATCTGAGTTCCGCGAAAGGATTCGGAAAGAAATTGCGAGAGTCAGTGCAACATTCCCTCCCATCTCCTGCTGCACGCCAAGGAACCCAGAATATGTGTTTTCGTCACTGGGATTCGTGGTACGAGCATATCAAAGGCTGTGTGAGCCTGTTTTGTAGCAAGAAAACGATACCTTTCGGACAAAGGAGGGGGAGCAAATGTGTCCAGACTTAAACTTGACTGTTATTGTTCTTTTGTGACCCCACTGACCATCCTAGGAGCATGAAGATCGGGACCGTGGCTTGCAAATACCTGTTACTCGAGCAAGTTGTAAATCTAGCAGGTGGTGCTGCGAAAGACTGTAGGACAAGTACTCGCTAGGCGTGCGATGCTCCTCTGCTATGCTACAGCGGGGGGGCCTTGGTCTGGTCTCACGCGATTCCGTCTGATTCTATGATACCTAACTCTCGGCGCCATCTTCTGCGGCTGGAATTCTTTCGCTTTGGCCCGGCAAGTTTTTTTCTCGCCACCGAAACGAGGAGCAAAAAGCTGCGGTGTTCCCGTCTGCCGCCTTTTCTACCTCAGGATTTTTTTGCTGCCTAATTAGCAGAAGATAATTTCTTTTTCGCTGCCCTAAGAAAAGCACGGAAGTGGCATTTTTTTCGCATTCATAACGATATTCTTTTGCAACCACTTCTTTGTTCGACTCAGAAAAAGTTGAATAGAAGATATTCACATCGTTGTGCTCCAGACTAAGAAGTGACGTATACTCTTATTGCGCGTTGTTTGTTGTTTTGCCGAGATACTTCAAGGTTGTTTTCTTTCTATCAGCAAGAAATCCTTTCAACGTTCATTCTGTTGTAACTCGACCTACCACCAGACACCTCAAGTCATGTTGACGTCGAGTAGAGACAGAAGCCCCATGGCGTTCTCTGGGATTATTTCTATTCTTGGACTTCTTTTGACTTACTTTATCGAGCTGCTTGACTCGTTGGTGAGAAGCATTGTTGTCGTTCAAAATACTTCTGAGAAGCAAAAGCTTTCTCACAGCATACGACTATTTTTCCAAGACACAAAGACTTCAGACTCAAAGGGTGCTAATGAAACGAGAAAGAATAAAGGACAATCTATCACAAGGAATACCACTCTGTTTCCCACTTCAGGGAAGCTTTCTGCAGATTTGTCTACTAAAGACTTGAAAGAATGTTCCACAACTGGTGATTCACAGTTGGTTTCCTTCACGAATAAGAAAGGAGAGTTAGAGTTCAAGCTGGTGGATCAAAAGTTCCACTTTTCCCCTGTCTCTGATGTTTCCTCGCCAGCTCCGAAACCTTTACCGTCACTATCTCTCTCTTCGCACACTCAAAACGTTAGTGATGACTTCACAGCTTTGTCGCCTGTCTCTTCCATTAAATCATCAGGTTCAAACCTAAGTTTCACTAATGAGTCTGTTGATTCTGGTACAGTCTCACCTACTCACGCGCTTGATAACGGGGAAATTCAAGATTGCTTAAACGAGGATGGCAAATTGCACAAGTGTCGCTATTGTCATGCCAGCTTCAAAGTTAAAGGTTACCTTACGAGGCACATGAAAAAACATTCTAAAGAAAAGGCACACAGATGTTTGTTTTTCAATGAGAATGCTCCACAAAAGTGTCATGTGAGCGGTGGTTTCTCTAGAAGAGACACCTATAAAACACATCTGAAAACAAGACATTTCAAATATCCACCTGGAATCAAGTCTAGTGAAAGAACAGGCTCAATGGGATGGTGTGGTGCTTGTGGGGAACAGTTTCTGAATAATGAAATATGGATTGAAAGGCATATAGAGGTAGGATTGTGTCCTTGTTTGCTACACTCTCACGCCAAGCAGTTGAACCTTGGGAGAAAAAAACCAGGAAAACATTCGAAATTTTTGGATGTTGCTGAAGGTAGTGTTTCTAGCTCTTCGGTTGTGAACTCACAGTCTCCAATCTCGTCGACAAGATCTCCACTTTCACTGACCTCAACTCCTTCGCCTCCTTTCAAAGATGTCCAATCAAACAATCTATTACAACAACAACAAGCTCGTTCCATCCAGTATGCTCAGCACCAAATTCTCCGACAGATTCAACAGCAGCTTGCCCAACAAATATATATACAACAGACACAACAGACACAGCAAGGCCAATTACATGGACCACAGCTATATCCTCAGTTACAGCCACCGCAGACATATTACTCACAAATTCCCGGACCTCAGAACGAAGTTGACTACAGATTACAGCATGCACAAGATCAAGGATTACATTGTAATCCCAAAGTTGGGTCGCTTCCTGTCACACAAGTCTTTCAACCAGTGACTAAGGAAGAGAAAGAAGAAGAGGATTATCCTTCTTTAGATTTTGAGAATTCCCCGTCTTCTTTCATGACCCAAGAGCTTATGCGGGACTTGGATTTTCCTCCACGAAAATGATACTTCCACTAAGTATCAATGACCTTAATAACTAGAGTCGTGTCTAGTCTTTCAGTGAAAATTTGTGATGCTGTTTTTTTTCGAGCGGTGCCCTTCTGTGCGTTGTGCTGAGAGGACAAAGAGGCTTATATGTGTTTATAGGATGTGGTCTGCATCGGTCGATTTTTATTTGCTTGATCGTTCCGTTTAGGAGCAGCATGCACTTTTCGGAGCTTGTTTTTTTTTTGTTATTTTTGGCTCATAGTTGGAGCTCCGCAGTTTGTATAATACAAGATTTTAGGTTATATGGAAATTTTCAGGGCTGTCTCGTCACATACGAAGCAATAAAAAGAGACCTTGTTAGACTATTCAGTTCCGATGTAGTGCAAACCATGGCTCTCAATTAGAACTGCTGTAGATTTTCTTACATTAAATTAGTGGATCTTATGGTCTGCGCTTGAGTCCTTCCTTCTCTCTGCTGGAATGGGTTACACAAAAATGCTCTCCAACTTTTTGTTTGAGGAACCAGGTTTAGTCTTTGATTTTATGGAGCACTAGCACTTTCCACTGCAGGTGTAGAATACACTGGTTTGCATCATTGCAAACACATACCGTGTTCGTTCGTGCAGAAGAAGAATTTGTGGGGATGCACTTATGTAGAACTGTTTAATTTGATGCTGACTGAAGTGATAGTTACAATATGGCGGAGTCCAAGCCGGTATTCCATCTGGCCCAATTCAAGATTATTGAGATCAGAGCTACTACTTGTACAGGATATCAGAGAGGACAAATACCTCTCGACGTTAAGCACCACATCGTTGTATTTTTGATGCTATTTATACCGCGTTTTTCTTCTGGCTTAGTTAACCACCCAGATCAGACAAAAGAAACGATAACAGCTTTTTCAATCTTTTCACATTGTAATTGTGCGTCTCAGCTTGTGAATTATGCACGAATTTCAACATTACGTAGATTTTTCCCCCAATGAAGAAAAAAAAATATTGTCCAAGTTCGTGAGAACCTAACTGCTCCTGGAAGGCTGGAAATAGGTTGCAGCGATATTTTCATATTCTCAAAGCTTTTGTTTGGCCTCGAACAGAAACAACACTCTGTTTTGAACTTCTTTCGAGCTGTGAACTCAGGATCATCAAAAATTGAGCTGAGAAGGTCTGAGCTTCTCACTCGGAGTCTGGATATTTCTTGTCCCTCGCTACAACTGGTTTTTTACGAGTGGTCATATTACCAGACCGAAACCAATATTGTCCTTCAAAAATCCCACATTGCATTTCAAGCTAACTAGCTGTATCTTTTCTACCAAGCCCAAACACGTACTACCTCTTCAAACCGGAACCTGATTAGAACCTTATTCCTTCGAGAGCGTGTATTCATAAGCATCAGAAAACATTCTCTGAGCTCACAGATTTGAAACTGACGTGTTATTGAGGCCCCTGCAACACTAACCTACAATTGTCATTAATACAATGCTGTTTTCTTCAAAGAGCAAAGGCTTGCAGCTCGTATCCCAGATCTGTCTCTTTTTCCCGGTTATATCACTTTCAGCAGAATCATCTGCAACTCAAGATTCTTCTTCTTCCACCCTCACAACAACAGATTCGCTCCCCACCCTCTTGCTCACAGTTAATGATCTTGTATTGTTCGACTATGAAGTTACAGTCGGGGACCCAAATGAAACATTTACAATGCGTCTAGATATAGCCAACGGCCTGGCATGGCTTCCTGGATCCGACGGATTTACCTCCTGTCCGGCAACTGAGACATCATTGGCGAGCACTTCATGTTCATCAGACTACGCTACCTCGACAGGTGATTCTGCTGATGATGATTCTCTCAATTGCTCCGCAGCCGGGATCTATGATATTTTCGATTCCTCTTCTGGACAGTTTCTTTCTAGTTCGGGAGCTTTGCTAGGAAACGATTCAACTGACGCTGCCCAGACATATCTTATATTCATAGATTGGATCTACGTCAGTGGAGCTTATGCGGTTGACAACTTTGATTTTTCGTTCTCCGAAAAATACTTTAATGGAACGGTACAGAATAAGTCTATTGAGATCGACCATTTGAGCTTTCTGTATACCAATGAATCAAATGTTGCCGCCGGAGGCCTCGGTGTTGGTATCAACGGTGATGACTATGGTACCAATTTTATAAGAAGATTCCAAGAACAAAATTGTATCACCACAAATTCATATTCTTTAGCTTTGTTGACGGATAGCATCACAAATGCAGAGCTGATTCTTGGAGGTATATCCACCAGCAAATACAGGGGCGATTTTTATCAATTTGATTTTCTCCCCGTTCAAGATGATAGTTGTTCGTTAATTCTTAGTGATGACGGCTACTCGAACGATTTTCCGGTGATACCAATCAGCAAAATGGGAGTCACGTCCAATTCTTCGGGAAATTCTGTTGAATTTTCAAGCACATACAACGATGTAGCCTCTAATGGTAGCTATCCCAGGCCAGCAGTTCTTGATTCTAGGACATACTACAATTACATTCCATACTCGACACTCATTGAGCTGGCAGTCGAACTCAATGCATACTACGCAGATGACTTGGAATCATGGGTTGTCGACTGCGAAATTGGAAGTGCTGGAACAATCGACTTTTACTTTGGTGATTTAGAGATCAATGTGCCGATACGATCGGTCTTATATCCGGCAACAGCTGATAGTGGATCCAGCTTAATTTTCGAAGATGGACACGACGCCTGCTATTTGGCTTTCCTACCTGACTACCAATTGAGCTACTCGCTTTTAGGAACACCATTTTTGAAAAGCGTATATCTCGCGGTGAACAACGAAGATCATGTGCTTGCTCTCGCGCAGGCTAGAAGGGACGGAGTCGATTCAACCGAGTCCGAGACACTTTACCCAATAAACCCCACGGGAATCCCATTGGCCACGAGTAACAACATTAGCAACTACGAAAGCTTGACTTTGACTATTTCCTCTAGTGTCAATGCATCTGCAAACCTTGAAGGCTCCTCCAAAGCATTTATTTCAAATGGTGTTGTCTTTACCGGCTCAGCAATCGCAACAGAGCAACTCACAGGTTATAGACCAGACAAAAGTACTTCCTCCTCAGCTTCTGGTTCAAAATCATCCTCATCCAAAGGAGAAGCACATGCTTTTCGTCCGAGCTGTGAAACAGGTTTATTCACCATTGTCCTTTTGGTGCTCAACCTGTTGTAGTGCAGTTGTTTATTATGGTGTATTTTGCCCATTACATTACTCGCTCTCATTGCTCTGCCTCGGCTGTTACAGGCAACCAAGCAAAATGGTGTGACCACTATAGTTTCTCTAAGAAGACCGCCTATTCCTACAATAATCGTAGTTCGTTGGCAATGTTACACTAGCAAAGTATGATACATGTCGTGTGTCTTAAATGTGTCTCACGTTTGTGGTCTTCCACTTGAAAATAGGATCGAAAATGTAGGATGCTATTATACACTGAACCAACCACTCCCAATTCACCACATTGAACTCCAATCCTTTGATGGGCAACAAACCACTATCGGTGTGACTTGCTTGAGAGCTGTTTTTCTTTCTCTTGGCTCTTGGTAGAGAATAACCAAGTAAAACATCTTTGATAGTTTTTCTATCGAGATTCTTGGCACACGAGTATAGATAGATTTTGTTCCCTTTGGAGCTGCAAGCTTCCGCAATTGAAGAGATTGTGAACTCTTCCAGAAGATGTATTCTCGTGCAACCTAACAGGCCTAACAATAGTTTGAAGTCCTTGGATTCAATTCCCAACTGAGAGGAATCAGCAACTACTTGGACCTCTTGTAACAGCCTTCGATTGATTCCAATCTGTGATAGCAACGATTCTCCATTGTAAAACGTTGACAAAAATGGAAAAAGATTGAGACTTAAGGAACAACCCCTTCGAGTACAATATCCAGCAGTTAACATGTACGTAGTAAAGGTAGATCGCCATTCATCTAGCAAAGATGGATTATCCATGGCATCTTCAAGGAACGACATGGACAAAATAGGCCAGCCCAAACAAAGACATTGAAGGTACTTCAGCGTTCTCAAGTCTTTTGGGGATAACAATGATGCAAAGGTATACTGCCTGAGAGAAGGATCAGGAACAACTTTATTTTGACGGTGATCAAATTTGATTAATTTGTCGAATCCTTCTTCGATCACTGATCCTCCGTTTCTTCTGATAAAACTAATGAACTTACCTAGCTTGGCTCCCGTTGAAGTGCTTGAATCTGAACCCCTTGCGTTGTTAGGAGCGGAAGTTATTGCAAAAAGACAGCCTTGAAATGGGGCATACTTATCAGCAGGTTTGGGTCTTGAGATCATAGTGTTTTGTTGTCTTTGGAGGCTCTCAAGAAAGCATTGAAAGTATTGAAGGTCATCGAAAAGTCTGAACTCCATTTTCGTTGCCTGAGCGGCCGTCATGTATACATCTTCAAGCGGCACCTGTATCTCTTTATTATCAACTGTTCGGGATCTTTCAACAAGGAATACTCTGTTATATCCTCTCATACAGCGGGTATGGCTTCTCATTTGAGGATCATATTGGAGCCCTGTGACATGAAAGATCTTCGTTCTTTTGGTTGATAGTCGCACGCTATCTCCAATGGATATCAACAAAGGTGCAAACAGTTTACCTTGGTCCACAGTCTCTTGAGAGTGTGAATTTTCAATGATCACATCATATCGAGAAGCGTTTGATTGGGAGCATTGCTGTGGAATAACATCCTTTATGTGGAATGGCTTTTTCAGGTTGTCAAAAGTGACCCATATCGAACGCTCAAAGACAACATCTTCTTCTATGAATGTCTTTGAATTTTCATTCCGAAGAATACCTTTGACGGGATGTTTGGTTTCAAGCTCTTGCAGTTCAATTTTTTCGGCTTTCAGTACATCTGCGGAACTCCCCAAGTTAGTTGTTTTCTTATCTGAAACCATATTTCTAGTGACATCAGTCTGTTGACTTTGACTACATCCAAATTCTGTGGTGTGTTCAAATTCGGGAGAGGGTTCTTCGTTTGTTTCATCTGCTTCAATTATATGTTTGCTCCACTCAGGATCTGGGGAATAAAGTGGTGCATCGTACTTTGGAAGACTGATAGTAAACTCAGGCTTTAATGATGCTTCCGCTGTGTCTATTCTCGTTTTTTTCTTCTGTGCAATATCTGTTATTTCAGCGGTGGAAACTGATCGTTTCTTGATATTATACTTAGTTGCGATCTGAGGAAATTCATAGGCCTCCCCTCTTGGCTCGTTGCTTTCGTCGTCTGAATTATTCCGTGATGTATCCCTCGAACTTTCACACATCAAAGTAGTCTTAATGCCGGTGGAAATAGAGGCCCTTCCCCGATCATTACCGTGTGAAATTCTTCTTCCAGAATTATTAAGCTTATCGTCTGCAATTTTTTGCAATGCTATCAACCTTTCACTAATTGGCCGAGCAGAAACTGCTGTGTGAGTTGCCTGAGAAAGTAATGGAGACGAGTTTCCCATGATTCCTTCATCACTATCATCAGGTGCTAAATTGGAAACATTAAGATTTTCCTCACCCTGAGACTCAATCACTAATGTTTGCTTTGATGAACCTCCGTGTCCATTATTTCCCTTTGAATTACTGCTGTGTGGTGATGAAGGTTCAGAAGATATCACCTGGCGTTCCGTGGACCAAGCAGTCAGAAGCTCTTCTTGTTTAGAATCAGATGTTTGCTCTGATGATGCCTGCTCATTCGTGCTGTGAGAATTGACTATTTCTCCCGAATTATCTTTTTCTTTGACCGAAGAGATGATCAGACTAGGGTCAACCTTCAACGTTCCAGTGGATTTTCGTGAAGAGCTATCTTTGACAACCTCAAAATCAGACAAATCTTGAGATAGAGGCTCGATCATTTCGAGCGACGATAATTCTAGAGATTCTTTCTGCTGATTTTGTTCATGATACTTGTGATTTCTGTACTTCTCTTCTCTTTTTTCTGACTTTGACTCTGTTGTAATGAATGATTTTTTGAGTGATTCATGTATAAAATTTGTGATATCCTTATCTTTCATAAGCCCTCTGTTATTCGATAGCGATGTCGAATCGTGGATCTTCTGGGTTGACTTTCCAGACTCTAGACTCTCGGGCGCGAGCATTTCATCGTCCGCCTCTTTGATGATATCTTTTGGATCAGTTTCATACTTTTGGCTGAAGCCTGGCAAACTGTAACCATTATAGTTAGAAATATTGGTGAGAGAAGAGAGGAATTCAATCCGGTGGCTTACATGGCCTTGCCTCTCTTTGACTGATGGAGAAATATCCATGTGGTCAATATCTAGATCATCAGGGCTGCTCTCAATGATAGCCTCACTTTTGCATTTCTCTATGGTTCCTGGAACTTGAATCTTTTCCTCTTTCGAAAGTTCAGACGGACTACTGACAGGAGTACTCGGAGTTTCAAGAGCCTCTCCAGCCAGATTTTTCCCAAGTGTCATATTTTGTGAGTTTGTGGCATAATACGAATGTATTCTGGTCTGGTTTTTGGTGTGATTTTGACCATCTGACGGTTCAACAATTTCCACATCTGTTAAAATATCTCCAGTTTTAACGCTCTTTTGCATTGTCGAGCTAATGTGTGTATTATCATTGGTGAGTAAAGAGGTATTTTCAGTCGCCTCATCAAAGTTTGCGAGTAAATTGACATATTTGGTATCAAGGTTCAAAGGAGTTCCTGTCTGATCTAAAGAATTGTCATTACCATCGTTTGAGCGTTCTCGTAAAAGGATTCCTACTTCTGTGTCGTATTCAAATGCCTCTATCTCTCTTTCCCTTAGCCTTTTGAAAATCTCAACCGGCTTGTACTGTTCAGAGATCGTAACATTTTGTTTGGACCGTTGTGAATGATTATCAGAGTCAGTTATGCGAAAAGGAATAGGAGTTGACATTGTGAAATTTACTGTGCCGTGCCTTTTTGCTGACGTGACAGTTGATTCTGGAGAAGTATCAAAAGGATTTCGAATGTGCTTAAAAAACGGGGTATCTAAGCTGCTTATTTTGAGATCCTCCTCGTCATATGCATTTGGCCGTTGTTGTGAGCCACGGGTTCTAGATTTTGATTTTTCCAAAGATGAAGAGATATATTGTATACTCTTGTCTTCTATTGTGCTTCTTTGAGTGGCAGTGTTCAAGTTAGAAGATTCTTTTGAGTCATTTCGTTCTTGAAAGTTTTGTGGTTGGGATAAGTGAAGAGACTTAACACTTGAAGAGAAGTCGGCTCCTCGTTTGCGTGGATGATTTCGTGACCTCTGCGTGTTCTTTGCTGTGCTTTCTTGCATTGGGATTCTCACTTGATTTCAGTTATTAACAGTTAACAATACCACGCCATTGTCAACCCTGGGCCCGGATGCAGGTAGTGAAGCAGCTCCGCGGGAACAGAGCACGTAGCTTTAAGAATCAAGTTCTTTATCTTCTGGTAAGGGACCTGACGCGAAAAGATTTGAGCCGCTGAGATAGAACTCCTAAAAGGTTCACAGCCCAGTTACTTGGCGCTTTCAATTCTTTGAAGGAGCAGCGCTTGGCCAAAAGTATCCCTTCTTCAACAAATTTGTTGATGGAAGGTAAGATTCAAATGAAGAACTAAAAATCAAGATTTATCGTTGTTTTTGCTTATACTATAACTCGTACTAGCTAGCTAAATTTGCTCTTGGAAGATGAGTGACATGAGCACCGTCTCGTACACAGGGCTCCAACCTGCTACGAGTCTTTTCTCGGCCTCAAATCAGGGCCAATTGAATCAGAAAGTTTTGGTAGAAAATGACTTTGCTTACTCAAGAATAGGAGAATTGGATCCTTTTCTTCTTTTGGACCCTAACTTTGACCGCCAAAAAAGACTTGAATGTGCTTTTGCTTTTATGGTTTTGGGAAGAAAAAAAGCGGGAGCCAGGGAACTTTCAAATGTCATAAGGTTAGCTACTTTGCTAGAAAAGCCTATTCTTTTGAGACAAATTGGTGATATTTTCAGCAACTTTGGTGAAGATGGAAGTGCTTTCCACTGTTATAGAGAAGGTTTGCTACAGTGTAACATTGCAAGAAATGTGGATAAAGAACTCATGTCGTACTTCAAATTGAAAATAGCTGAGTTTCAAAATCAAGCTTCAATTAGCTCAAATTCTATTGACTCATTGATTCGGTATAAAGAGAAAACATTCAGATCAATGATTTCCGAGTTGTCATTAGGAGATAAGATAAGACAAGAAGTTGAAGAGCTGAAACACAACCTAAGCTATTCCGCCTCGAAAGAGAGTGATAAATATGCAAAAGCAGTTGTATCGGAGTATAATCGAGCAATTGAATATGAAATCTTGTTGGAAACACAAGATGTGTTTAGCAACCAATCGAATAATTTGGGCTCATTTCTGGAAAACTTGGTGGCAGAACTAACAGAGCTGCCAGACTTAATATTCTACAAATCCATTTTGAAATCATCAAGACTACAGCAAATACTCAAATATTTGACGTACAACTTTCAAACAGCTTCCAGTGATGCTGATGAATTTCAATTGCCAAAAGATTTCTCTCAACTTCTTGCCTCACTCAAAGATCTTTATATCAGAAACAGTTCCTTGAGTCACTTCATCGACAGCTTCGAGTTCCAAGTGCACAAACAACTAATCTATGCTTCAAGAAAGTTTGTGGAGCACAGTTATGGAGAATCAAAGCAAATGTTTTCTGATATCACAGTGGCATGTGACATAATTTTGAAGCTATGTTGCATGAAAGGTTGCAGGGGAACAGAAAAACATTTACTTTTGGACTTGAGCAATAATGATAGAAATAGGATCAGAGTCTTTGCTACACGTTTTGGTATTTACTCATCTTTCTACTCGGCGTCAAGTCTTATACGTAGAGAGGAGTCTGATTGTCAAAAACATGAAGTCAATTCTGTTGAGCTCATGTCTTTCATACAAAATCTTGAAAAATACCACCTCAGTTCCAAAAGCTTGTATTTAACTGTGAAACATGATTGGATCCATACAGCTTTGGGAAAACTTCACGAGTGGCTCGCTGTCAACAGTTGTAAGGAATATCGCAGAGCCTCCCAAAATAGTTCGGAAAAAGAATTGCAAAAGCTTGATGATGTTCACTTGGAGTCGATGATGAATCATTATATTAAAGCTCTCAATCATAAATTCTTTGATGATCCTTCAATTGTCCTTTTGTACAACAAAGTACTATGGGGGATACTGATGCATGGTGGGTATCATCTTCAGACATTTTGGGTTCTGAAGTTTTTCAGAGACATTGCATGTTTTAGCAGTGATTCTTCATTCATAAGCTATGAAGACAAATCTTCCCACACACAAGATTTCTTCCGGCTCAAGGAATATATCGATGAGAATACACTCATACTCATCAACAAGCTGTATGAACAGAGGAAACAATTCTCGAAAGAACGAGGCTCCATATTCCTTTCCAGTAGCTCCAAGTTTATTATCCCTCAAATGTTTTACACTAGCTCCCGCTCTCTGGTCGCTTCCCAAGAATACAATATCGGTCAAGCCATGAAATCTTTACAGAGTTTTAGGGTTTCTCCTAAAGGAATTATGATGAAAGGGATTTTGAAAACAGATCCTGGTGTGATTGAGTATTGCAATAGAATCAGTGAACAACTGCTTGAGGAGTGGTCTAAAGGAGGTTTTGTGAACCAAACAAAAGTACATGTTGATCCTGTGGTACAGCACTTTCTTACTTCATACTATGATGGGCACAGACTCGGTCGAGTCAATTGATCATCCTCATGATGAATCTACAGGCAGTTCATGATTTATAGTGAAACAGGTTGATGACTTAATGACTTATAAGTAGGGTTTGGAGGCTTTCACACCAAAGCAGAAAAATAAAATGGAAAACAAAAATGCAAGAATAAGTTAATGGATGGAAAGTTCTTCCGTAACGTAACGTAAGAGCTTGAGATCGTAAGCGTTTGAAACGTTCCGGAAAATCTTTATTCTAGTGGAGACATCTTTTTTGGAGATGGTGGTGCGCCATGCTCCAGAGCATGTACAGTGTGATGAAAGCTCATCATCCTTCAACTTACCACATTTTGAGCACTTCATGCTTTGCATCAGATATCTGAACACCAATTTATGAAATTCAGCAATAAGCCGTTCTTCCACAAACACTTTATTGTGCGGCTTGCCACATTCTTCACAATGCCAGATGTTGTAGTCATTATCCTTGCAAACATCGATATCCTTAATGAAATTGCAGTAGCTGCAAGTGACTTGAGGAAGAACAAGAGAAGAAGAGGGATTTTTAAATGCACCTTCTTCACTGAATTCTTTTATGTCAAACAATGAAAGCAGATCTTTGCGCAACACTCTCACCTCAATGTTTCTTCTTTTAGATAGACTCAAGATTTGGCACAAGAATTTAACAAGCTCCAATGTAGGGTTCGAAAGATATAAGTGAGACCCTGGAAGAGTCGGAAACTTGAATTCTTCCAACAAATCAGGGTCTAAGCTCAAATGATTTTGCTTTCTAATCAAGGTGTTGATTCTTTTGAGTAACGGATTTCTGAACATTTCACACACACCTAATTTCAAATTCTCGGGATCAAAATACTCCCCATTTTCTCCGTTTTGTGCTAGTTTTCGTTGTTTCAAAATTTGTGTGATCCCAGTTCGCATTGATGGAGACTGTGACTGGGACTGTGATAAATTGTTGAGCTCATGGTCTCGGTATTTCACCAACGCATCTAGGAACAAGACAACCCACTCTTCAAATTCGGTTTGCAGTATTATTGGTAGGAAGTCTTTGATTTGCCAGTGTGACACTGCTTCCAACTCCTGCTTTTCTTCTTTCAATATCTCACGACAGAATCTTCCGGCGTAATTGAACTTGTCCATCCAAACCAAAATGTCCCAATATTTTGTGACCCTCAATTCCAAGAAGTTGAATAGTGGGTTTGCTCTGGCGGTGGAAATTGCATACTGACAGTATGCATAAGAGTTTTCGACCGCAGTTTTGGATGTTTGCAAAATCACCTTGTTTCTGTCTGCAAAAACAATCGAAGAACCCATCCTTTTGAATTCTCCCAGCAGTTGCATAAGTGACTTTTTCGTCAAGTTATGGACATGGTAATGCAATGATGAATCATACAAAAACGATTGTGGATTCTGACACCATGAGACAAAACTGTGGACCATAGAATCGGCTTCAGGATTGTTCTTGATTGCATCATCCCACCAACTTTTCACCAATCCCCTCAATACAACAAGACCAGGGGCCGAGAAAGAATCTTCAGAAAGTAAACCTATGTTGTTAGAGGTCTCTTCTGAATCATGGTGTGCTGAATCCGAGCCAAACACACCCTCGGCCTCGTTGATAAGAGAGGACGTCAAAATGGTATTGATTGTCAAGTTTTTGACCTCTAGCTCCAGACAAACGCTCTCATAAATTTCTGGTCTATTGATTGTCGGGAACTGAAGAGTCTCTTCAGTACTAAGCAGCAGTCTGTCTTTCTCTCTGCCGCCGTAATCCGGGCCAGAATTTGGAGACCACCACAAAACAATGTTTGCATGACTTAGTCTTCTAGCATACTCAATATCAATCAGATATCCCATGTCATCCACTTTCAGATTGCACATTGGAATGTTGCTGTACCTAGCTAGGGACATGATTTTGTTTAGCCAGTTACCTAGGAAGAAGTAGTGATTGATAATTCTCTTCATAATGAGCAAATGCCAAGACAATGAGTTGATCTGAACCTCTCCTGAACTCATTTTCAGATTAGGAAGTTGTGCTACAGCCTTCAGTTTTTTGGCAAGCTTTGATGGTAATGGAGACTGGATGACCAGCAAGCTTTTGGAGGCACTGCGGTCGTCTATTGCCGAGATTTTGGAGTCAAGTTTTTTGTAAAGTTTTGTGTTGTCTGTGAAATATTGAACTTCAAAGCTCATTTCCTCTTGATAACTGATAACATTATGATATTTTGAAAGCACGGCTTTTTTCAGTTCAAATAATTCTTTGTAGAGAGTGCTCATGTTGGAGGGAAGCTGTTGTGCATTTGAACTTGGTTTGAGAACGTATAATTGAGCTGATGAAGTGGTGGAGTCAAATAAGGAGAAAACCTCATATGAATTAGACGAGATGTGAAGCAAATAAAGTATTCCTGACGAGAATGTTCGCAAATAAGATTCCGGGCCCACACTTTTCAAGTTTTTCTGATCAAATCCCTTTTCCAAAGAATGGCCCAACAAACCCAGTTTGCTATCATCGAACCGTATGCAAGTTCCCAGTTCGATGATGGCTCTTTCAGCAGGACTAATCTGAGACTCGTAAATGCTGGATACATGGGTGTTCTTAAAAATTGAATCGGGCTTGCACATTTCCTTCTGGTAGGTTTCCTCTGCCATGGTCAATTTAAACAACTGTTCAGAGCTATGCCCGTTGGGCAATGTTTCCGTAGCTTTCACCACTTCACACCCGGAGATCACATAATGTGGGAACACTCCTGATTTGAATGCAATATAGACTTTTTTGGGTATACGGAACGTCAACATTTGAACTTTTCCATTGATGAGAACAAATGCTTTCAATACTCCGGAATTGTCGAAACTCTCAATGTATTGAAGAACTTGCCATGTTGAATCTGCGTAACTCTCAGCCTTATTCCTGAGAATGCCGCTGACAGTAGACTGATCCAAGTGATGGGCCTGGTCCCCAAATAATTTGGTACGTCTTTCTCTTTCGCTAGCCTGAATATTCCACTTGAGCTTCTGATACTTCAAAAAGCCAACGTAATCTGTCGAAGGATCTGGGCAATGTTGATTTATTATTTTTTGATTTGTCTCTTCAATCGTCTCATTGATTGCAAGCCTTCGTTTTCTGGAAGTGACTTTTCCCACTTTAGGGCCCTTTCCATTTGAGACTTTGCTTCCGAAGTCCTCTATGTCTTGCAACTGGTTGGTGACAGCAGTCATCACCGGAGGAGGCTGAGGGGCTTTGGTTAAGAAACAATTCAATGTTGACTGTTTCATCTTATCATTTTTGATATCAATCTTCTTTTGAAGCCAGTCTGGATGGGAGACTCTTGGCACAGGGTTTGGTACTCCTTGTAAAGCGGCAGGAATTGTGATTATTTTTTGAACCACTGAGGCAAGTCTCTCTTTGTAATAATCCCAGTCTATGATGGACCTCGGATCAAAGTCTTCAAGAGATGAATCAACTAACCATCTTCTCAAGTACTTCCTCTTCACTGACAGTTCCGAAGAAAACATAGCTGTAGGAATAGCTCTCTCGGTGACAGGAGCACCAATTGGTCTATCTGCCACCACATACTTACACGCAAGCCCTTTATCCTTAACCATTTCTTCTCCCAAAAACTCACCAAGTCGTTTAGCAGTTGTTATCGAAGTAGATTTTTGTCCCGCATATTCTTCTAGTGTTTTTGACATACTTCTGTTCTCACAAATCAATTCGATCAGATCTTCATCTTCAAGCATTGATCCTTTTGTATCTAGCACGTCAAGCCATCGGTTGGCAACATTGGCGACTGCTTGATAGCACTCTTCCAGTGTATGGCCATCCAAGAACAATTTGAAAATATCCGACTGGAAATTTTTTATCAACTGTAATTCACCTCTTCTTTTCAATTCAAAACCTTTAAGCTCTGCGAGAGTCCCATCGAAGTTGAAAACTGCATATCTCTTTTTTAAACCTTTTCCCTCTTCTTTAGAAGTGGGCAAAATCATGGCTTTGTAGGGTCCGTCCACCTCAAAGAATATAGAATTATCAGAAAGAGTTTCATATTTCAGTCTAACTGGGTCTTTCAAAACCTGATACTGGTGATTTGTGAACTTTTCATGCACCAAATAATTAAGCATGGAGCAAGGGTAAGAAGTAAAAACTTGTGTGCCATCTTTCATTTTGAAATTGAAATTTTCCGGGAAGCTAGAAGGTAAAATACACCAAATACCATCTGTGTCTAGTTCTAAAGGTCTCCCTAATCGCTCCACCAGACTCCTGGCCATTTGAATGATTGTAGCACCTGTCAGACAGGTGACACCAGCCATTTCCATTGAGTACCATCTCGAACCTTTGCGCATAACGTAACCATAAAACGAGTTTAAGATCACTTTGTGAGCCAGTTGTAATGAATCATAAAGGACCACCATTTTTTTTGCCTCGTCAATACCGTTCTTGTCATCCTTTGGTATCTTCGAAACCTTACCTTTCCAAACTTTTGCTAGACCTTTGAATTCGTAACGACGGTCACGAAAATCCCTCACCGTATTGACATAAAATGGATTTTCCCGTTGACAAATGACAGCCTCTCTTTCCACGGTTTCAGTGACCTTGATCCTATGGTAAACTTTTCTTGAATAATCTGATATCCGTTTTTTTATATGACCAACCTGCTCTGTGTAACTCAATTCATCGAAGGATCGCTTCGGCTGTCCTGCCTTCCGAGGAGGGAAAGTCACGCTGCTCAAAGCATTTTTTATCATATTGTACTCATTGGCCTGCGCAGGATAAAACTCTCCTCTCCATGCCCAGGGAAGTATTCTATCGCAATTTTTACCTGGTCTATTGAAATCACAAGAAGCACAGTCTTTTTCTGTTTTAACTGAATCTGGTTGTAAACGATTAGTCGTCATGATGTTGGGGTACATGGAAGCAACATCCACGTGATAAATTAGAGGCACTTCCATTCTCTTTGGGTTATTTCGTAGTTCCAGTAGTTGACTTTTGATCTCATTGTAAACCTCATCATAGTTCACAACATCGTCCAGTTTCTTTTTTGCCTCCACAGTAATTGAAAATTTGAGGGCGTTGTCAAGATCAGCTAATATCTCATCTATAGCGCTAGGGTCAACGTTGAAATCTGTCTTCAGGTCAGCTCTAAAAACTCCTGCTTCTAGGGACTCAACATGGCCACCAACATATGTTTCCGACTCCAACAGATGACCATCATAGAATCTTTCTAGTGGATCAACATACTTGTTTGGGAGCAAAATATTGTATTCATATGCTTGCACCATCAAAAGCATTTCACATAATGTACCAGTTCCTTTTCTCAAAACCTCATCAGGATTCAATGGGATGATAGTGCATAAAGAAAAGATAAAGGGATGCACATATTTGTAGTACAGGTAGTAGGTAGCGACAGCATCGGAAACAGAGTACTCGGACAATAATTGTGGTCTTTCGTATGCGTAGGGGGTCATTAATTCAGGGTCCAGTTCAGTGGGGTTGTAACCCAACTTCACAGTTGTCACCGCTTTCAAACCTTGAGACCCTTGAGGAAGATAAGAATCTCTCTTCACCCACCTGAAGCAATCCATATGCGTACAAAATGATGACTTGTATTCTCCTTCATTATCCTTCGCAAAACCGATCTCTTTGAACATGTCGATATCATGATAAAGTGCTCTTGTTTCAATGAAAGGCCAATCAAAAAAATCACCATTGAAAGTTGCCATCACAGTTGGCTTAACGTCTCTAACATGTTCAAAAAATCTTCGGATCAGAGCTTCCTCATTTGGCTCATTGAAAATAGTGAAACAACCAGGATATTCGGGTTTTGGGGTGTACTCGAAATCCTCGATGTTTTCACTGATTATCTCTCTATTTGTTATTAGATAGCCTTCACCATCAATCATGTAGGAAATCATCATAATCTGGTCCACAGAACTGTCTGGAAATTTCAGCGGGGCTTTTGTGGTCTCGATATCGAAGGCCAGCACAACAGGATCTGCAAATGCAATCTTTTCTTTATTCTCAACAAGAGTAACTTTGCCTTGGTCAGCGATCACCGTGTACCACTTGCCGACTCTGATATTTTTGTCGATTGAAACACGCACATGGTATGGCACATCGTACTCCCTGATATCCTCTATTAATTCGTGTGCATTCTTGTATTTTTTGCCTTTTCCTTGTTGATGATACTCGCTATCGTCTCCCACAACAAAGTCCTCGTTTTCGCCCTGAGGTTTCAAGAATGTGTTGTAGTTCAGGTCGACGGAATGATAAATGTCTTTGCTTTCTTTGATTGATTTGTTGTTTGCAATTATGGGTTGAAGAAGCCTTCTAGCATCCAGAAGATCTGACACATTGTGAAAGCTCAACTTGAGAAGCTGTCTCTTCAGTCCTGTGAGGTGATTACTCAAACTCAAATCTTCCTTTTCTAACCAGATCAAATGTTTGAGTGTTCCCTCCAGAAACTTTCTGAGATACTCTTCGACTTCTGTTGTACAACCAGCTTGAGCCACAAGAAGAAAATAAGGATCGTATTGAATGCTTGCTTTGAAGGATCCCCCTTCTTCATCTAGGAAATAGTAATCCACTCCCGAACACCCTGCTATATTGTCATTAGATGCAATGGTGGTTGAATGCATGTTCACGAGCCAGCCGGTTTTTTTGGGACCTGACTCATACCTATCAAAACCGAAAACCGAATCAATTCTATCGAGCTCTTTCACAGAATCTATTCGAGACTTTATTCTTGAGTCTCGATTCCAGGAATCATAGGTATTTTTCCCAGCTGTTTGAAATTCTCTTTTTCCTTGTACCCCGTAATTATTGTCGCTTTTCACGTTCTTAACGAACCTGGCCGATGTTGAGCCTTTGATTCCAGGTCTCCCAGACATAGCAGCACAATATGTAGAGATCTTGGAGCCAAGGTTTGCAGAGAAGGGATTCAATTGAACTCCTGAACCTTAACAAAACAGTTAGCAGTTGAAGCACGAAACGCGTAACAAATTTCCCCAATATATTTTATCCCTATGAATCCTGCAAAATTTCGCGTTCCTAAATCGGGCGCGGCTAGAATTACTGTGATTAAAAAATGTGGTGACAAGAAACTCTGTTGGCAATCATCTCTTCGATTTTGTCCGGTAAACATCATTAATTATTGGACAGCCATCGACAGCAACTCTAAGAGCGAGTTGGAAAATCTTATTAGGTCGCTAAAACATTGAGCCTCCAACGACAAAACAATATCCACCGAAAAAAGAAGGCTGAAATCATATTCAAAAAACGACTTGGCTCAACAGGATGTACAATCCATACGCAAACGTGGAAGACAATTCCCAACAAGGCATATACGAAAAGCCTGCTTCAGCATATGCGTCAGCCTCAGATCCCCATCAGTATCAATCTCAGAGCTACACGAATGTAAATCAATATCATAACCAGCAACGCCCTTCTCAACCGGCACCTCAACAGCAAGCTCCTCCGCAATCGGCACCTAATCTAAATTCATTTTTCAATGATCCAGCTGCGCAAATTGGACTCCAATTCAGTCAGTCTGCATTCAACGCTTCCCACAACTACATGCAAGAGAATTTTGGCCAACTTGTGAGCAGTCAAGATGTGAAGTACTATTTCAAAGTGTCCAACTCATATGTTTTGAACAAGCTTTTTCTAATATTATTTCCGTTTCGAAACAAGACTTGGACAAGACAGCTCAGACTTTCGTCAGATGTGGCGTCAACACAGGCTGTTGAAATGTATGCTGTGCCATTAGAGGATGTCAACGCTCCCGACTTGTATATTCCCTTGATGGCCCTGGTGTCATATGTTTTGCTATGGGCCATCTTCAGTGGAATAAATGGAACATTCCATCCCCAATTACTTGGATATGCAACCACAAGAACGTTGGCTTTCTACTTTGTGGACGTGTGTATCATCAAGATTTCGTTCTACGTTCTGGGTGTCAATTCAAAAAACAGAGGGTTATGGGATCTAGTCTGCTACAGTGGTTACAAATTCATTTCTATCCTGTGTTTGATGTTAGTGAGGAATTTGTTCTCCTCATATGTGATTGTCTACACAACCTTCCTCTTGACGGTGTTCTCTTTGGGTTTCTTTCTCATGAGATCCCTGAGATACGTTGTCTTGCCGAGTGGACTTGAAGCCAACACGTTGGGATCCGGTGCCAAGAGAATCAGGAGCCAATTTCTTTTCGTGTACTCATTTGTTGTCCAGGCTGCAATGATATGGTTCATGGCCTGAGTAGGGTGAGGTGTTCGTACCATCTTGTTTCCTGGCACTGTTTGCTTTTGGCAGCTTATCTATTTGATTTGTCTGTAGCCATTTAACTTTCGTTGGTTACCCTCCCTACCATGTATTACCCGTACACTATTTTTAATATAATAGAATCAATAATAAAACACACCTAGTAAAAAAATTTTCATTCTTTGTAGGGAGTTTTTGTTAGAGGTGATACTGGCAGAGACTGTACGGGAGAAGAATTTTACTTTTGTAAGATTATCTTCTTTTACTTGTAAGCATCTTTGGAGAGTCAGAAGTTTTATCAACATCCATTGATACTCTGAGTAGTAGATAAACAAACAAAATGGGTAAGTAGAGCAGACAAGTCGAAGCATGCATGACAGGTGATTTTGGAGCAAGATATTGGCATTTGCCATTAACAAGTGAAAGGAAGTCGATGATGAAGTTTCGCAAAAAATAGCGAGCAATGATCAATACCTCAGAAATGCAGTTTCAAAGTGGATCAACGGAATACTAACATGTTAAAGTTAACTTCACTGTTGAACAGATTAGAGAGTTGATGGACAAAGTTACGAATGTTCGTAACATGTCCGTCATCGCTCACGTGGATCACGGTAAATCCACTTTGACTGACTCATTGGTTCAAAGAGCCGGTATCATTTCTGCTGCTAAGGCCGGTGAAGCTAGATTCACTGATACGAGAAAAGATGAACAAGAAAGAGGTATTACCATCAAGTCTACTGCTATCTCCCTTTACTCTGAAATGGATGATGAGGATGTGAAGGAAATCAAGCAAAAGACAGACGGTAACAAGTTCTTGATTAACTTGATTGATTCGCCAGGTCACGTTGATTTCTCTTCTGAAGTCACTGCTGCCTTGAGAGTTACTGATGGTGCTTTGGTTGTCGTTGACTGTGTTGAAGGTGTCTGTGTGCAAACAGAGACTGTGTTGAGACAAGCCTTGGGTGAAAGAATTAAGCCTGTTGTTGTTATCAACAAGGTCGACAGAGCTATGTTGGAATTGCAAATCTCCAAGGAGGACTTGTACCAATCTTTCTCGAGAACAGTTGAGTCCGTCAACGTCGTTATTGCTACTTACGTTGAGAAGGTTTTGGGTGACGTCCAGGTTTACCCAGAAAGAGGTACCGTTGCTTTCGGTTCCGGTCTCCACGGTTGGGCTTTCACCGTTAGACAGTTCGCTATCAGATACTCTAAGAAGTTCGGTGTTGACAGATCCAAGATGATGGAGAGATTGTGGGGTGACTCTTACTTCAACCCAAAGACTAAGAAGTGGACCAACAAGAGCAAGGATGCTTCTGGTCAAGAACTGGAGAGAGCTTTCAACATGTTCGTTCTTGACCCAATTTTCAGATTGTTTTCTGCTATCATGAACTTCAAAAAGGATGAGATTCCAGTTTTGCTCGAAAAGTTGGAGATCAACTTGAAGGGTGAGGAAAAAGAATTAGAAGGTAAGGCTTTGCTCAAGGTTGTCATGAAGAAGTTCTTGCCAGCAGCTGATGCTTTGCTTGAGATGATTGTCATCCACTTGCCATCCCCTGTTACTGCTCAATTCTACAGAGCTGAAACTTTGTACGAAGGTCCAGCTGATGATGCTTCCTGTCTCGCTATCAAAAACTGTGATCCAAAGGCTGACCTGATGTTGTACGTCTCTAAGATGGTTCCTACCTCCGATAAGGGTAGATTCTACGCCTTTGGTAGAGTTTTTGCTGGTACCGTTAAGTCTGGTATGAAGGTCAGAATTCAAGGTCCAAACTACGTTCCAGGTAAGAAGGAAGACTTGTTCGTCAAGGCCGTTCAAAGAACTGTTCTGATGATGGGAAGATTCGTTGAATCCATTGACGACTGTCCAGCTGGTAACATTGTTGGTTTGGTCGGTATCGATCAATTCTTGCTCAAATCCGGTACTTTGACCACCAACGAAGCTTCTCACAACATGAAGGTCATGAAGTTCTCTGTCTCTCCTGTCGTGCAGGTTGCTGTTGAAGTCAAGAACGGTAACGATCTTCCAAAGTTGGTTGAAGGTTTGAAGAGATTGTCTAAGTCTGATCCTTGTGTTTTGACCTCCATGTCAGAGTCTGGTGAGCACATTGTTGCCGCTACTGGTGAGTTACACTTGGAAATTTGTTTGCACGATCTGGAACATGACCACGCAGGAATTCCATTGAAGATTTCTCCTCCAGTTGTTTCCTACAGAGAAACCGTCGAGGCCGAATCCAGAATCGTTGCTTTGTCCAAGTCACCAAACAAGCATAACAGAATTTACTTGAAGGCTGAGCCAATTGACGAGGAGTGTTCTGTTGCCATTGAAAATGGTAAGATCAACCCTAGAGACGATTTCAAGGTCAGAGCAAGATTGATGGCTGACGAGTACGGTTGGGATGTCACTGATGCCAGAAAGATTTGGTGTTTCGGTCCAGATGGACAGGGTCCAAACATCGTTGTGGACCAAACCAAGGCTGTCCAATACCTGCTTGAAATCAAGGATCACGTGAATACCGGTTTCCAATGGGCTACTAAGGAAGGTCCTATTCTGGGTGAGTCCCTCAGAGGTGTCAGATTTAACATCATGGATGTTACTTTGCACGCTGATGCTATTCACAGAGGTGCTGGTCAAATCATGCCAACCATGAGAAGAGCTACATTTGCTGCTATGCTTTTGGCTGAGCCAAGAATCCAAGAACCTGTGTTCTTGGTTGAGGTCCAATGTCCAGAAAGTGCTATTGGAGGTATTTACTCTGTCTTGAACAAGAAGAGAGGTCAAGTTGTTTCTGAGGAGCAAAGACCAGGTACTCCATTGTTCACTGTCAAGGCATACTTGCCAGTTAACGAGTCCTTCGGTTTCACCGGTGAATTGAGACAAGCCACTGGTGGTCAAGCTTTCCCACAAATGATTTTCGACCACTGGTCCACCATGAATGGTGACCCTCTTGACAAAGCTTCGAAGCCTGGTGAAATTGTTACCAACACCAGAAAGAGAAGAGGTCTTAAAGAGGATGTTCCAGGTTACGAAGAATACTACGATAAGTTGTAAGTAATCCTTTGTCTAGTACTTTTCCATCTACCAATCAATGCTTACCCGTTGTCGTTGTTTTTAAAGGCTTAATGCGTGCTTAGTCTTGACTCAAAGAAATATCCACTTATTTACGTGTGCAGTTTCAATCTTATTATTTTCCTAAAAGAACAAAAATATCTAATGTTATACATTTAAATTTTACATCACCAGTTTCTCTTTGCTCGTTTTCTTGTTCGAGCTTTGATTAATGCTTCATTCTTCTTTTTGACTTGTAATTCGTCAAGAACTGGTTTATCGTCTTCCGGTGTATCTCTCGCCTCAATCTCTAGACCATCACGATCGAAATATTGATACAATTTGTCAAAGTCACCATCCAAAATCATTTTCTCCAGCCCCAGCATCTTCTCATACGCTTGGGCACGCATCCTTCTCCAATGATTCTTGAAGTGTTTGTAGATGGTACTTCCTTTATCAAATTTTCCTGCTGAGACCACATATTCATCAAGCTCAGAAATGTCTTGGATGAGATGAGATATGCTTTGATAACTAAATGATTCCACTCTTTCCCGGATATCCTTGAATCCCATGACATTTTCATCCGTAATTTGCACTAGTTCTAAGCTTTTTAATTTATCCTTTTTGACCAGCTGCTTGAATAACTCTGCAATCAGATACTGCGTAGGAAAGTAGAACATGTCAGCGTCTCTTACCGTCTCTTCTGTGGCCTCGAGGTTCAATTGCGCCCTCTTCTGAGCGAGTGCAGAAAGTTCCAACAATTTGGACACATCAGTTTTGATGGCATCCAAAATATGAAACCTCTCGACAATCTCGTCATTTGTCAGACTCCCGAAGTTTGTTGCATCTAGTCTTTTGATCAATGGAGCTTTTCTATCATCTCTTTTCAAAGTCCAATATTTAGACACCTCGTAAAGGAAAATCCTCTGGTCGTCTATAGACAGCATTTCAGACTCCAGAAATTTCTCAAGTCTTTCAATGAAGATAAGTGGAACAATCGGGGATCCAAAAAAAGTTTTCCATTTGAAGAGATCATTCCTTGTGCCTCTGAGCTCTTTCTTTTGTTCTCTAGTTATGGTAATTCTGTTTGTTTGGAATTGGAAATTCGAACTTTTCGCCATTGAGTAATATAACCTGGTTTTCTCGATTCCCAATTTTGTATCATGATTCATATTCCAGCTTTTGGGACTATGCTTGTCACAAAATGTGATCACCGAAGACTTGTTGCTGAGAGCTCCTTGAATTCCTGATTCCAGTTCCATGTACAAATCCGCCCTTCTTGCGCATGTGGCATGGTAAGCTGTCGAGCAACTCCCTTTCCGGCATTGCAAGCAAGCTCCAATCCTCTGTCGACATATGTAACATGTGAGTTTCCATCTGCTTTTCGGAATACTTTGAATGCCCTCGATTGGCTCCATGTAAATTGGATTAGCAAAATATAGTTCGTTAATCCAAAGTGTACAGATCACGTGTCCCCAGTACCCGTTATCAGTTTGTTTGAAAGCACCAGTAGTGCTAGGGCAGAATAGACACCGATTGTTTTGGTTCCTGGAGGTGAGACAACGACGGCAGAGCCACGGACCCTCCGGAATAAAGACAACTCCGTAACACTCCTGGTGAACAGCGATGTCGCATCCCTCACAGAATACGATCTCATTCGAAGCATCACATTCATTCTTGTTGCAAACCGCACAACACTGGTCTTCCTCTGGTGCAGCACGAGTTCCATCATCCGAGCCATATATGGATGTCCTTATGATAGCCCTTTCGTCAGAAGCATAATGATTTCTAGGCTTTGGAGAAATCAGCTTTTCCACGAAATACCATTGCGTTTCGAAAAATGTTATCACGGTTTCGAAATACTCCAACGGGATGTCTTCCAAGTTTCGTTCCCTTCTTTGGGAGTTTATGTACTCCATAAACATACAATCTTGCTCATCCATGTCATAAAGCACCTCAAACTTGTCATTGAAATTCAACATGTTTTTGATAAGTCCATTTTTTGAGCTCTTTGATCGAAGGTATGTCTCACTCAAGTTTGTATTTTTTCTTAGTGATTCGTTGTACCCCAGCTGTAGATAGGCCTTGTGTAGCTTTGAAGACTGGCTATCGGTCTTTTCAGTCCCTTGATTTCTGATTCGTCGAAATGTGGGTTCATTCACATGTGACAATATCTGTGTATCAAGTTTTTGTTGTCGCTCATTATATAAAACATGATCTTGACTCAAATGCGGATGTCCTCCATTTTTGTCTGGAAGTTGAGGATCTGGAATAATCAAAACAGGTAGCTGACTCGTGTTGCTCAAATCTGTGTAAAACTCTTGATAGTGCATTTCTTCTCTCGGTTTCAGCATTTCAAGATACTCTTCTTTATTCAGCTCTGCAAGCGAGGAAGTTGGGGTTGTTGAGTCTCCGATCTCCACATGCTTAGATCGGTTGGCCAGTCGAGTTCTCCTTCTGCCTCTCAGAACTGACTTGTTGTTCCTGCTCCCACTTCTCATCATTCAGAGTCAATAAGCCCTTGTCAGATGGTTTTCAGTTTTGATCACCTCACAAGTTTTCGGAATTGTCACTCTCCAGTGATTTGTTTTGTATACAGCTCGTTTGATATGGACTATGCTTCTGGGATTGAGATTGTCGTGCCTTCCTTGCAGATTCGCGCAGACATAAACATCTCTGCACCATCCATCATCACCTACAGTATCTATAGCCGGATATTGTTTGTAGTGGTGGCAAGAGAATTAATTGTTTTCCACTTCGATGCACACTACCCCATTGGCAGCCACAGAAGTTTGAGAGACCACCGGACAACGGATGAAGAAGAAGATTTTGAGATAGTCTGTCCCTTTGCAGTTTCGGAAAAAAATTCGGCTGGAAAAATCACGATAAAAAGAAGGCTGGAAAAATCTACACATTTCGGAAGCTGCTAAAAAGACTCATGCGATGTACAGTACAATAATAATATATGATGGGGGCGGTGAAAATACAGCTATTTTTTGCGCCTTTTCCTGCTGGGTGCTTAAATTGCAAAAACGGAACTAAAAAAGAGAGGGAGCTAAAAAACAGAGAGCAGATAAAAAGGGCACCAACAGTAACAGGAAACTCTAGTAAACTGTAGAGTGTATAATAACATAGGGGCGTCCAAGATGAGTAAAATCGTGATTAAATTGTTTTGCAAAAAACCAAAAACATGGACAGAGTCAGTTTTTCGGAAGAGGACTGTTTACTGGAGAACGTCAGCCAAGATAGGTTTCCGAATAATCCCAGTGAGGTAGAAGAAGATGGCGTCTCAGCGATGAGATGCAGCGTGAAGCAGAATAGCGTGAGAGGAAGCTTGGCATCTCTTAACAATTATGCAAGTCAAAATTTATATCATAATGCGAGCTCGTATGAGAGTCAAATAGCTCAAAGCTACAGCATACGGCAAAGCTTAAATCATAAAGAGAAACGCAGTTGCCATTTTTGCAAAAATCTGCAAGAAACAAGAAATACAGTTTGTCCCTATTTGTTCTTAGTGCTAGATATACAACCTAGCCTTCTTGAGTTGCAGCAGCAAGCATTGCATGACTTAAAGTACTCGAAGATCATCAGACTAGCGGATGTACAAAAAAAAAAAGAAACTGCAGACCTAAGCTTATCAGAGGACAATCCAACAGATTTGATCGATATATATGAGTCCTACGCTGCTACAGAGGACACTGGAACTCCTAGTCCGACGTTCTCCACAAGAAAGAAAGACTTTCCGATTATGATTACTAGCCATGAGCACACAAACTTCATACACGACGTCAATCTGGTCTCTCCTGCCTCTTCTATGGGAAGGTTGAGCTCCCTCGCGGGATTTTCCCAGATACTCTCTCGGACGCCCTCAATTCCCCCTCCATCGGTGCCTCCACCACAAACACCAGATGAAAGAAGAAGTATACGTTACTCTTTTGCTGGTTCAGAAGAGCGGCCAAGCTATTTCTATCAGGGAACAACTGTTAGCCCCACACAGCAGAGCCCGAGAACTCCAAGGGCATCTGTTTTCAGACATACTCCCACACGGAGCTTTGCTACACCGAAACTTGACCCAGAAATAGTGGAGCCTCAAGAACCAATTGCGAGCAGCCCAGAGAGTCCAACAGAAACCTTTTTCGGCCTCAGCCGAAAAGACAGTTTCACAAAGACGCTCAGAAGACTTTCTGCATCAAGACGCTCTCTGTCTGGGTCGAGTATATTCATTTCTCCTAGAAAAAGTCAACCGAACCTCAACACGATTCCGTCAGGAGCGATTTTTGAAGAGTCGGGTTACTTTGATGCTGGAACACAATCCAGTCCAACAACACAGAGTCTCAGACCATCTCCAATATTCTCCCAGGATATCCAAGAAGCTCCCGTCAATTCCACATCGGAGTTTGGTAACCACATCTCATCATCGTCGGCTAATACGCCCATTGGTGCTGCTGCAGATGCTGCAACGCCCCCATCGCCGAGGTCTCCAATGTCTGCTAATTCAGTGCATTCATCCCAGCCTCCTCTTGCTGAGTCTCCCCGTTACTATTATATGTAGATTATTGCGGCTCCAGCCATCTTATCTGTCTATCAGGATTTTTTGTGCGTCTGCCTGCGCGCTCGCAAATAATTAAGGGATTTTTCAAGCCGCAATATTCTTCCGCACTGAAGCAGACAAGTCGCTCTTTTTGGAGAGGTGCAAGTGTGTCTTTATTAATCATAATTATGGAGTTTTGGTTTTTGTCTATGTGAATTTTGTTTAGACACTCTTGTTAAAGAGAGAAAGCCATTTTCTGTTTAATGTTTTTACTGTCACCCCAACATTAAAGAGAACCATCACTCTCTGAGTATCAATCAGGACTTTTTAACCACTCCCTATTAAGAATAAGAGCCCGCATTACGATACTTTTATCTGTATTGCCTCGGAGAATCCGGGCACCCACCAAAAACGAAAGGATAATGGAGAACTTTGATTTCCAGAGAGAGAAGAAGGTCCCAAACGCGGTTTTTGGCAACTACCAAGTGCCACAGGTGGGCGAGCAAGGTCAGGTATCATCAAATGACAATCGATTTGACCAGTTTCTCCAGAATTTGGATGAGACAAGTCCTGCTGACAAGAAAGCCTCGGAGTTTGGTTTCGCCGACTTGGGCTTTGACTTCGACACACGGACATCAAACGCTCCAATAACGCTCAATGTCGACCGTGCAGAGGATTATGGACCTCTTGACGATAATGCACAAAGTAATGGGTTTGATTTCAATGCAGACGAGTTCCGGGATGACCTGTTGATTCCTCAACCGGTTCCAACAGACAGGTCCACAAGTGCGGGAACGGGTGCTAACGTCGGTTCCTACAGCCTTCAGTACGCATCACCACAGGTGAAGTCTCTTCTCTCCTCCTCGGTTAACCAGCGCTCTGGTAGTATCAGCAATCAAGGAGGAAGAAGCTATGGATCCGCCTTAGGCACCTCATTGAACAACCTGATATCCCCAGCTTCCACATACGACGATTTCTTGGATTCGCCTTATGGTTCTTATCAGGGAGGCAGCTTCAATGACGCCTATTTGAAGTCACCAGTGAACTCTCCGTCATTCAAATCAATAGGTTCCCCCGCATCTGTGGGTTCCCATATGAATCCAAAAAATGCATTGAGCAAAGAATCCAAATTGAATCGTCGTCGAGAGCTTCATAATGCCGTTGAGAGAAGAAGAAGAGATTTGATCAAAGAGAAGATAAAAGAGCTGGGTACTCTTGTTCCCCCAACATTATTACACGACTACACAAAGTCGAAAAGCGCATCCAAAGACATCAAAGCTAACAAAAGCACAATATTGTCCCGATCAGTAGAGTACATTGGTTACCTCAAGGAGATTCTACAAAGCCAAGACGATAGAGTGGCTTTTTTGCAAGAAAAGATTGATGAATTGACCAACTTGGATGAAGGGATTATCCAGCCTCAAAGTTCGGCTAATGAGGATTTTTCGAACAAGGCTAACAATCTACCTGCCGCTTTCACATTTCAGGGAACATCCACCTACTCTGACTTGACACCAAACACTTCGGTGAGTGCCAACGCTAATGGGTCAAATCCTGGAACCAACAGTCCTTTCGAGTTCAACTTTGAGAGTCCTGGACAGCCTTCTCAACTCTCGCAGTTTCCAACTTCCCAACAGCAGCAGCAACAACAACAACAGCAGCAGCAGCAGCCAATAGCAGATGATGAATTCCAATTTGACGATCCCACTAGCTATTTTCAGGAGCTAGTGGGAAGCACGACGACTCCAGGCTCTCAAGGACAAGGAAACGGTGCTGCCTGGAATTCCAAGAGTCCATACTGAGAATTAGAAAATGTGCTACGATAAATTGATTTTGTCACGAGACCTCGCTTTTTACTTTGTTCCTCTGTGTTCCTAGTCTCTGTTTCTTCTCAAGGACCAAATGATCAACCACTTGTTCCAGTATTTAATAATACAGTTTTCTGATTTCTTGAGATTCCGACTTCAACTATTGAAGTCTTTCGCGCCTTCTTCCACAAACTCCAAAAATAAAATACCCTTCAGTGGCGAACTAAACTCCGTGTTTTTTATCACTGAAAGTAGGCATAGGGAGTCTCCGACATTGGAAGTCGAAACGGTCTTGGCTACACTCAAGTTTTCTTAGTAGTGGTACTCTTGCTTAGGAAATTTTTCAGCTGCTGACTGTGTCAGGTATTTCAAAACATGGCAGGGAAAAGTGGAAACGCAGAGTTTCTATCCAACTGGAGATCCACGCGAACAGGAACTTCGAGCATTGAAGGAACAGGCAATGAGACGGTAGCCGATAAGGCCAAGTCTTTTTTTGCGTCATTCACAGACAAAGTTCAGGATGGGTACAGTCAAGCGTATAATGTTTTGCCATTCAGCAGTCAAGATTTGGAAGGACAGCACGAGCCTTCGTGGTTCCAGTTATCTCGATTCGAGCGATTGATTTGCTTTTTCTGTTTAATTGGTGGCTCTGCCATCTGTTTCACTCTCGGTGTGGTTTTGTTCCCTGTTCTGACGTTGAAGCCCCGCAAATTTGCAATGCTGTGGACTTTGGGTTCCATTTTATTTGTTTGCAGTTTCGGAGCCCTTCAAGGACCCGTGGACTACTGTAAGCATCTGATCTCCAAAGAGCGTCTGCCGTTCACGGTTGTTTTCTTTGGAAGTGTTCTCAGCACCTTTTACTGTGCGGCAGTGTTGAAATCAACCATTCTCACACTCATTACAGGAATTGTGGAAATATTTGCGGTACTCTATTACACATTAAGTTACTTTCCATTCGGAGCGCAAGGCTTCCAGATGATTGCAAGCGTCGGCTTGAGACAGTTCAGCAGCATGGTGGGGTTCTAAAAAATATGGTCGAAGGAATGTTCCGAAAGAATCTATTTCCTAAATCAACGCCTATTATACCCCTTAATCCACTCATCATTTCTTCCTGTATATTCTATACTTATTGCTCCCATATCAGATCGTAATGTGCATGGGAGACTGACGATTTTATATGATGTTCAACTCTTGATTGTGTGGTGTGTATGTGCGAAAAAAAGATCAGCAAACGAGGGTCTTCGGAACAAATTTATGGTTAGCCGACCTTATAATCACAGACTTTCTTTCCAATTAAGTGGCCAAAATTGCAATTGACCTCAACAATCAAATAGCGAACAAGTCACTCTGTCAAAATGTCTATTGCTCACGAGGCTTCCTGTATTTTTTGCAAAATTATCGAAGGTAAGATGACACACAAGATGTTTAACAATTTAGTAACTGACATCAATCGCAGGTGAAATTCCATCTTTCAAACTCATTGAAACCAAATACACCTACTCTTTCTTGGATATCCAACCCACTGCAAAGGGACATCTGCTGGTGATTCCAAAATACCACGGAGCAAAGTTGCATAACGTCCCTGATGAATATTTGGCTGATGTCCTCCCGGTCACCAAAAAGCTTGTCAAGGCTTTAGACTTGGAAGTTGACTCGCCTCAAGGAGTTGGCTATAATGTTTTGCAGAATAACGGGCGAATTGCACACCAAGAGGTTGATCATGTGCACTTTCACTTGATCCCAAAGACAGACAGTGAAAGCGGTCTTGTGGTTGGCTGGCCTGCCAAACAGGCCAATTTGGATGAACTCTCCGGTTTCCACAAAGATCTATTAGTCAAGCTCGAATAAAACCAGTACAGGGAATGAAAGTTACAGTGCATTTACCTCAACCTAGCAGATGGAGAACGAAGATTTTATTTTAATTAACTCCTTTTAAATTTGATTTTATTCGTGCTCTGTGACATGACATCCATTAATTCTTGTCTGTCTATCAGCCTTGCTAGTAGTTAAACGTCTCTTGGTATATCGATTGTGAGACAATCCCCAATACCACATCTAATCCTCGATAAAGCCATAATAGAAAGGTGTGTATGGGCGTGCAAGGATGTTACATACAAAAATTGCAGGTTGATTTTTGGCGATCCAGTGCTCGATTTGATTGCAGAGTGGCAAAATACTTGCCAGATTTATGTGGATTTCATGATATTGCCACTATACTTTTTTTTTCATTAGTCCAATTGAATCGAAGATCTAGTTGATCTAGGTGATCTCAATTGTAACAAAGGAAGTGCCTGTGACTTGGAGAAAGATAGAAAACAGCTAAGTTACAGAGAATGGCTGATGAAAAGAAGCCTCTGTTAGATGCTTCAGGGAGAGATTTTGAACCTGAAGACTCCACGGCCACGGCTATTCTGAGGAGAAAAAAGAAGGACAATGCTCTGATTGTTGACGATGCTACCAATGATGATAACTCGATCATTTCAATGTCTTCCAATACCATGGAATTGCTTCAACTCTTTCGTGGAGATGCAGCATTGATCAAGGGCAAAAAGAGAAAAGACACTGTTTTGATTGTGCTAGCCGATGATGACATCGAAGATGGAACTTGCAGAATCAATAGGGTAGCAAGAAACAATCTTAGAGTCAGATTAGGTGACATTGTCACAATTCACCCATGTCCCGAGATCAAGTTTGCCACAAGAATTTCAGTGCTCCCGATTGCCGACACCATCGAAGGTATCACTGGTTCTCTTTTTGATGTTTTCTTGAAACCATATTTTGTTGATGCTTATAGACCAGTTAGAAAGGGGGATCACTTTGTTGTGAGAGGGGGTATGAGACAAGTGGAGTTCAAAGTCGTTGAGGTTGAACCAGAAGAACATGCTATTGTTTCGCAAGATACTATAATACACTCAGAGGGTGAACCAATCAACAGGGAAGATGAAGAGAATAATTTGAACGAAGTTGGATACGATGACATTGGTGGTTGCAGAAAACAAATGGCCCAAATCAGAGAATTGGTTGAACTTCCTCTCAGACATCCTCAACTGTTCAAAGCTATTGGTATCAAGCCACCAAAGGGGATTTTAATGTATGGTCCTCCAGGTACAGGTAAGACATTAATGGCTAGGGCAGTTGCAAATGAGACTGGTGCTTTCTTCTTCCTGATCAATGGTCCTGAGATCATGTCTAAGATGGCTGGTGAGTCCGAGTCTAACTTGAGAAAGGCTTTCGAAGAAGCTGAGAAAAATTCGCCATCTATTATCTTCATTGATGAGATTGATTCTATCGCTCCAAAGAGGGACAAGACCAATGGTGAAGTTGAGCGTAGAGTTGTTTCCCAGCTTTTGACCTTGATGGATGGTATGAAAGCTCGGTCTAATGTCGTTGTCATTGCTGCTACGAACAGACCAAACTCTATCGACCCTGCTCTAAGAAGATTTGGCAGATTTGATAGAGAGGTCGATATTGGAATTCCCGATGCAACAGGTAGATTAGAGGTTTTGAGAATTCACACGAAGAACATGAAGCTGGCTGATGATGTTGATTTAGAGACCATTGCCGCTGAGACCCACGGTTATGTTGGAGCAGATATTGCATCTCTATGTTCCGAGGCCGCTATGCAACAGATCAGAGAAAAAATGGATCTCATTGATTTGGAGGAGGAGAATATTGATGCAGAAGTGTTAGACTCTTTGGGTGTGACCATGGAGAACTTTAGATTTGCTCTTGGTAACTCTAATCCTTCTGCATTGCGTGAAACAGTTGTTGAAAGTGTCAATGTTACCTGGGATGATATTGGAGGCCTTGATGGTATTAAGGAAGAGTTGAAGGAAACTGTCGAATATCCCGTGCTACACCCTGATCAGTACACCAAGTTTGGTCTCTCACCATCTAAGGGTGTTTTATTTTTTGGTCCTCCTGGTACTGGTAAGACTTTGCTCGCCAAGGCTGTTGCAACTGAAGTGTCTGCAAACTTCATCTCTGTCAAGGGCCCTGAATTGCTCAGTATGTGGTACGGTGAATCAGAATCCAACATCAGAGATATTTTCGACAAAGCTAGAGCTGCAGCACCTACGGTCGTTTTCTTGGATGAGCTTGACTCCATTGCAAAAGCAAGAGGTGGTAATATGGGAGATGCAGGTGGAGCCTCTGACAGGGTTGTTAATCAGTTGTTGACAGAGATGGATGGTATGAATGCCAAAAAGAATGTTTTCATCATTGGAGCTACTAACAGACCTGATCAGATTGATCCTGCCATTTTGAGACCTGGAAGATTGGACCAGCTGATATATGTTCCTCTGCCTGATGAAGAGGGAAGATTATCAATTTTGAAGGCCCAATTGAGAAACACTCCTCTTGAACCAGGACTTGATTTGAATGCAATTGCCAAGACCACAAATGGATTTTCTGGTGCAGATCTTCTTTACATTGTTCAAAGAGCTGCTAAATTTGCTATCAAAGATTCTATTGAGGGCCAGAAAAGATACGAGCAAGAAAAGAGCGAAAAGAAAGCTGCTGAAGGCACTGATGACGTGGAAATGAAGGTGGAAGAGGATGACGAAAATGCACCAGATCTCGTTCCATACATCACCAAGGCACATTTCGAAGAAGCGATGAAAACGGCAAAACGCTCTGTTTCTCCAACTGAGTTGAGACGTTATGAAGCATACGCTCAACAACTGCAATCTTCTAGAGGACAATTTTCCAACTTTTCGTTTGGTCAAGGTGCACATAACTTGGGATCCACAGATGCTGCTGGTGGCTTAGGTGAAAGCTCCGGAGCTGCTTTTGGGTCAGTTGAGGATGAAGAGGATGACTTGTACAGTTAGGGGGTTCCATTAATTGCCATGAATCATTTGTAAATCGACCGGTTCTTGTCTTGCTCTTGGTGAGTCACTTGCGTCTGTTGAAAACTGTTGAAGAAGTTGGGTGTCTTGTTTTTTTTATACTTTGATTTTACTACTACTTCTTTTATCATTTGTTTATTTTTGTCTAAAAAAATCAGTCCAAATTTAACTGCCTTTCATGCCACCTAAAGGCCTGCTCAAGTGGTTGACAGTGTAATTCGAACCGATAAATTGAATTGTTCGTCCTTGAATCAACTGTGTAGAGTTGAGTTCTGAAATAATTGGTATCTCTTATGTAGTAACACTGTTCGCGCAAGCCATTGCGTAGACGGGCTCTCCTTGGAAGTCTGTTTCTATCTCCACCCTTCTTGGGTTTGTTGGATAAAGCTGTGACGATCCACTGTAATAATTCTCCTTGTTGTGGATGTCAGAGACTTTTCGATTGAGTTTGAGTGGTTTCAGTTGGAAAGACTTCTCTTCCAAGTTCTCTGTTATCTCCGGAAGTGTTCTTTGCTCTGCTATGGAATTCAATGAATACTGAGAAGTTGAGGCTGTGGAAGCGGAAGACACTAGGGAAGGTAGCGACGAGGAAGTCATCATGGATGGTATTGACGAGCTTGGAATGGAGGAGTGAGATTGATGGTATTTTATGTTGAGATTGGTCCAGCCATGAGCACGTCTGAGACCTGGTCTTGGCTGTTCGTGGGGAATCGGTGATGGAAGATAGTCATTAGGTGATGGGCAAACACGAGTGTAAAGTGGTTGGGTTGGAGAGGGTAATGGCGAATTCGAATATGGCATTCCAGTTGGGTTTTGATGCATTGTAGAGGCAATGAACTCTCTCTGCTTGATGAGCTTGGCTTCTGCCCGGCGTCTCAATTTTCTCTTGATTGGATCCAAAAATGGACTGAATGCTCTGATGAGATCAGTTTGATGAATCCTGATATTTGACCAGCCCAAATAGCTGATCAACTCCATTTCAAGAGCATTGACGTCTCTGAGACTCAACAAGCCGTCGGTGTACTTGCACCAATGTTTGTTCATTGGCGATGAATCGTTCAAATTCTTTGCTGCCAGTATGAGACAACCAAGAAAAATACGATGTCTCGTAGTTTCCACTCCTTGGGAATTTGGAGGTAAAACCTCCCGCAGTCTGGTCAGATACACCAGGGCAGACATTAGGGTTGGTGTCTGCACATGCGAATAACTTATGAGGGTTTCTATGAATTTGTAGAGAGAAGGAGAAGGGATGTCTGGAACTTTTTCTGTTGGTGTAGAAGGAGGAGAAGGGTACTGGTCCAGTTGTGGAGACGTGAGTATGCGACTTTTCTGGCTAGGCTGGATTGAAATGACTGATTTGGTGGTTGAGACCAGAAAATGGATCATTTCAGGCGAGACTGGTTTATTCAAAAACAAATGAAGAGCCTGTAAGTCCGACATGTTGAACAGCTGTGATTGACTAGAAATGATGACGAAGGAAAGAATAGCTAATTTTTCAAACTTTCAGAGACATATTAATCTTTATAACAGGCTTCACCAAAAGAGAAAACACGACAAATTTACTTCATCCAACGTCTTTGAAGGGGTTCTTGTCTCCAATCTATACCAAACTGACCGCCAGACCAGATGCACAGTGCCTTTTCTAAAGGGATGGGCCGACGTGCCGGACGCGCATCTTAGGTCTGAGCCTCACGGTGGCTATTTTTTCGCGTCATTGTGTCTGAAAGGGATTAATATTAAAAAACATGAGTGAAGAGGTGACAACGACCGAGTCTCTAAGATCGAGCCAATAATGATCGGTTTATGAATTGGAGTATCATCTCAGGCTATATTTTCACAAACTGAGTATTTCTCATTACCTTCGTACCCCTCTTCAACGTGTGATCTGCTCTAAATGCCTCGCCTTCAAGTAATACGCGGCCTTTCAAAAAATCCTAACGGTACGCGTCATCCAGAAATGGCATTGATCTTCTTTGAGCTCTGTTGCCATTTTATCTCAAATAGGTGTGTTCTCAATAATAGCTGAGGATATCGAGAAAACCATTATGCACTCCAAAATAGCATCGTAGTCCGCGGCTTCTGTTGTTCAACGCCGTCCTCATTCAGTCGTTCAATCCACCACCATTATCTACATTCTCCGAGCTGCTCTCCTCTTTGCCCAAAAGAGGTTATGGTGTTTGCAGTATGTATCAACCAGCTGTGACACCACACTAATTTGAAACTTTAACATCCGTACACTAGAATATATATTTTTCCCCATACTATAATTTTTCCGAGGCGCAGCGTAGCACAGCTACCCTGATGACAGTAGTAGCACTGGTTGCCATTTTTCAAAGCTTGACGATACACTGCCCAGGAACAAATTCCCCTGACTTTATCTCGATCCTGCGACAAGGGTCTCCTGGTGAAAAACAAATCCAATTAGGATTTGGTCTCAGCACTCTATTCAAACAGACGTTTTATTTTTTGCCAAGAAAGAGGAGGCTGTCGTTTATAGAACATATTTTTGAAAAAATCGCTAGTAGTATTTTTTCCGGAAGCTACATAGTTGAGAAAGCAATCTACGATTATTCCCAGGCCTACAACTTCCCATTGCTAATTCAGTCCGAAACCGGGATATTCGAAGCGTTGTATCCGATCCATCACAGTACATTCATACATTGTTCTGTCACAGTTAAATCACCAATTTGGCTTGCTTATCAAACATGCCTTCCGAGTCTTCCAGTTTGTTGCCTCAATCAGCCCCTCATAGCCAGCAGCAGGCTACCAACAACATATACACATCATTGAATTTAATTGTGAAGTCATCCCCAATCAATTGGCTACTTGTATTTGTGCCGTTGGGTTACCTCGCAGAGTTCTTACGCTTCAAAGCAAGTTTGGTCTTTTCCTTCAATTTCCTGGCAATCATCCCGCTTGCATCGGTTCTGGCATACGCAACAGAAGAGCTGGGTGAATCGATTCAGAATGATTCCCTGGCAGGCCTTCTCAATGCAACTTTTGGTAACGCTGTTGAAGTCATTGTGAGTATCATTGCTCTCAGACAAAACCAGATCACAGTTGTCCAGGCTTCGATGCTCGGGTCCATTCTCTCCAATCTGCTCTTGGTTCTCGGAAGTTGTTTCATAGCAGGCGGTATCAAAACAGCCCAACAGGAGTTCAACAAAACAGTGGCACAAACAATGAGTTCACTGCTTGCTCTTTCAATGAGTGGTCTTCTTCTTCCAGCAGCTTTCCATGCCTCTCTTCCAGGTAAAACCAAACACTTGGAGGATAAAATTCTCTATTTCTCCAGAGGAACTTCGGTTTTGCTCCTTGTCGTCTATTGCTTCTATCTATATTTCCAATTGGGCACTCATAAATTTCTCTTCCAACAATCCGCTCCTGCAGACGACGAGCAAGAGGTGCCTATTGCTGCACACGGGATGCCTGTCCCAGAAGACAATGGCAGCCAAGAACCAAGTGAACGAAGCCCTGGACACCAGAGGAGAAGTTTCCTAACAAGCAGACCAAAATCCATTTACGACCTCAACGACATTAACAATCCAAAACACCTCGGAGCAAGGTCGTCTATCGCTGTACTTTTGACTACAACCATTTTAGTCTCCTTTTCAGCAGACTACCTGGTCTCCTCCATTGATGCTATCGTTGCAACCTCTGGGCTCTCCAAAACATTTATTGGTCTAGTTGTCATTCCTATCGTTGGAAACGCTGCAGAACATGCCACTGCAATTGTCGTGGCTTATAAAAACAAGATGGATCTTGCTGTAGGAGTTGCTGTTGGATCCTCCATTCAAATCTCATTGTTTGTGACTCCATTCCTGGTTCTGGTGGGTTGGGCCTCAAACATCGCAATGACCTTGTATTTTTCGACATATGAGACGGCTGTTATGTTTGTTGCTGTGCTGATCACGAACTATTTGATCCTTGATGGTGAGTCCAATTGGCTAGAAGGTGCCATGTTGATTTGCACGTATCTCATCATAGCTATGTCGTTCTATTTCTACCCAGACACCTTGGCCCAATAAAAAATATGGATATGGTGAAACATATATGAAGTGAATCATTCATGATCAAATTTCAAGGTTCGACTTCCACAAATAATCTCATGCTCTGTATTTAAAGTTCAACTTTGTCCACTGCTAGCCTAGTTCCGTGTTACTTACGAAAACCCAACTGATATCTTTCACACCCTCTTCTTTGACCCACGCTTTCAGAAAAAAATACCCGAAGTTGGTTACATTGGCCAGATCAAAATCGGAACTTCCACTCAAAGGTAAAAGATAGTTTGGTTTTGTCGGGAAAATTGAATAAGGATCTAAGTCCAGTAAGTTCCTTGAAGCTAAAGAGATCAGTCTTGGGTAATTTTCAGATAAAGCAATAAAAGAAAGTCTTGATTCTGCCTTCTTGACTCCGAAACTGATGCTTTTGTTCAACCGAAGCAGTTTATGGTTGATCATCACCAACTTTTTGGTGACTTCATCTGACGATTTTTCGTCTAATATTGTTTCCAGTATCTTTTCCGAATGATGGTGCACATGTTTCAGCAGCGAAACGTTTATGTAATACGCCAGACCGATCAAATATGTCAATTTTGATCTTTTCTCTGACAATATTGCAGAAAAGTTATCAATTGTCTTCTTGTTAAAGCTTATCAAATCAAGCCAGCTCTTTTCTTTAACCGCCTCTTTGGAGTGTTGTTTCCCACTTTTCATTTCCCTGGAACGAAACGCTATTGTGAAAAGAAGGAGGCTTTCCAGAAAATTAATAGCTGCTTTGTCGTAGTCATTAGAATTGAAGTTCGCTTCCCCCAAGTGTTTCAGCTCTTTGGCCTTGTCCAGTAAATAGTCTGTTTTCAAAAGCTCATCTGATAATTTGCGATATTTGAATGTGACAAAATACGAAGATTTGGACTCATGTTTATCCTGCAAAATACAATCTTCCAGTTGCAATTGAGACAAATTGTATTTCGACAGCAAATTATCTGGTAGATCTGGAGAAAGCATTTTTGGTAGCTTTGTCCCAACAGTGTAATCCAACGGTTGAAGCATCTTTGGAGCATTACTATTTCTGTTATCTAATGTGCCATGCAATTTGAAGGAAGAAGGTTGTTCTGGAGAACGAACGTTTTGAGTAATGTCTACTTTGGTTTCACCATTGATGTCTGATCTCTTCACTGGATAAAGATTATTATAGTTTGTCATATCTGATCAGGATCTATGAGATCAAGCCAATGCAGCCGAAATGGCGAGTCTTAGATGGGAATCATCCAAATGTTACTCAATGAGATTGATTGACTCTTTTTAGTCCTCTGGTTAACCTACAATCGTAACACACGTACTAATAATAAGTGCTAACTTCTAGCATGCAGTGGTGATTAGGTAACCTGATTTACTCTCCCGGTGCAGCAAATTCTGATCTCCATGCAAAAGTCAAGAAGTGTAAGGGTGTTGGTGTTCCGCATCTACAGTACAGTAAATAGGAAGCTCCCTACGGTACAGAACGGACTATGCAATCTTTCAGTGTGTTACGTAATCATTTTTTCACAATTTTTCATGGAAGACAAACAAATCCATCACCAGAAGATGAACATGAATTTCCATAAAAGAAGAGAGTGGCAGCTGTTGAAGTAGGTGCATCCAGCTACAATATGAGGATATTACCGATAAGAAGAATATCAGGTTTTACTCCACGTGGAGGTGTTCTAGGTCAGCTTAGTTCTTTGTGCACAACCAGTCTACAGCTCAGAGCCGGTTGTGCTGGTTACGTTACATTGCCAAATGCCGGAGTACCACCTTCTTACACGCTGGCCACGCTTAGGTCATTTCCTTCGCTTGAACCTCACTCGATGTTTGCAGTCCACAATAAATTTCTCAATTTGCCCATCAGTAGGGACATTCTCTGGCTCGCCGTGGTGATGGAGCTCGATAACAGAAGAGTTGGTGCCTCTAATCCACCAGGAAGATCTGACCACAAGTTTTCTAGAAGGAAATTACATGCTCAAAAAGGTACTGGTAGAGCCAGAGTTGGAGATGGTAATTCGCCTATTCGTCATAGAGGAGCATATGCCCTTGCTAGAACTGCACCTAATGATTTTTCCACTCAACTGCCGAGTAAAGTGTATGATTTAGCATACAGGGTGGCTCTCAGCAGTATATACAAACAAGGAAAGCTGTTTGTTATAGGCAAAGACGAAAAGTTTGCAGAGGAATACAAACAGACGACCTCAAAGGATATTAAACTTCGAAACGGCGATGAGTTTGGTTTGATTATTCCTACGAAAGATTTCCACGCAATTGGAAAGTTCATTGAGCAACATGATTATAAAAACCTGAACCTCTTGTTTATTCCTAACGATTACGAAAGTGCAAAGAACTTGAGAGCAGCTGTCTTTGGCTATCCAAGCAAAAGAGTGAGAGTTATGAAAAAAGAAGAGCTGGAAGTCAGAGATTTACTCAAAGCTGAAAGGGTCATTATCGAAAAAGATGCGCTGGTGTATTATGCTGGAAAGCTCACAAAACACTTGGTGTTGTAACTAGTCTGTATATAGATATTATAAGCATATGACGTCGACTTTTATGAGTCCAGGAGCACAAGAGCACAGAGAACACATGATACTTGAGCATGTAATAGTCACGTGATGTATTGTAGGTCTTGGATTGCGTTTTTAGTGACCTTAAGGTACACCTCACACCTTTTATTCGGGCTGGAAATTATTTCCCCAGTCTCGCTGGTGCTACCCGGTCGCAAAAAATCAGGCCTGGAAGGTCTCCATCAAGCTCGCGGTAGCTCCCGCAACAGAAAACCTAACTACCGTGGACTTTCTGATTTTACCGGGCAAATTACTGGTGAAAATTTTAGACCTACGCGGAAATTTTCGCCAAGGTGTGTGAAAAACTTGACTTTTCATTTGAACGTTAGAGGTTACAAAAGGAGTTGAAGAGTGTTTAACTTGTAACATCTGTTCAGACTTTTCTACAAAACATAACAGAATAATACAAAATGGGTTTAGTTGTTCAAGAGGCTGGCTCGTTCCAACACATTTTGCGGTATGTTTAAACGAAAGAGACAGTGGTCAATCATCAGAGGAGCACATCAAATTATCAATGGTGAAGTTAGAAGAATCAACAGCAACTCAGTGAGAAGAAGCACGTTCACTTCTTTGATGACAGGTTTCACCTCGTCTCATCAGATGGGACGTATTGAAGTGCATCTATGCAGACTCTGTGACCTAAAAATGAACTCTTGTATCCGAAATTCGAAACGAGAATACTAACATACAATATAGTTTGTTGAACACCAACGTCGATGGTAGAATCAAGATCATGTACGCTTTGACCACCATCAGAGGTGTCGGTAGAAGATACGCCAACTTGGTCTGCAAGAAGGCTGATGTTGATCTCCAAAAGAGAGCTGGTGAGTTGACCCAAGAAGAACTTGAGAGAATTGTCACCATCATGCAAAACCCAACTCAATACAAGATTCCAGCCTGGTTCTTGAACAGACAGGCCGATATCGTTGACGGTAAGGACTACCATGTTTTAGCCAACAACCTTGAATCTAAGCTCAGAGAGGATCTTGAAAGACTCAAGAGAATGAGAGCCCACCGTGGTTTGAGACATTCGTGGAGATTGAGAGTCAGAGGTCAACACACCAAGACCACTGGTAGAAGAGGTAAGGTTTCTGGTGCTTAAATTTACAATCTGGACCTAGAATTGGATTTTGTTTGATTATAAGTTCAGGTGGCCAAAAATAATGAAGCGCTTTCTCTGTTACTGAAGGTATAGCCAATAATAACCATCAATAAAGTTTATAAGTGAGGATTAGTAGGATATTTTTTGTCCAGCTCAGGGGATCATGGAGATGAGGCACCATTTTGTATATGGCCCGAGTTTTCTATAAGATGCAACGACCAGCAGCAGGTTTTCGTTCCAATGCCCGGAACATCTCCACACCAGCTGATTTCAATGGTTCAGACCCTTTCCTTTGGTGGCTTGGACCTATTCTTGAAGAAATATAATAGAAGCCGCTTCTCTCAAACACAGCCTGGGTTCGTGCATCGGAAGCCGAGGAAAACGTCAAAGCTTCTATGTCAAGCTGCAATTGTGTACCTTTTTCGAGAGAAGTATTTGTCCCAAAAAGCGAGAGGAAAAAAGGTAGCAAGGGCTGGATCACCGGAAAAACGGAGAAAACGGAGTACACCAGGGAAGAGAAGTTGAGATGGCAGTTTGCTTGAGCTTGTCATTTTTCTCTCGAATTCGTTAGATTGACGGATTCAGCAACAGCTTCTGGGTGTCACTAAAGGGTTTAGCAACCCCAGAGTGCCCGTGACGGAAGTTACCGGCTGGCCAAGAAGGTGTGGTTCCTAAGTGTACATTGCAGATAACTGTGGAAAATCTTGCGTGTGGCAGAGCAAGATTTTTCTGTCTAGCCGATCGAGTGTCAAAGTTGGCCGCAGAAATTTGGGAACAGCGGCACGACGTATTGAATATGTGGAATTATTGGGCAACAAACATAACAGCCACAACTGTTAATGTTCCTGTACAACAGTGTCTGAGCATATGAACCAATCAGCTGAGTTAACTGATCATGCGAGCGTTTGGGAGCTTATTGTTTCAAAGCACCAAATTTCACCCCCAAAGTGAGAGCCCGCTCCCTGTAAAATCTGTCAAATTTTTCCTAGTTTTTCATTTTTTTACTGCCCTGCCTTATTGCTTTTGGCACGGCATTTGCTACTGCCAGAAAGGAAATGGCACAAATTACGAATAAATACTCTGCTCTGACGACATGTACCAAGCATCTAAGTCAATGAGAAAAAAGTGAGCCACTACAATTCAATAGCACAAATTTGTTATGGTTTGCCCAAAGACTCTCCCAACGGTCCGGTAAAATGAATCTGTATAAATCTTGTGTAAATCTCACTTTCTTAGTTGTTCTCGTTCACTGGTAAATTTAGAGAGATTTGATGAGTTTTTTCTTAAGGTTACACAATGGGGAAAAGGGACCGCATCGAAGTCATCGAGCAAAATCCGTCCGATGTGACGGATGAGCCATATGTCAAATCTTTGGACAGAGGTTACAAAGACATTGGTTATATCAGTGCCACAGGACTCATGATTAATCGTATGCTTGGTACTGGTATTTTCGCAACTCCAGCAACCATCTACACCTTGACTGGTTCTGTCGGATTGAGTCTGATCCTATGGGTGGTGGGTGCTATTATTGCTCTCGCAGGCCAGTACGTCTATGTTGAGTTTGGATCTGCTATTCCAAGAAATGGGGGTGAAAAGAACTATTTGGAATTTGTCTACTCGAAGCCTAAATTTCTCACCAGCGCAATGTACGCATCTTATGTCTTCTTCCTTGGCTGGGCAGCAGGAAACTCGATTGTGTGTGGTGAGTATCTGCTAACAGCTGCTGGTGTCAGTGTCACAAGATGGGGTGAGAGAGGGATCTGTGTTGCGACAATAACTTTTGCCTTTTTGGTCAATGGAATCAATATCAAAGCTGGAGCTTACTTGCAGAATATCCTTGGACTTTTCAAAATTGTGATTGTTTTGTTCATCACAGTTACTGGCTGGGTGGCCCTCGGTGGATGGAAGAAAACAGACAACTTCCACAACGCTTTTGAAGGAACAACAAGTGCCACAACTTATGGTATTGTGAATGCGCTGTATAACGTCATCTGGTCATTCATTGGTTATAGCAATGCCAACTATGCCCTTGGTGAGGTCAGAAATCCTGTCAAGACACTGAAATATGCAGCACCAGCAGCTCTAATTGTTCTTGCAGTCATCTATCTCTTTGTTAACATCGCTTACTTTGCAGTTGTTCCAAAAGAGACTCTGGCAACCTCTTCAACGATTTTAGCTGCTGATTTCTTTGACATTGCTTTCGGTGCTACGGCTAAAAAAGCAGCATCTGTCTTTGTCGCTTTGAGTGCTCTCGGAAATGTCATGAGTGTCATTTTTTCACAAGGTCGTATTGTCCAACAGCTCGGACGTGAGGGTATTCTTCCATTTCACAGATTCTTTGCTACTTCTAAACCATTCAACTCTCCTTTTGTTGGATTGTTCCAACACTGGGTAGTCTGTGTGATCACAATCGTGGCTCCGCCACCGGGAGATGCCTATAACTTTGTTTTGAATCTGATTTCTTATCCTTTGAATGTGGTCAATACCTTGGTTGCCTTTGGATTGATCTATGTCAATATTCAGGCAAAGAGAGGTAAGATCCATTGGCAACCACCTTTGAAAGCTACGATTCCAGTGGCTCTCTTTTTCGGTTTGAGCTCGCTCTACTTGGTTGTGGCACCTTATGTTCCACCTTCGGAGTCACAGAAGCACGATGTTTACAATGACCTACCATATTGGATTCACTGTGTTGTTACGTGGGGTATTTTTGGTATCGGGTTTGTTTATTGGATTTTCTGGGCTCTCATTTTGCCAAGAGTGTTCAATTATAGATTGCACATTGAAGAGATTATTGGTGATGACGGGTTCTGGAGAAAGGAAATCAAAAGAATCAAAAATGAAGATGACGATCTTTATTTGACAGAACAAGAAACACACATTGATACCAGTGTTGCCGAAAAATGATTTATTCTTAATTATAGCTTTTTGTGAACTTGTATATTCCTTCTTTTTAATAGCGCTTTAAATGTATTATCGGGAGTAGCAAGGTTTGGTTTTCGAATGGCATGATGTGTTGTCTCGTGAAGTTGAGTGGCTCCTTCTATTTTACATTTGAACAGTGAAGACCATCTGCTACTAGTGAGTTGAAGCCCAGAATATTCCTTCTGTGCTTTGAAAATTGTGAGGTTAGGCATTGCTAGGTCGTAAGTACAGTTATACAAGATACAGAGTCAATTCACAGTTCTTCGAAGGCTCAGCAAGTTTTCAACACATTCAATATCGCTCCCTTCGGTCACAGGCTTTTTGCAGTCAGCCTTATTGCTATTGTTCTTAATGTTGGTAGAATCCTTGAATACATTAGTATGTCCTCCTTTTGCATTTCCTGAACGACACACATTCAAACGCATGGTCGGATTTTGTCTCTTGCTGGTGCTTTGCATTGGTGTCACCAGACCCAGTTCGCTCGCTTTGAACTTGAACGTCATTGACGAAGAGGTTTGCTGCTGAGGGGTTGCAGCGATAAACGAGACTTCCTTCTTTTGAGGAGTCTTCATAGGCGTAAGAAATACACCTTTTGGTGGTAACTCACTATGATTCAGCATGGATTGGGGCTTTTCGGCCTCCGTCTTAACTGTTATCATTGGTGATCCCAAAGGCGAGGAAGAAGGAGAACTATCTGTGGAACTGTCGTTTTTAACATCCCCCCTAATAGGAGAAATTGTGGTATTTGGTGAGCAGCTGCTGAAGTCTTCCAATTCTTGGGCTGGCATCAACTGCTGATCCAGATCTTGTCTTTTTGGAATATCCAGCACGATCTCCTTGATATTGTGATTGTTTTTCCTCAAAGATTGTCTTTTGTTTTGGAACCATATTTGGACCGCTTTTTCCGTCATGTCCACTTTTGCGGCTATTTCCAGTCTTCTCATCTTGTTAGGTGTATTACCTTTTTCGAACTCAGACTGTAAAATAGCCAATTCTGTAGGAGAAGTTCTTCTTCTTTTTCTTCTTGCCAAACGGGCATTATCGATGTCTGGCTCGGAAGACAGGAAAGTGGCTTGGGAATGTGATATGAATGCAAAGCTTTTGCTCTCTGAAGGAGATGATTGAGGAGTTCTGTTGGCCGTTGGCTTTTTCTTACTGTGCTCAGAGGGTGAAGAGCCAGAGGGTGAAGAGCCAGAGAGCGGCTCCAACTTTTTCCCAGGTTCACCGGATTTGAAGGAAATATCATCCTTATGTTCTTGTGTGGCAGGAGCAATGAAGTGGGGAGGAGGAGCATTGGTATTTGGAGTGGAGTTAGTAAACATTGGAGGAGGAGGAGGTAATATGTGACGACTGACAGGTGTCACTGGAACAAACGGTGAGCTGGAAGTGAGCGAGGTGTTGCCTGCCGAAAGCTGATCGCCCAAGATGTTCGAACCAGTGGTGGTGTTTGACATACTAAGGCCAGAAAAGGCAGCTGTTTGCGGAAACGAGTTGGACCTTTTGCAATCTGGACTCGATCCAAAGCTCTCGAACGAAGGCAGCACTATTTTCTTAGGTGGAGTTTGTGCTAATTGTCCTGAAACAGTGGCAATGTTAGGCAATCTGTAGTTGTGAAAGCTATCATTGTGGTCTTTCGATTTAAGCGGCGACTTGTTTAGGAGTGAAGAAAGCGGGGGAAGTCTTGTCTGACTAGGTTTTGAAGGTGAAGGATCACTATTGGACCTGCTGACTCTAGTTATATCCACAGACATAGTCGCAATAATGGTAACAGCAAAGAGTAATAGGAAAAATGTTCTAAATGGGTACAAATAAGGAGTGAAACAGTTATATACTTTCAGCAATTACTTTTCTCCTGTCAAGACTCAACATTATAAATTGTCGCTCATCGCCAGCGATGCGTGTAATTTGAAGCAGGAGCTGACCAAACAGGCACTTCGATATGCAAATGGAGATTTACAAATCGGGGAGTAATGTCAGCGTATTATTGTTTCACTCGCGAAGATTGAACCTGCTTTTGAATACCGTGTTACGATCGTTCGAACAACATGCTACATTTATTGTTGCAACCGCAACTTTTCAAAGGGACACCGTCCTCCGGCAGCTTATTTTTCGAGTTTGACCGTGTCCGTAAACAAAAAATGTAAACAAACCTAAACGACTGTTTACTCGAGCACGACAGATGAAGCAAAAAAATAGCAGTTCCTCACTGTTGCCTACTCTAGTACGATCCACAAAGATACTGTGTTGCAGTCAGGTGGCTGTCTTTTGTCAGGCACTGACAAAAGACATTTTCATGAGAACACGGTACAGTCAAAAAAAATGTCCCTCTGCGGCTTGGACCATCAAAAACACATTTTCGTCCAGCGCGCGCTGTAGCGCGTTGAACGCCTGTTACTGCTTTCGGTTAAATAGACTTTTTACAGGCATACGACAAGAGGAGCTTTGAAACAAGAAATGCGCAATCCCCGATTCATCCTGTCCCTTTTGCACCCAAACGGTATAAGCGAAAATATACTATTACGGAACCAAAGTTGTATGCAGGAAATTTAGCAAATCTTACACATTCTGGTCCAAACTATAATGTTGTGTGTGACCCGGACAGGATCCTCTCTGTGCTAAAACGGACGGAATTATAAAAGTCAAGGCGTGGCGGAGCAAAATACTCCAGTTTCACCAGGGAATTTGCTACGTGACCACCCACAAAAAAAACGATCTTCCCGTTGTGTAGAGAGAACAAGTTCACTTCCCCTTGATCGCAGAGACACCGTTGACCACTCTACAAGATTTGAACAGAGGCAGTGTTTTTTTTCAAGAAGATTAAATTTACTTCCTCTTCAACAATGCGCAAAGGTAGAACAATTGTAGAATTCGATTTTTTTCGTCGGATCAGAGACTGATTTCTGCTTCCATGCTCTGCAAACCGAACGAAATTGCTACAAGCTCTCATAAATTGAGTTTTTTGGATTTTTTTAATTCCAATTTAACCTAGCCTTAAAATACAGCCAATTTTTAAAAATGTACAGTAGCTCCAAAACACTTTGTCAACCAGGCAAAGACGCTCACCAGTCTCATTTGATTTGAAGAGTCAAAAATGCTTTGATCTCTGTTTTAGCAATCAACTAGCAGGATGATCTGAGTATTATTACAGGCCTATTCCTTCTGAATCGTATCACTCAGTCTGGATATCACAAAACATAATTTTGTGCTCTTGCTTCAAGAAATCAATCGTCTCAGTTATTGCTTTGGCAGCAGGAGAGTAATCTGAATCTGACACATATCGGAGAAAAGACCATCTAAAAGTTCCATTGCCATGCTATGCAGCCACTTCAATAAAAATCCTTGAATAAATTATTGCTGGAAAATGCAATGCCGAACTTGAGCGTTTCACTGGCTTGGCCTTGCTGCTAGAAACTCTTTGTATTATCTGATGCAGTTGTTTATTCACTATCGGAACATACTGCAAGCTCTAACCTGTTCCCTTGCTAAAAATAGTGGAAAAACCCGACTGCCAACGGTTTCGATTTCCCCGTTTTGGTGCGAAATATATCGTTCGCGGCCTATCTCCTGTAAATTTTGTTATCAAGGTGCATTCATTTCCTAATTTGGAAAAAAGGTGGGAGCAACTGTTATCTGACAAACGGAATCGAGCAATAGATTCCTTTTACCGACCTTAACCGTCCACGTAGATAATAAAATGTTTAATAACGCAAGATAACTTCAAAAATTATAAATTTACGACGTCTTTCCGTATTCAAAAGAATGAGACTGTCCTTGGCCAGTGACAGGGAATTGAGGTCTTGAAAGCGATGGCTTCGGCAGATGTTATTCAGCAAATCCGCTTGGGAAATACCCACAAGAAGATTATTCCTACTGCTTATAAGTCACAAATTAAGCCGATTTTAGAAAGCTTATCTAATGTTGACATAAATGTGGAATTCGATCCTGCAAAACACTTGGCATTCACTCCAAATCTTCTTGAAACCACGAAGAGAGTCACGATGGAAGAATTAAATGCTACATCTTCAGACCAGATTTCAGACATTGGTGTGAGCGCCCCATTCCCATTATTTACCGAAGAGGCTGTTGAAATAATGCGAGCAGAAATTCTTAGAGAAGAAGTTTTCTCCAAATGGGCAAGAATAAGTTACAATTCCACTTCTGGACTCGATTGTGTCATTAGAGGTTACGCAAAGTCAACATGTCCCTTTACTTATGCAGCCTGGACCCACCCAGAAACAGTCGCTGCTGTTTCTTCCATGGCTGGAGTTGAACTAGAGGTTATTATGGATTACGAGGTTGCTCACATCAATATTGGTATGAAGTCTGAGGATGAAGCTGTCAATCAAAGAATGATCGCAAGGAGAAGATCTTCCGTGGAAGACACAAACAACTCAGATGTTCCTGCTATCGTTGGGTGGCACAACGATTCATACCCTTTTGTCTGTGTCTTGATGCTATCAGACACCACTGACATGGCTGGAGGCGAGACCCTGATCAAAACTGGCACTGGTGATGTTGTTCCGGCAGCAGGACCAGGAAAAGGCAAGGCCACAGTACTCCAGGGCCGGAAATTACTCCACCTCGCCTCAACTCCCCTTGGTTATACAGAGAGGATAACTGCAGTCACATCTTACAGGGCAAAAGATTCGACAAAACCAGAGACCTCTGTTCTATCTTCAGTTAAGCCCGAAATCAATTACGGATCTATCTATAATGAGTTTTACCCTGAATGGGTGAGCTACAGAATGAAGGTCATCTCCGAGAGAGCCACAGCTATCGAAACACATTTCAGTGAAGCTCAAGGAAAAGACGAGATGTTCGATAAAGATAAAGCCTTCGAGCTGTTGAAAGATCTAGAGAAATACGTGGCGACGACATGGAAAGAAATGGAGGTCACTGAAGAAGAATACGCCAAGCTTCTCGCAAAATAATAATTGGCTCTCTATACTTTCGTACTTTAAATGAAAACCGTCCCTCAGACATACATCTAAAGGACAATTCCCAAACTGTAAAATAGTGGTCTCATCCATTTATTTTGCGTTTCGACATATGTCCTCCCAATAAGTAAAAGAACACCTTCAAATAAAATTGTATCCTTGAATCATTAAAACTAAATCATAAAAAGTTCACACAGAATTACATCAACAGATATTGGTGGATCCTGCAGTCGTTGTCACAGGACATCATTTCAGTCACCACCTCAACTCGTTGATAGTTTCGTTCGTCCTGAAAACATCTCTTTTTTGCACATCAGCATCTAAAGGAATTAAACTTTGACGTCATTTCATAAACAAATTCCCAATCCCCTAGTTCGTTCCATCCCATTTCTATATCTATAATCATCTAATTTTATCACCTGCTGTTTGTTGTTTATCAATATTTGCACCCTGAGTTTGATGTTGTTGCTGTTTGCACATCCAAATACGTGTCTTGTAAATTCTGAAAAGTTCTTTCACCAAATCCCTGAAATCAATCCTGGCATTGCTGTGGTAATAAAATGTCAACTTTCTTCTATCCCATTGATACTCTGCATCTGTAATTTGCATCACAAGGCCGTGAGACTTCACTTTCAGCTGACAAACACTACGCGATTTTTCCTCGTCAGACTTCTTGAGCAATAGCTGGGCCACCTCGTTAGGGTAAGCGAACCTCACGATAGGCTTTGGAAAGTGCAATGCGGGGTGCTTTTCAATCACTTCTTGATTTAAAGCAGCCTGTTGGTCTTGGAACTGTTTTAATTTGAGCAGCCTAGCTTCGTCAATCGAAACATCCAGTTTCACAACCTTGCCCAAATCCCTACCACGATCAGCTTCAACGATCACTAACTCTCCAACTTTCAAACTGTGAGACATACGCAAGTTATCTGGAGGAAGGTAAAAAACGTCCAACCTGCCATTTTTGAAACAAACCAAGACAAGTTTCACGCCTGGTAATCCGCCTCCAGGAAATTTTGGTAACTGCTGGTTGTTCAAATTTTCCAAAACTTTTGACAAATCTAACGACTCAGCCGGAGGAGAGGTGAAATACAAGTCTGCCTCCTTGTGTGCTTGAATATATTGATCTTGGTAGTTGAGTAGATTCAAGTTGTTGAACTGGTCAAGAAATTGCGAGTTCCGGGTGTCTGTTTGTTCTTGGTGATCTTGTGTATTGCGTTGTTCTATCTGCTGGTGTTGCTGTTGTGACTGGCGCCTCTGTTGTTGATGCTCTTGCTGACCTGACGGCCGTTGTTCCTGCAGTTGATTAGAAGTTTCTGATTTCGGACTTCCTTCAAAAGCCTTGATGTAATCCAGAGCTGGCGCATTTGGAGCTAAAGGAAACGATGCAGAAGCAGAGTGGCACTGCTGTTGTTGATATCCTGGAAGCAGAGTAGGGTGCACAGATGAATTTGCAGCGTTTGCTGCATTCGTGGATGCACTTTGAAGTGCACCCACATTCACGGTGTTTGCTGAACTTGGAGGGATCATACCTGTCCCCGGGCCAACGTCATAAGAATAACGCCTCAGAGCGGCAAAGTCTGCAATCGGAGGCGACTGCCAGCTATTTCCTAATGAAAGTGAAGGTAAGTGATTTTGGCCTGCGGCATTCAAATTTGGATTATTGAACACGGATCCTGCAGATCCAATAGAAGACCGGTTATCATCTCTGTTCCAAATACTGCCAGTAGAAGGTCTGCTTGCTGTAGTGGTGAATTCTTCCACATAAGAACTTCTCCTATTACCAACCTCGGAGTTGAGAGCAGGAAATCCCGTAGGTGTATTCTGTTGACTTTGGAAATTGTTCGAATTGCTCTGAGGAGGACTGAACAGGTTGGCGTAAGGCGAGAGAGGAGACAGTATGTTATCTCTTGGCTGGAAAGCAGGAAATTGTTGGTTCAGCAGAGCCTGATTCGTGTTCTGCTGGCTTGAAGCTGCAGCCGAAGAATTCCATAAAGAAGAATTTATCTCGAACGGGTTGACAAACACACTAGTTGGGTTATTTTGAGTGTTGTTATAGCCAGAAACCGGCATCTGGTTTGTGTTGCTTGCAACTGTCGAGATTGTTGCATGAGTGTCTTTATCAGAGATAGTGTTGTTATCCATGTCACTGAAGTGGGACAAGACGGAATTCAGGTTGTTGAATGAGAGGTCATAATCACTGGGAGACGAAAAGATGTTTGATAGATTTGAATCTAAGGAAAGGGATGATCTTGCAGAGTCAGATTCTGCAACGTTAGCTTGCACGTTATTTGTCTGGTGTTGGTTAGACGAAGTTCTTTGATGGCTTATAATGTTGTTTGCTGTAGCCGACATAGATCAACTTCAACTCTGTAAGAAAACAGAAAAAACACAAGACAAATGAGACAATAAATTTGGGAGGCAAACAGTAATAATAATAGCACACAAGCGTAATAATGCTCGCGCGGCAGGATATAAGAAGGCACGAAGCGCACAAAAAGAAGCGGGAACAATAATCAGCGGCTGTCGCGAAATTCTAGACACAGCTTACGGGCAGATAGATTAATCAGTCCGGGGCTTGCGGAAATCAGATGCTCCATCGCTGTTTGTAGAAATATTTATAATGAAGTACTTCGTCACAAAAAACAAACCACCAGTTTCCCTTCAGTAGTTTGCTACGGAGTTATCCTCAACCAGCCAGGCACGTCAAAAGAAACCGGTGCGGGGCCGCATCTCAACTTAATTTGTGCTCGAATCTCCCCCAGTATTTTGCGGGGCACAGCACGGGCAACCCTAACTGCACCACGCTATCAGCTGGCAAACCACTGAAAATATCACCACACTGTGGAGTTACCGTCACGCATCTTCTCCCCCTCTCCTCCCAAATCTCATGACGTCAACATCATCTGACACCCTCGAATTTGGCGAGATACCCAAAGAAAAATTTAATACACATTCGTTCTACATTGTTCGGCTTATGTAATCTATCAAGCTCCTACCAAGAGCTGTCAGCTGGTGTGTCAGATAACGGAGGTGAAGTTCCTGGAGGCCCTAGAGTTCGCCGAGACAGGGTCCAGATCATTCATGCGGATGTGTGTGTTCTCCTTATCGAAAGAACTGTCCTGCGGAGAAACACTCAGCAAGTCGAGCAGCTTGTGAGATGGCGAAGACGTCGAGACTCGTGATACGTGCAGGTCTCGCACTACATTCAGAGATTCGATCAATGCCTCCTTTTGTCCCAGCAGCTGCATCATTTCGGTTCGCAAACTCTTTGTGTGCAAGGCGTAAGTCTGTAGCTTTGAACGGAGATCACTGCGATCCCTTTTGAGATCATCTACCGTCAATGTCAATGTCAGTTTTTCATCATGCAGTCTATGAATGTCCTTTTCTAAATTTTCCTTCATCTCGGTAGTTCTGCGCATCCTGTCTAAGTCGGTTTTTTGTTTGGTTTGAAGCTCAGAGACGCCATGTTCCAAGAATTCTTTTGTTTTCTGCAGCTCTGCTAGAGAGATTTTGGCCTCTTGCAGCTGGTTCTGTTGCTCTAGGCATTCTTTTCGTAGATTTTCGGTTTCTATCTCGAGTGATGCTCGTTCTAAATCATTTTTGACTTTGAATTCGGCGAGCTCTTTCTCCAAAATCCTCACCTCTTTTTCATGTGCCTTCTCCTTTTCAATCAAATCGACAGTTTCCTGCACACTCTCGTCAATTTTCCCCAGGAAGTCTTTTATATGAATCTCTATCGATTTGGTTGCTTCTGCCGCCTTGTAACTTGCCTGTAAATCGGAAATCTCTTGTGAAAGCTTTTCTTTGGTGCTTTGCAGCTCAGATATCTCAGTTAGTCTACTTGCAACGCTGCCTCGCTCCTCGATCAAGTCACTGATCGCTTTTTTGAGCGGATTTTTGATGTCTTCAAGCTCAGAGACTTGATTCTTTTCATCGTAATGGTTAATTTTTGCTTCATCCAGTCGGGTGCTGATCTTCTCCTCTATGCTTATCAATCTCCTTTCTATACTCTCCGGGACTTCTGGTTCACAAGGACCTTCATTGAGCTTTTCGGTCAGTTTCTCTAGCTTATCACACAGTTCTTGTTGTGTTCCGAAAAGATCAACAATGTGGTTAAATTTTGCCAAGTTCTCATTCAATTTGCTAAGACTCTGAAAGTTGTTTTTCGAACGAAACTTCAAATCACCCAAAGAAGTCTTGATCTCACTTAACTCTTCATTGATTTTCATGTTTAGAGAGATGGGAAGTGGTTTCGGCTGTGACGGTTGCTGTGTGAATTTAGAAATGTTTGTGATTGAAGGGGATTTTTTGATGGGAGAATGCAATCCCTCACGTATTCCATCGGTATCCATGCTCACTATGTAGAGTCACCAAAAAGTGTAATCCTTCAAACTTCTCAACGAATACTCTCTGGTTGTTACCGAAAGCTCAGTCGACTCCGTCTAATGTCCAAAAGACGTATCCCGTCCCTTCGAGCAAAACATAAACAAATACATTTCAGGCTGTGGCTGTAAACTAATTTCTGACAGGTGTACGGGTGTGTATTGCTAAAAGGAAGACTAGTCTCTGATATTCTGACCTAATGATCTTTTCTCGTATCGTTCTGTCTCCCACGATCGGAAGTGAATAGCGTCACTCAGTGATGCGCCAATGACCTTTAATTTTAGTATGTACACACTCGTGTGTGTCATTTTGTTTGTCTCGAGAGTTCTGGCAAACACAGAAACGTTTCTATTTCAGACCTCACAAGATGGGGAAGCAAGCTATCCGCTTGTCGACAAGACCAAAACACAGCTACAGCCCAATGCATTTGGAACATATCTCTTCAATGCTGAATTTACTCCTCTTACATATACTCGTCCGGATGACCAACAAGAGCTGACAATACAAGTGGATTTGTCCCATCTAAAAAAGCTCGACACAGGATCTGACACTATTTCCACTTACTTCATAAAACTGTGCTGGTGTGCGACAAATCCGTTCAATGTTGATCTCCACCAAAATGGGCAATTTCTGTTCATCACAGTCACCAGTGATTACTACTCAATCTCCGCTACCGGTGTGGACCATTACGCCTCTAAGCTGCCACTGCAGCTACATATCCAACCGAACGACAGGCTTTTTGGATTGGTCTCAACTGAAATTATCACCATTCTACAATACCTGATACCTGTGCTCGTGGGTGCTCTTTCTTTCAGCCAAACCATCTTCCTCAGTTACTTTGCCAACTCAAGTCTCTAGCTTTGCTTGACATAATCGCTTATGTCATCTCTTTTCCTTTAAGGTTTGGAGTATGCGAACGGCCAGCTTTGCGCAGCACAGCTTTTTTTTCTAGCGAAATTATCGTCAGGCTTACGATTTGTAAGAAAAAGAGGAAAATTGATTGTTTTGCACTTTTACTGGACAACGGCTGTGTAAGTTTTGGCTGTGAAAGAGTTGTTATAGGACAATAAACTGATCAAAGATCACAGATCAAAGACACAGGGTCGGAGTATATCAGCAGAAAAGACATTACACAGTTTTTCTGGTCTAAGACGAGGTTAATCAAAACAGCAATCTTGCCTTCCGAAGACACAACAACATATAATCAGAGTTGTTTTTTTTCGAAACCAAGGATTAGAAGAAAGGAGACGATAAGAGCCAAGTCCGCTAAAGATCACCATACTGCTAATTATCTACTTTCGACATGGCAGATTCCCACAATGTCAACAAGCTTTCTGATGGAGCCCGTGCTTATGGAAACAATGCTTCCTCGAACTCCACCTCTGCTGCAGTGGCTGCTGCTGCCATGATTCCATCTATCTATCCGTTCACTCAACAACAGAACCAAATTTTGCCTCCATCTTCTGTTGGAAGCACGCAACAAGACAATCCATTGTTTACTCTTGCAAATTCTGTGCCGTACCAGTCAATTCCTCAAAGTAAGGATCTCAAACAGGATGCTTCCCTTGAATGGTCCCGCAGAGCTGCAGACATTGCACTCAAATTGGACGAGAAACAGTCAAATCTGTCTTTGGGAAACGTCGCTATTAATGATCATGATCCCTCGGATAACAGCGGTAGAAATGCTGGTAATGCCGGATTACCTTCTCCACCTCAGAATTTAGAAACAGCTGCCGGGTTGAAAAAGCCACCAAGGACTTTCGACTGTCCGTTTCCTGATTGTGGCAAGGTGTTCTCGCGTAAAATGAATTTGAATTCTCACATACAGTCCACCCACGAGCATAAGAAGCCATTTTTGTGTCAAAAATGCAACCAAAGTTTTGCTAGACACAGCGACAGAAGAAGACATGAAATCAACCAACACAGCCAGCAAGGCGGCTTTGTGTGTGGAGGTGTTCTAAAGAATGGAGAGAGCTGGGGCTGTGGTAAAAACTTCAAGCGCAAGGACGGACTTTCGGCCCATTGGAGGTCTCAGAAGGCCAAAAAGAAATGCTTGAAGAATACCAACATCAGCGAGGGAGACCTTGGATTACTGGTCAATAAAATTTAGGCATCTTTTATGCCGTCAGGTCAGTGCTGAGGTGATTTTTTATGTTTCCAAATTCTACTTTCCACAGCTTTTTTGTGAAGTCCAAGGGGTCAGTCTGTTCCTCAAATTGTTTCATTTTTGCGATCCTGTCTTTTGTGTTCCATTCTGTTTGGTTTTCTATGGTTTCCACTGTAATATAACATTGTTTGATATATTGATGATTTTGCAGGCTGTGTCTGATCCTGTCCGCGATAGCTTTTGATTTTGCGTGTTCTATTTTGAACATGTGTAGCATCAGAAGAGTAGCAATCGTAAACTCGATTCAGCCAACAGTCCCTTTCCGTCAGTGAAATAGTCATGAAGTTTGGTTTGTCATGCCATTTGGTGGTGTCGTTTCTTGTTTCGTATGTGTTGGCATCTAAAATACAACCATATCCTAAAGTTGATCTTGATCTGAACAAGCTGAAGCCATACTCTAAAGCGGATGCGGTCGCTTTGAAGTGCAATGCCAGACAAATCGACAATGGAGAACACAAGTTTGACCAGCATGGAAATATAGTGTATACTGGGTTCCCAAAATGTCTCGAAACCAACACCCCTTTGTCGTTCAAATTTGGAGTTGATGAGGAAATCAAGTGTACAGTGAACTTTGAGGACGAATTATATCATCTCTTCCAGTTGTATCTGCACAATGACTCTCCGTTCTCTTGTATCCTTGATATGAAACCGAACTCTGATGCTGCAATTCCACTGACTTTCCAGGTTAGAGGTGATGTTGAAGAGTCACACTTTGATTTAGATCCTAATTTGAACGTCTTTCTGATGGCCAAAAAGCCAGGAGAGATTGTTTCTGGATCGGCGTGGTCCAGCTCGCTTAACACAACTAAAGTTATTATTGGACAAAATGTTGAGTTCACATTCAATGTGAAATGGTTACTGGGAACAAGTCCTAATGTTCTGGAAGATGACGTGCAATTTTTCAAGCTGAAGAAAGTATACAGCTCTCTAACTTTGGCCCTTGGTTGCGTGGGTTTCTTTGTTCTGGGATTTGTTCTCTCCATCGTCTGGGGTTACCAAAGGTTATCGAAAAAAGTTCAATTGAACGAACTGAGTAAAGTCGACTGATAGTAAATTAATATCAAATATACATATTTATACTAATCGAGCTTTTTGATTAACAGATGCATCAGCTCTTTCAGTTTCCCCTCGGCAGTTAGCAAGTACTTCTCTGTGAGATATTCGGAGAACAGCTTCGAAACAGTTTCTTTCAGACTCTTGTCGTTTCTGTTTTTCACGCTCCATGCTTGATAAGTTCTGACTGAATTTTGTAAAACGTTTACGAAATCATCATCAGAGCTTTGTTTGTACCTCAGAGGAAGTGTCAGCTGTAACATCACCACTTTTTCATTGGTCGGATATTTCTTTGCCATCCAATCGATCACATGACTGCACAGATATGATCTGTCTAGAACCTCATATTGATCAATGAGAGAAAGAATTCCCGAAACAAAAGTCCAGCACTTCAGAAACTCATTTTCTGCAGAAGAAGCATGTTTCAAGACAGTAGCAACAGCGACATCAAAAATTGAAAGGATGAGATCTCTTTTCAGAACAGGATTAGTTTCTATCGAGCCTAAAGTGCTTAAGTTCAAATCCGGCAGGTTGTTCAGTTCGTGATTAATCTGGTTGTCCGACAACAAGCTAATCATATTGTCGCCATCAAATCCATCCCCCTCGTTTTCTTTCAAATCCTCTTGTTGCTGCTTCTCGGTAAGAAGGTTAAAGAGCTTCCTGCGAAGCAGTAACTTGGACAGATAGGTAAGTTCCAACCTGATAAATTCGATCCAAACCTCAATCTTTTCTGCATTAAACCTCACACATTTCTTCATTAAATTCCTAGCTGACTTGATGTTCTTGTTGTGCTCAAACTCGTATTTAGTGGCAGATAGCCAGACGTTGATGTTGGTTGGTTGCAATTGTAGTAGTTTTGAATAAACGTTATAGACGACTTTCACCGATCCATTTTTCTTTGCGTACTTCAGATACGAAGCCCACAATCCCAGATCTTTGGGAAACTTATTGACTGAGCGCTCAAAAATGAAAGAAACTCGACGTTGAGATGACCAATCTGAAATAGAAGGTTTAGTATCTATGATTGGCTTCAATCTATTATACCTTTTTCTTCTCAGTTTCTCCAAATTCTTCTCGAACCGCACATAGATCAAAAAGCCAGAAGTTTTGGCACCCCTTCCTTGGATTCTTTGTTCAAAATCGGTTCTACGTCTCATGATCATGGTGATTTCTTTCCTGCTGAAAAGCTTTTTTCTTTCCAGATCTTGGAGCTCTGGAACCGATTGTTCTAGAAAATATCTCACTTTTTCAGCCATTTTGAAGTTTCAGAATGCTTCCACAGTTTGATTTCAATCTGTAATTACCCAATCGAAGGTAACGTCCTGTTCACGGTAGTGCCGATGTGGATTAAATTATCCCTTAAATGCTGGCAGATCTTCCAAAAGAACTGATTGAAAATTTTAAGTATAAAAAATTCACAGCCTTCAAATAATTTTTCAGTTATCATATTTACACCTTTAATTTATACATTATCGTCATCTAGTATACCGACCAGAACATCTAGTCTAGCTGGAGTTGCACCACTTTTGCTGGACAAAAAAATCGTAGATTCTGGCAGTTTTCAAAGGGTCTATTTTCAATAGATCCTTGGCGACTTTTCTCTTTAGAATGCCACCAGTTCTCAATAATTCTCTGAACAACGTCTCCTTGATCGCAAGATATGGTTTTGGATGGATTCTCAGAGTAGAACATAGCGCTTTTTCTTCCTCAGATAAAAGATCGTAGTCCAAAGTTTGGCTTATATCCAAAGGTTGGTTGCTTCTTTTCTTCCCACTGGTGTCATAAGAAGGGGTCTGGTTCCTGGAATGAGATCTTACAGAGTTCAGTGTGTGTCTTTCCCTGGTCGAAGAGATCGACATAGAGGAGCTAACAGCCATCGAGGCACGAGAAAGTCGACTTATTTTGTCTTTCTCGTATTTGAGTCCTCCATCAAATGTAGTGATACCGTTTCTTCTCCACTCCTGGAGCTGTTGTATTTTATTTCTAATTTTGAGTTCATTGAGCATATCATCTGTAAACTCTTTGAAATCTTCAGGTGTCATCACTCGTGCAAACGCCTTAAGTCTGTTGTAAAAATCCCTTTCCTCTTTTGTTCGTTTCTTATCGATGGCTATGTTGCCTCTATAGTCCATAAGATTATTTTTCAACATGAGTCTCTTTCTCTCCGCACGCATTATAAGCCTTGAGTTGTATATTTCCAAGATTGTGAGCTTCAGCTCAATATCCTGATCTGACTCATCGGGTTCGAAAATCATATCTTGGACAACTTTCTCTGCTTCATCTTCTGCCTCTTCTTCAAACTCCAACCGACCAGGCATGTACTTCTGCAAGTCTGAGCACAAAGGTTTGGATGTGAGCACCTTCTTAGGAGAAGGAAGTGGCAAATTCTTTCGGCTTTCGATTCTAAGCTTGCGTTTTCTCAAAAAGTCCGAAGTTGACACATTTTCAAATGTCTTATTAATATCAGGAATCGGATAGTATGGAGAATCCAGATAATATTTCTCGTAATGTTTTCCAGCCTCTTCTTTGGATCTTCCCCCAATAAAGTCACTGATGTCTTGCCAGTTTCCCAGTCCTAGTGTTTCGCATCCTTCGATAAGTAATAATTCCTCGTCTGCCCCCCAATCTTCATCAAAGATCGGATACTGGTGCTGTTCAATAACCTTGTAGTCATGATGAGGTTTGTGCTTGCCAGAAGCCTCTCCTCTCGCAAAACAAGGAACACACAGATCATAATCTGTGCACACAGCACACCTGATCCTCACTCTTCTGGTACAATCAGAGGAACACACATCACAGTGGAACTTAGCCATACTTTATCAGCATCAATCTAGGGCAGTGTAGAGTGATACTTTGGGTAGGGTAATAGTGAAGTCGCGGTCTGGTTGAACGAGCCTCCCGTCTCAGCTCCTAATTTGCCGTCAAATGGACACGCCACTCAAGCTTTGCTCAAGGAATTGGCTTAGGTAAGTTCACACAACAACCAGTAATTGGGAACCCGGTGTTTTGTGTCGAAAAAAACCTATTATTTGTGCCCCAACTTGCTGTCTTCCACTATCTGTGCACCGTTCGTTGCCCTAATGTGCTTGAGTTTATTTTTTCGCCCAACTGCGGTAAAATCTCTAGCCGGGTAATTTTCCGTGCGACAGGAGTTTCATGTTTTTACACGTGATGTTATTGAGGGCTTGTATTTTTTTCGTATCAGATGACGCGGACTGCCGAAAAATTATCGTTGAGATTCCCGCGAGCAGCCCTGGCTTGTCCCCGGCTGCCCTTTGCGTTTGCCAGGAGAACTCCTCCCTCCCGGGTCTGTGCGAAGGACGATGAAAAATTTCTTGATGTATTGAAATATGGTTCATCAAGAACGTTCATCAGTGTAGAGTTAAACAGTCCATAGCACAAAACATCACAAAATGGTATGTGTAACAGATCAAGACAGAGAGATAAGGGGATTGTTGAAATGTTGAACAACTATGAAAAGTCCACCATTTGAGAAACGAAGCATAGAGCAGACGACAAACAAGAAAAAGAGCGGTCATATAAAGAATCAGGGTACAAAGTTAAGTCAGGAGAGATTGTCAGAGAACACAAAACCAAGAAGCTTTTTGAAATTAAACCTTCTCGTCGAACAACACTCAAACAACGAAAATCCAACAAGAAACACCCTGTATCGAATGTCAATTTTCCATGAAATGCTACTAACTTAAGATTTTTTGTAATAGGGTAGAGTTAGAACCAAGACCGTCAAGAGAGCCTCCAAGGTTCTCATTGAGAAATACTATCCAAAGTTGACTCTTGACTTCGAGGTCAACAAGAGATTGACAAGCGAAATTGCTGAGATCCAATCCAAGAGATTGAGAAACAAGATTGCTGGCTACACCACCCACTTGATGAAGAGAATTCAAAAGGGTCCAGTTAGAGGTATCTCATTCAAGCTGCAAGAAGAAGAAAGAGAAAGAAAGGACCAATACGTGCCAGAGGTTTCCGCTCTTGATCTGAGAAAGAACAAGGGACAACTCCACATTGATGCTGACACCGATGAAATGATCAAGTCCTTGGGTTTCAAGGTCCCAGCCAGTGTCACTTCTGTTTCATCTAACAGAGGCCCAAGAAGATACAGAAAGTAACTTACTTTCTTCTGTCGTTGAACCTGGATCTTTATTCATCAACACCGTTTGTGTTAATTTGTTGGCTTAATTTTATATAATCACAATACAGACACAAAAACTCTTGTTATCAAAACTCTAGCAGTTGATAAGGCCTAGCCACTTTGCAAAAGCCATTCTCTTATGTTAATCCATCTCGCTCACTATTTTGCTGCAATAATCTCTTAGTTTTTGTGATTTCTTTGCTAGCTCTGCTCCTGTTTTTTGCAAATTCATGGCAAAAACGTCTGCATTTTTCACCAACTTGAGATATCTCTCGTTGAACTTCAGTCTGATTGAAACAAACTCCTTTATCAGATTTTGGTAATCCTGAGTCATGATTTGAGATTCAGTTATCCATTCTTCAAAATCAAATTTGAGGAGTTTAAATAGCGTTTCATTTTGCGAAGTGTTTTGGCCCAGAGTGGAGCCTTCTAACAATGACAAGTAATTGGTTTGATTCACACTTGGCGATTTGAAATAAGTGGGAACAGCATGGGACTGGAATTTTTCTGAAACATTCGGCATGATTTCAGTCGTATTTGTACTTTCTTCAATCATATCAGTCTCTTGTTCGTGACCTTCAGTATAGACAATTGGGTCACTGGCTGCTTTTTGATGTTTGAAGTTTAGAAATGCAAGGGGCTCTTCGAGCTCATTGAACTTTCTTTTCTTTGGGTTACAAGGCGTAGACATAGACGAATTGGTCAGACATGAAACAGACTCCTCCTTTAAGTCCTGTGAATTGATCTTTGTGGCCATGGTGGTAGCTGTGGTTGCAGTTCCCGCTGTTGCAGATGGTCTGAAAGGGTTGTTTTCATTGTTGACTGAATTGGTAGAGTCATCTGGCAGGTTGGCAAAGTCGTTCAACTTTTCCATGTGGCTCGCAATCATTGAAGACCTTTTCTCAACCACCTTGCTTGCCTTCGGAGTCTCCAAGTGGGGTCTTGAGTCTGCAAAACTTATTGAGGGCAAAGGCGTCTTCATTTGCTTGATAGTGGGTTTCGAGGGACTTGACGAGCTTGTAATTTCCTCCACTTTCACGTTTGGTGTAGAAGTTACAGTTTCCTCAGAACCTTTAGAGTTCAACTTCAATTCCAACTTCTCCATTTTGGCTTCAATTCGATCCACCTAAGATTTGTTAAAGAAGAACAATTAAACAAAAGAGGGATATTTTTTATTATTTCCGTCTTTGGCTTAAAAAGGGGCGAATGGGCAACATTTTATACTATGTACTTAATATTTCAGATTTGGATACTCAAAAATTCATTTTGCGTCATGTAATTCAATGACGTTCACAGTTCAGAAACCAAGGATTCAATTTCTGATATATTTGTGATCCTGTAACCAGGTCTTGACCTCCTCGGAATCCCTTTTGACCCAGTTAGCTTTACTCTTAATCACCTCTAAGGCTTGTGCCAAACTCTGGTCATAACCCTTAGTGTCTTTCTGTTTGAAAAATGCTTCAATTTCGGCATACTTGTCATCGGTAGTGAACCCAGAAGTTGCAATCTTGACCACCGATCCCAGCATTGAGAGCCCAGGAGGCAGCAGCTCACTCAAAGTATCCCAGTTCTTGGTGACCCACTTGAACAGAGCCTCAACACCAGTTTTATTGGAGATCATGCCCTGCATTGGGATGTAAATGTCTTGCGATCTCACAGTCCCGTCGAGAAGAAGAGGGAACACTCTCTCAAGAACAACAGGATCCTCAAACCTACCAAGAGACCTCAACGCTCCAATCTTCTCGTCTTGAGATTGTGGCTTCTTGTAAATAGAAAGCAGAGTGTCAAACTCCTTGTTGCCACCCTTGGCCGCAGTGGTGTTGAAAATGGTGTTTCTCAAGTTCGGATGAATGGCTTCCTTGTCTCCACTAACGTAAGATGTAAACATCTTGTTTATGCTGTCCAGCACCTTAGAATCATCCGCAGAAGCGGCTGCGGCAAACAAAAGAGACTTCAATCTTTGGTCCAAGAAAGACTCGTCTTCCGAAAAAGCCCAACCAGTTTTGTGGCATTTCTCTGAAACCAGTGATCTCGTCAAAGATTTGAGACCCTGTTTCACAGATTCATCTTCAAACAGCCAAGCAGCCTTCACAGCACCGACACGGCTGATGATCTCATCCCAAACAAAGAAAGAAGACTCATGACTCCAGCTGGAAACCAAAGACAAAAGGTTTGTGGTTTTGGAATAACCAGAAACAGATAGAGCCCCTGCATCTGCCACCAACCCAATTCTGTCTTCAACTGATAACTTATTGCTTTCACTTCCAAGAGTCACCCATTTCTCCGGAGTATAGTTGACCCTATAAACACCCGTGGAATTTCCGTTCAATTTGTAAAATTTAGAGTTGTCGACTTCCAAGATAGTCTCTCTTTTGTCAAAAACAATATCCTCGTTGAGTCCCTTGTCTGTTTTCAAACCCAAAAAGACAGGATAAATGGTTTGGTCTTCTTCAGGTTTGATGTCACCTGTGGTCAAATATCTGTGCTGTTCAATTTTGATCTTACCCTCATAATCAGAAACAGTGACTAGTGGGAAGCCGACTTTCTTGGTCCAGATTTTCATGGTTCCTTCAACGTCTTTGCCTGAAACCTCTGACAGCGAAGCCCACAAGTCTTCGGCAGTAGCGTTTGAGTAGGAATGTTTTTTCAGATACTTCGAAACACCCTTTATGAAATCCTCCTCACCGAGCCAGTTGGCCAACATTCTCAACACCGAAGACCCTTTTTCGTATGAAATGGTATCAAAAATTTGATTGATCTGGTCTGCTCTCTCAACAGGAACCTCGATTGGATGAGATGATCTCAGACTGTCCAACGACAGAGCTGACTGGAACGAATCTCCAACAAAATTTTTCCAGACTTTCCATTCTTTTTTGAAATGATCACAACACTTCCATGACATATATGTAGCAAAACTTTCGTTCAGCCATAAAGAATCCCAGAAATCCATCGTACAAATGTTACCAAACCATTGATGAGCCAGTTCGTGAGCAACAACCTCAGAAACTCTCAATTTAGTGGCCAGGTTAGAAGTCTTTTCATCAAACAGAATGTCCACCATACGATAAGTGACTAGTCCCCAATTTTCCATTGCACCGGCAGAAAAGTCATGGATACCAACCATATCCATCTTAGGCAACGGATAAGGAATATCGAAAACTTGTTCGTAGTATTCCAAAGCTCTGGCAGCCAGTTCACAAGAATATCTTCCTTCGTTTTCGTAGCCAGGAGTTGTGTAGACCCTCACTGGAACGTCCCTGAACTTGTAGTCAGATTCTATGTAGGTTAATTCACCCACAATAAAAGCGACAAGGTAAGTTGACATCAGCGGAGTGGTGTTGAAGATGACTTTCTTGGTGCTGTTGATTTTGATCTCTTCTTTAACATCCATGTTGGAAAGACAGGTCTGATGGTTTTCAGCTATCAACGAGATGGAGAAAGAAGCTTTCAGGTTTGGCTCATCAAAAGATGGAAATGCTCTTCTACAGTCAGTAGGCTCCATTTGGGTGGTCGCAAGATATTTTGTTTTGCCGTCTTTTTCATAGCTTGATCTGTAGAAACCAGACATCTTGTCGTTCAATTCACCAATGAACTTGATATAGAGCTTGACAGAATCTCCTGATTTCAAAACTGAGTCTGCAAACCTGAAAGTGGAGGTATGATCGTCATCCTTGTAGCTGACGGACTCTGGAACATACTCGTTCTCGTTGGCAATCAGCTTGCTTTCCAGCAATTCTAGCTCCAGAGTGTGCAAAGAGATGAAGTTGCTTGTTTCTTTGACTTGTAGATCAATTGTGACTTCTCCATCAAACTTGAACGTATCGAAGTTGGGTTGCAACGACAAATCATAATGAAGTGGTTTAACGTTGGTTGGCAGAACTTGTCTGCTAGGAACAGCAGTGCCCCCACTCATGTCTCTCAATTTTCTTTCAAACCCCGAACAACACCGACTGGAACTTCCAAACAACTGTGAATGATACCGAATCGACTGTCTGATGAACAAACTTTTTTGTTGGGTGCCAATTCTCAATGGAGTGGCAAAAAGATTCATATCTTTCTGTAGGGCAATTGCGACCTTATTCAGATTCGCAGAAGGATCCGCATCACCAAACGGAATAGATCTACACAGCCTTGAAAAATTCCGATTTTTGGAACCCAAGGAAGGAGATGGTTTGACCAAAGAGAACGGACGTAGACTGAAGGTTCGCAGGCTTGGCACTGCAGAAACTAACATTCCAATGATAGATCTGTCTTCCGGTGGTGAGAATCTGTTAGCTGTGCCCTTTAAATAACCTGCAATAGTATTTAATGAAACAGATAGAAAGAAAAGTGTTGGATAGACTCAAGTTCCCGCGTTGAAAATTTCGTCTGTGATTTCTGGCTGGCCTGAGCAAATGTTAATGACGTTACGGGTCTGTTTTATTGCACTATGTAGGAGTCTATTAGGACGTTCTAAATCATGACTCTTTGGGCAAATAAAGAGTCAAATCACCCGGTTCTCTCTATAAGATGGACACCACTGTCAGTCTCGACAACATCACTCACCTCCCCCACCTGCAATGCAAAGCTGGCTTTCTCAAAAGGGGGATGCATCTCTCCAGGCCCAAAGAACCCTAGATCTCCTCCTTTACTGTGAGAAGAATCGTCACTGTTGTCTACAGCTAACTCCTCTAGCGTGAACTCGCCAGCTTTGATCTTCTCCTGGAAGTTTTTGAGGATTTCTATGGCCTCTTCCTTGGATCTTGTGATCTCTTTTTGCTTCCAGGAAGAAGGTCTTCTAGAATCGCGATGTTTGATCAACAAATGTCTCACTCTGACTTTCTTTGGTTTGTGTAAGTTTTTTGAAAGGTAGCTAGTCAAAGCAATTTCATCCGTTCCTTCTGGCGGAGTCCAACTGGAGTGTTCAGTGCTTGGATTATAGTAGTATTCTTGGCCATGGGTCTTGGAGATTTTGATTTTCCATCCCAACGGTAAGCCGGTAGCTGGATTCAAAGACTAGTTGATAATTAGTATAAATGAAGAGAGCACCGAAAACGGTCCCACATACCATGACAAGATGCTTCTCCAAAATGATCTTTCTGAGCCGAAGTGCCAAATATTGCCTTTAATGTTGTTTAATAAGAACAAGTGCTGGAATACAAGCACAATAAACAAAAGATTTCCAACCAAAATACGTCACATAATTTTTTCTGGTTTGCAAGTGTCAAACTTATTTCAAAGTAGGCCGATAGGTACAATTACGGAAGTAGGCAATGAAGAAAAAGGCAGACAGGGCATGCTAATCCAGTGGTTTTCATTCCCATTACAGTACAGAAAGTTGTGGTATCACCTTCCAAGCTGCAATCCCACTCGTCTCCCATGCACTGGCAGGATGAATTGACTAGCGTACTTTTTGTTCACAAGATTGGTTGCATGGTCTAGTTGGTTATGGCATCTGCTTAACACGCAGATGGTCCCCAGTTCGATCCTGGGTGCGATCAATTTTTTTTCAGAACAAAGTTTGAGAACTGCGACACTTTTTATGTTGTACAAAGACATGGATAATCATGCTCTATTTTAATCTGGTACAAAATGCTAATGAAAATAATGAGTTAGGAACTGTTCAATGACATGAATGAACAGCAGTCAGCTCTAAAATCAGTGCTCCTTTCCAATAAACCACCCTATTCTTTATTCTTGATATATTTTCGGGAGCAAAAGTTAACTTTTATCAGTTAGCATAAATATCCAGCCAAATAGTTCATTATTTAGTAAATATTAAGAAATCTGAGCGATCGATCAGTGCGAAAAGAATACAGGCAAAAGGAATATATGAAATCGAAATGAGCGAAAAACTGGAGCTAAGGTATCTTAGAACATGAGAGCCTCGCGTAACTCGTCAACGTTTAAATAATCAGAGCTGAGTCCCATCAACTGTTTCCAAACGATCACCTTGACAGACTTAAGAAATTTAGGAGTATCCCATATTCTAGTTTTCAATCCCAACGAGTGTGCAGTTTGAATGTAGTTTTGGACGTTTGATAGTTGTTCTAGATTGAGACCATTGAAGAAATTGACAGCTTTATGCGCACCTGTCAATTCTCCCAAGGAGGCAGAGGTGAAGATCGATATCTCATTTGCGGGGTACAGTTTAGCGGTTTCTGGATCCACAAGATGAGCCAATGGGGCATCAATGAACATGTATCTGCACGTCTTAGATGAGAGGTACTCATAAGGGAAATCTCCAGTGATAATTATGGTAAGTGGACCTTCTTTAAACTGGTTGGAAGATGAATTGAATGTGGTTAGGTAATCTTTATCCAAGAATCTTTCTAATTTCTTTTCTAGCAGCTGGACTAGTTCGATATTTGAATTCTTTATATCGACGTAAAAGTATGTGGTAGACTTTGGAGACAGGTAAAATATGCCATTTTTTGCCTCGTCTCGTTTATTTGATCTGCTATTGGCCTCTTCAAGCAGATCAAAGAAATGGTTCAAGTACATGGTATCAATATTGTTGACCTCTTTCAGATACATGGAGTTGTGGTCCACAAATATTGTATCTGGGTTTTTGTCGAAGTAAAAACAATCGGCTTCTATGGAATTTGCACCTGCTCTCAAGGCGTCGAAAAGAGGGTGTTTTCTCCACTCGTCGTTGTGGGAGTGGATTGGATGCACTGTGACTTGTCCTGTGAGGGCTTTGAGGGAATAGCTATCAGGGGAATTTCGGAGCGCATCAGCTAGCTGGGAATGGAGCTCGAGTACTTTCAAGAACAGCGTGATCAAAAGAATTGTGAGCACCAACGAAATCAGAGCTGACACCGATGAGATATTTATTCTATGCAGCCATGCGGATCTCGAGCCTCTTTTCTGTAAGCCGTCGAGGTCCGGCTCTTCCCTCATGTTTTCGAGGTCGAACGTTCGATCCGTTATCGGGATGTATTTCTTCAGAAACATTTTTGTTGGCGGTCGAAGCGCTCTGAGTTGGTGTTGTTGCCTGAGGATGGTCCCAACTTTATATACTCGCAGCTCCTTTCTCGCATATTAGGCCTCGCATATGCTAAACTCCGCGAGAGCCTTAATTAGTAATTTAATTTGGGTGCGAACAATTGGAGCCGCACGGTGCATTTTTTCGGGGGACATTTTCGCGACCGCGCCATTTGGAGCAGCTTTTTACAATCGACTGACTGGGGGGCTGGGACGCCTCTGAAGCCAGAACTGGGGAGGTCACTAGCGAGTCACCGACAACTTACAGGCCCAAGGTTGTGGGAAATCTGAACAAACAAGGTGTCGAGAATGTGAAACGGTTCCTCTACACGTTCCAGCGGCCATGCTGTCAAAGACTAGCAAACGTTCCTGACGCGTCCGAGAGATTTCCCCACACCACGTGTACGAATCAAAACGAACGTTAAGGTCATAAAGTAAAATGCGCACGTTTTCGGTTATCATATATTAGGTAAATACGCCCGTTAAAGATCCATAAACGTTGGTCTGAGGCTGAAACAGTTTCTTGGAATCTATCAAACGCACAGAAGCTTTTGGGCTTAGTTTGAGACACCATAGACTTCGAGGTTTGACACAGAAAGTCCATCTAGTGTGCTACACTTCCAGTCTTGAGCTGGTGGAGGTTTCGTTTTTCTCACCAGGTTTGCCCATTCTGCTATCTCCGCTGACCCGGTTCGACTCCTCATATTTTTAAGGCATGCATCATACGCCTCCGAAGAAAAATACGAGTCTACTGTACATCAACAGATTGCATCTCACTGAGGCTCAAAAATAGCATCTTCTATTAATACACTTGTAATGTAGGACTTGGATATCATGAAGATAACCCGGTGGCTGAGACTCTAAAATTAGTACACAATGGTCGCTACTCAACTCTTCCAAGTTGTCCCAGTCATGTTCGTTGTATCAAATTACAAAACTGCCTAGACCAACAAGGATCAGGTTACCTAAAATAAAGTTGTTGAAAAATATCTCAAAGTTGGTTCTTTTGGAATATTGCTCAATCAGCTTTATCTGAATCTCCTCCTTGTACAGCATCATGTAAGCCAAAAGCTCGGTAATCGTTGAATCCAGAAACTTATTGGTGTTTTCAAAGCACTTCGCAAGCCGAGGATCCTCATCCTCGACCTTGCGCATCACGTCCCTAGGAGATAGCAGAAGAGTAAGGTCCATATACTCGAAATTGTTGAGATTTTGGACCAGCCGATATTTGATAGGAGGAATGGCGTTCTCGGCATGTTGTTGCATCTTTTGCTGTAATCCCTCAGAGTCGTACTCGCAGCCCAACTGGGAGCCATCAAACGGATTCTCGTCCATCTCAGAGTCCGCGTTGGACAGTCTTTTTCTCGTCATCGTAAATAGCCCAAATTTTTTGTCGTTTATGAAGGTGATCAGACTCTGTAGATCCGATTCAGAGACGTAAGGAGAACCAGTCAATGAAGAATGCGGCACCTTGGCAGGCATCCCGGCCTTCAGATCGTAAAACTGCACTTTGAAGTCGAAAACAACATATCTGTTGTTTTCTTCGTTAGAGTCGCTATTGATCACTTTTGCCGCAGCCTTCAAAGGAGCGGACTCCTTGACAAAAATGCCCTTGAAAAACTGCAGAAGCGACTCGTTCGTTTTGCTCAGATTGAAATCATCTCCCGAACTCTCGTTGGGAAGCATAATGTCAACTATCAACTCGACCTTCCCACATTGAATCCAGTTCAGCTTCGAGTCTTCGTTGCACAGATACGACAAATCCAACTGATCAATCCTCAATCTCGTAATCCGTTTCCATGGACTGGATTGTTCACCACTCACCGAGTCACCTAATGCAGAGAACTGTGCAAATTGGTTCTGTCGCTTATGAAGAGTAAACAGGGATCCGTTGATAGAGCCAGAAAGCGTGTTCGCGTACACAAAATCGTAGACAAGCCAGCCTCTTCTTAGCCTATCCACTTCACACGTGAACAACTTCAGGTCTATCGGCTTGCCAGAGTCTGTGTCAACAATGACTCTGAGATCATTAATTTTGACGTTCCCGAGCTCATTGTTCTTTGGAAAAGAAGTATCAATTCCCAGTTTTTGGGAGTCATTCAACTTCAATGTGCCAGCCACTCCCGTTATGTCAACGTCTTTGATCAATCCCTTTCCTTCTAGCCATTTGCTAAGAGATAAAGTGAGATTCACAGAGTCAATTTTGAACTCGTAGCTGGCAAAATTGTTCTCGTTAGATCTCACAATCAAGTTCTGGAACTTGATAACTCCATCCTCCCAAGTTGCCTTGAGATCCGCTCCATTGATATCCACCTTCAAATTGTTATCAAATGTGATCAATTTTTGCAGAATCCTCTTATTCAGTCCACCGTCGATGAACATATTGCTCAAATAAATCATCAGTCCGAAAAATGTTGTCGTTCCTATGAAAATCCATAAAAAATTACCCATCAAAATCCACGAGAGAAAAGCGCTAATCTCATCGACATTGAATGGTCTATTTTGACGCAGAAGTATCCATTTTATTCTTAATTGAAATCGCTCCAAAGATGTGGATCCAGCCGCTAAGAATTGCTGTTTTGTCGTTTTTCCATTTCCCAACTTACGGTCTGGGCCTGTGCTCTGGAAACGTCTGAAAGTCCTTATGTCACTCAAGATCACGTTCATGAATCGACTCTCTGTCGGCGATTTAGTCCCACGAAATTTCAAATCGATGCTGTGACTTGCTCTTGTGACGCTTCGAAAATGCCTTAGACCCATACTGCCAATTTGTGCACCCATGTAAGAAGATCGAACGACCGACCTCATTAAACTTGTACTCGCTGGAAGAAAACACAAAAGCAGCCTGGTGCTCGTATGCCTCAGCAGTGCCACACCGACCATGATGTACCTGTTTGCCCTGATGTATTACTATATGAGACAGATGCTTGCGAGCGATGGTACCAATTTGCCCGCCAATACTAATGGCTATGCTTGGACCTTAAGCGGAGTCAAATGCAATGAGCTGATCTTAACAGAAATCGCCACTTTTTGTACTTTCAAACAGTAAATCTCTTGTTTCAAACTGAAAGAAAAAGAGATTTATTCTCTGTAGACTTGAAAGATCAAAATTTTCTAGGATTTTTTTCCCCTATCATTGGTTGCAGTCGAACGATTAACTTTTTATACCAAAAACGGTTATGGGCTCGAAATCACTATTCAAGGCAAATGTGCACAGAGAGGAAGTAGGTAGCTGAGAATCACGAACCTGAGTTTCGGGTTGGGTCATTATATTTGACAATCATAACGTTACTCTTCCTTTTTTAACCAGCCACTCACTTAATATACCAAGGATATCAAATCTAATTCAAAAAAATCAATACATCTCAGCGAGTCCCATTCAGTACTAGCCAGACAGTTACACTACTCTTTTCGCATGTTGTCAGCAGAGGAAAGTCACCCATCACCTGTTCCTGTGTCTTCTGCGTTGTAGTTAAAGTGACTTGATCACGTGAGCAAAATCACGCACATACCAATTTGCGTGTGTAAAAAAAAGCCAAAAAACATTATTGCCAGATGGGTGCCAGGATCAGAGCCTTTCATCGAAAAGAAAGGCAATCTATCGAATTCAGAGAGCTTACACAAGGCGGACGGTTTCATCCAGTAGATGTTTGATTCTTGAGCATCTTTTTCTCATCCGCAATGAAAAGTTACAACCTGAAACGAACGTTACTTCTGGCTCTCGGAATTGTGATAATAGTGGTGTTCCTAGTGAAGGTGACTTCAGACTCGACACCTGATTTGCAACATGTCCTGGGACAAGAATCAAACAAACTCACAGCAGAATATTCAAATGAGGGAACGAAACTGGGTGCCAGAGGTTCTGGGTTTGGGTTCTCCAACAAAGGTTCCTCAGAAGAGCTTGAGTTGGCCAAGAAGTTGAACGATCTCACCGAAAAGTTACTTTCTGACCAGGAACAGAGGCTTTCTAAACTGGAGACTGATCGTTTGAAGTTAGAAAAGCAACTGGCAGAGCTCCGGAGACCGAACCAAGATGCAAGTCTGCGTGAAAGACTAGCGTATATGTTCCCTTACGACCAAAACAAGAAGTTTCCTGCTTATATTTGGCAATCTTGGAGATATGGGCTGAACGATGAAAACTTTGGCAAAAAATATAAGGAAGGTGAGGAGCAATGGGCATTAAAAAACCCCGGATTTGTCCATGAATTGTTCAACGATGATACCTCGAACGCAATTGTCCATTATTTGTACATGCATGTTCCCGAGGTGATCAAAGCTTATGAGCTTCTTCCGCGCATCATTCTGAAGATGGACTTTTTCCGGTATCTTATGCTGTTCGCAAAAGGTGGTGTTTATGCTGATGTCGATACTCTGCCTTTGCAGCCTATACCTAACTGGATTCCAGAGAATGTGGACCCTTCGGAGATTGGAATGATAATAAGCATTCAATCTGATCCAGACACACCAGACTGGAGGAAATTCTATGCTAGAAGGTTGCAATTTGCTAATTGGGTGATCCAGTCGAAGCCGGGACATCCAATTTTGAGAGAAGTGATTGCTGCTATCACAGAGGAGACGCTGAGACGGTCTAAAGAAGGTAATCTCGAGCTGGAAGGAGATAACACAGAATTCTCCATAATGGAGTGGACTGGAGCAGGTGTTTGGACAGATGTTATCTTCAAGTACTTCAATGACTACATGTTGAGTGGTATTTTTTCGAAGGTTACGTGGAAAGATTTCACGAAACTGGACGTTCCAAAGCTTGTTTCTGATGTTTTGGTACTTCCCATCACTTGTTTTTCACCAGCTATTGGCAAGATGGGTGCTCAAGATGTTGATCATCCTCTGGCATTCGTCAAACACTATTTCGAAAAACTGTACAATCGCTGAACAATGTGGTGAGAATTGCATGTATCATTTCAAAGACTGTAGAACATCCATCTGCAGTCATTACAGTAGTCTCTAATATTGATAGCTCTACTAATATATCGTTTTAACAAGAATTTTTCAAGCTCCTATTGTCGATGCCAAATCAAGTAATTTTTTGTTCTCACATTTGAAGATGAAAAATGCTTCCAAACACTATCAGAAGACTTTCAAACAAGTCTGCAAACTATGTATCCCATCGAAAGAACATATAAGTCTGATGTTCCGTGATTTTTGGGATTTCTGAATGATTGTAGTAGTACTGACTTGTTCAAAATGAGAGCAACTGAACTGGGAATAACCAGCGAATTAAAGACAGAAAAGCATACAGCTGCAAATGAGGATGACGACTGCTGTTGCAAAACATGCGATGTTCAAAAATATCTTTTGAGATACGTAACAAGTGTGAGTTAATGTAGAGTTTCTCAGAGTCTTTTGCTAACGTTCAAAAAGCTTTTCATTGGAGGACTTTTCATCCCTATTTTACTTTTAGTAATCATTGGTACAAAGATTTATTGCATTGCAGCAGACTATAGGGAGTATAATAAAGCTCTCCTTCCCAAGTCACAGTCAGTCTCTTCCCTGGTCACTAAAGTACAGTCGATGGAATTGCAAAGCGTTTCGAACGACAGCGACGAAGAAACACTTGGATATAATCAGAGAAAAAACAGGTCTCGCTCAATAATTTCAGGGGTCTCGGACATTAACCCATTTGCAGATCCAATATGTTCAGAGGAAAGCCCAAAAAAACAATTCAGCTGGGATTTCCACTTAGAGATGAACAGAGAGGCAAACAAATGGGCTTTGAGAGCACTTTTCGGACTGCTCTACCAATTGTGTGTCGCACTAGTGATTTACCTGGCTCTCACCAGATAGAACAAAAGCCTGTCACATTAATCAATTTTATCAGACAAACACTGCCCTTGAGTAATGAACAATGGTGATTCGGCATGTATCCTGTTAGTGGAATGAGTGTGGAAAACGCACAGCTGTTCCAAAACTGTTGAGTCACTTCAACACCTTGAAACTGCCCTTTGCTTTCCTGATTTGTAAATTACAGCGATAAGCAGATGCCATAAATTATTTCCTGTTTTGTACATCTAAGGGACTTTTCCCAAACACATCTCTTCTGACCAGATGAGGATCCTCACAGCTATAAAAGATATATAATGAGTGGTAATAGTCAAATAAAGCAATGGAAAGAGTATTTGGAAGATGGTGACCCTGAAACAATTCAATCATGGCGAGTCTACGAGCTGCTTTTATAGCATTGCATGCAATATGCTTTTCACTGAATGTTCCTTCTCTCTTGTGGCATTTGAAGTCGAGAAATGTGCCTGCTATGGCCTTACTAATCTATCTCGAGTTGATGATGTTGAAGGGCTTTGTGGATGCAGTGGTTTGGGGAGGAGATGACTATCTGACTGCTTGGGACGGTAAAATTTGGTGTGATATCATGGTTCGAATTCAGGTGGTTTCAGGAATTGGATGTTTAAGTGGAATTTTTGCAATCTCTTTGAACCTTTTCATAATTCTTCTGGCCAATGGAGTCACAGAGAAATGGTTTTCTCATCCAAGAATCAAGCTTTTCACTGAATTGTTCTGTGTTTTGATCTTCCCGATGACTATTCTGGGACTTTTATATTTTGCCCAGTACTCAAGATACGCCATCATGCAATGTGCCGGATGTCGGTTTCCCTTTACTACATACAGGGTGAGTCTTTTGGTGTTCTTTTTCTGGATCCTCTTTTGGTGCATTTTGAGTCTTGTGATGTGCACCTCCACGCTGATTGTGTTCTTCCGTAAGAGAAAGAATGCAAAGAACATTTTACAATGCACAAATTCAGGACTTTCACTCCGCAGATTCTTCAAACTAATCATTTTCTGTTTTCTTGTTATTGGAGGAATGCTTCCTGTTGGTCTTTACTTCTTTGTGGATGCTGTGAAGGAAATGAAGCCGTCATTCTACTCTTCTTCTATTCACAGCGATCTTTTCTGGCATTCCATCTTGAGGATGCCATACGAGCCTTCTGTGGACATCGACCGTTGGGTTTACATTGCGGTTTCTTTCACCAGTTGCTTTCTGTTCGGGCTTGGTGACGAAGCACTGCAAATGTACAGTGAATGGGTCAAGAAGCTTCCATATGGAAAACTGCTTATTGCTAAGTATAGAACGTGGTCTGAGAAGAGATTGGAAGCTCGCAGATTACAGTACCTGAGCAGACATAACAGCAATGACACAAACAATACTGGCTATAGCTCTTCCACCAAAGACGAAGTTGAAAAAGTATACGTGGAGAGCTTTTTAAACGAGGATATGACCCCTTCCACCCGTACGTATAAGGAAAAATTGGGAGACGATGAAGATCAACTGGCAACGCCCACTACCCTCCTTGAGGATAATCCTTCATCAAGTTTGTATCACACAAGCTACAAGGACATGCGGAGCTCCTTTGAAGACGAAGACATTCAAAGAGAACTAAAGCAGGCCGAAATGGACCTGCTCAACGACGATATCAGGAAAGATTTCGAAAGATTGGGTCTGAAGTACTAACTGTCTCCCTATTTTCAGAATGGTACAAAGACTACTCACAGTTTTTTGCAATAATACAATCTTTTGGACAATATAACACAAGTTCAAAGCAGACTAAAAAAAGGTATCAACTGGAAAATTGTAGATTTGACATCATATGTAATCTAAGAAGACTCAGACTCAGTCTGAGTCTCAGTCCTTGGATACTTGATGGTTTCAAAAGTAGTCTGGAATAGCATCAGCGAGGTGCCTCTGGTGCCGTCCTGTTTCTCATAATTGGTGTTGGAAACATCTGCCTCAACATAAACTTTGGCGCCCTTTCCTAGATATTGGGTCATGAAATCCATTTGCTTGTCATTGAAACATGCAATGTTGAACCAAGAAGTGATGCTTTCGCCTTTGTTCTTGGAGTTAACAGCAACCGAGTATCTCAAGTAGTCTTTGCCGGTGGAAGTGGTCTGCTTCACCAAGTCCGAGCCAATGGTTCCGATGAGCGAGATTTTGGCAACCTGCGGTTTGATAGTGGTAGAAAATTGTCTGACAGATCTCAACATAGCGCGTTTGTACCAGATACACCGCAATTTAGTCGAGTTGATTGGTTTTAAGCTATTATTCACGCTTTCAAACTACACATGTCCGTGACTTTCTACCAGAACACGGGAGCAGGACACATTTTCATGAGAGCGTATATTTCCGGGTAACCCTATTTTCGAAAAGATGGGAGAAACATCACATAAGCAGGAGCTAACCATCATTCCAGCTTCTGTGCTAACACTGTGGTACAATCCACTACTACGCAAGCATTAGACACTCTTTCAAATAGGTTAAACCACAAAGTATAACATCTAGATAATGTAGTATCCCTCGTTGGATCCGTTGTACAGTGCATCGAAGGGTAGCTCTTGCTCAGTATCCAAATTCGTCACAGATAGCACGGAGACCTGGCCCACGGCTTGGCCAGCTTCAACCGCCTCGGACGTGGCAAAGGAAAGCTCCATAGGGAACAAAGCCTCCTCATCCTCAATTCCATTCACCAGGATTTCGAAAGAGCCAGAAGGATTGGCTTTCAGGTCTGAAAGCTTCACAAGCAAACCTTCCAGAATAAACGACAAATTCACATTGTCGTGGTCACTTGTCTCGATTGTAGCATCAGAAGCTGGGACCAGTATGTTAACATCGCCAATCTGTGTGTGAGTAAGGGTTTCGTACTCAAATGTCAAATTAACGGTACCATTATTGTTATTGTTGACCCAAGTGGTGATCACGATTGGCAGTAGCACGTTCGAGTCGTCGGACACGGATTGCTTTGGAACAGAAGTCCATCTGAGCACCCCTAGGGATTGATCATTAGATGGGAATGATTTTGTCTGATCTTTGAGACCAATCACAGAGGAAGAATTGAATAATGCTTTGTCGACATTTGGGTGTGTCTTAAATCTAACGTTCTCTTCTGGTTTCGTGTTCAATTGCAAGTTGATGACAGAGTGAGCCAGATCTGGATTATTTATTCTCAGCTGCAAATCTCCCTTGACCTCTGCAGAAGAAATACTACCTTCTCTGGTGAGTTGAGAAGTGAACTTTTCGTTTATAACTATCAGAATACCGTTGTTAGGGGTCTTCTCTTTGACCGGAGACTCTGAGACAGCGGATGGGACTCGTTGGTCTTCGTTCTGCGGAGTTGGCGTGGAGATTAACAACGGCTGAGACTCGGCACCCAGTCTGTTGGACTTCTTGCCCAATTGCAAACCACCTTTCCTTGGAGGAGCTTTAGACAAATGTTTTGAAGAATCCCGACCACTGTATGAGGATGATGGATCTGAGTATTGAGCAATAGGCTGGACAGGAGCCTGGTAGCTTGGTTGAATGAAGTTCTGTGATTGCTGAAATTCAAAGGACTCCATGTTTTTCTTCATCATTTCTCTTCTCTGTATCTCCTTTGCTTTTCTTTTTCTTTCTTCTGCTGCCTCAAGCTCTTTGTTTCTTTCGATGATTTCCTGAATCTTTTCCTCGTGAGACTCCATCTCGAGGAAAGTAATAATCTCTGTCAAGGACAGATTTTCTTTATAGCCTAAATCAATGATTTCATCAAATGCGTTCAAAATGTCAAAACAGTTTTCAAAAATTTCCCTCTCATCAACCACTCTGAGGATCGAGGTGATGGTCTGGGTGAACAGATGAAGAGTGTCAATGTCTTGCAATATGTTGGAATGTTTGTTCGTAATCAGGACAACATAAAACTCCTCTAGCGGCTGATACACGTATCTCACGTTCTCTCCCTGAACAGTGGTGTGTTGTGTTTTAGTCGAATCAGACAAAAGAGTGGGGAAATCGGCCACAAGGGCGGTCACTCTGTCTTTAGACAAGTCTCTAAACTGTCTAGAAAGGATAGCTTTCCCTCCTCTTGTGCAAATTGAAGCAGCTAGAACCACCATTTTCAAATAAAGGGAGATCAACAAACACGTATAACTATAAAGAAACTTTGGGTTTGAACTCTCAATTATTCTTTGCACAAGAAACTAACCAGTCTTTTATTTGCAACCAGTGTACACAAAACAAGACTGTTGCTCTTTTCCTTCTTTTAGGATTGCAATGATTCACCTCCAATGAATTTAGGTATAGAACCGTCGTCATAATAAGGATTATTTGTCCACTTCAACTTCAAAACGCTCATAACCTCCCGTAAGAAAAAAAGATTCACTGCCACCGAAAAAAATCGGTGTGCACTGCCTGAAAAGAATTACTCAGTGGCACTGAAGAGAATAGGTAGAGTTTAGGAGGAATAAAAGAAGTCAAGTTGCAGCCAGAGCAGTGGATAGGATGAAGACGGATTACTATGAGCTTCTGGAGGTGTCCGGTGATGCATCTGGACTTGAGATCAAGAAGGCTTTCCGCAAAAAGGCTCTTCAGTTGCATCCAGATAAGAACTTGGACGATGTTGAAGGGGCAGCCCGCAAATTTGCAGAGGTTAGACTGGCGTATGACACTCTGAGTGATGCACAGGAAAGAGCATGGTATGACTCACATAAATACCAAGTGCTGATGGAGGATGATGACCACAGTGAGGATGTTCAGGAGACAGTCTACTACGCTGGATTATCTGTGGAGGACATAAGCAAGTACTTCAACAACAATCTATATGAACGCATGGACGATTCTGTTCAAGGGTTTTACAAAGTTGCTAGTGTTTTGCTAGAGCGAATCGCAAGTGAGGAGGTTGCTGCTGGGAAACAGCAAGATCTGCCTGGGTTTCAACAGTATAAGGATGATGCTTCTTTTGCTGGTTCTTGTGATCCGAAAGAGCTGCTTTTCCCACGTTTTGGAAACTCCAGATCAGACTACGGAGATGTAGTGAGAATATTCTATAAAGTCTGGGGGAACTTTATGTCTGTGAAGACTTTCAATTGGTGTGACGAGTATAGATACTCGAGCGCTCCGGACAGAAGAACCAGAAGATTGATGGAAAAGGAGAACAAAAAGTTGAGAGACCAAGCCAGAAAAGATTACAACGAGACCCTCAAGAAGTATATTGCATTCCTGAAGAAAAAAGATCCTCGTGTGAATTCTTCTGCGCAGAAGAATTATGAACAGGAAAGAATCAAGAAGCAGCAGCAGGAGATTAAGCTTCAGGCACAGAGAGACAAAGAGCAGAGACAGCAGTACAAGGAAGAGTATTCCGAACAGAGCTGGCAAACTATAGACTCCGAAGATCTTGCAGAGATTGAAGAACAGCTCAACAAACTTTATGAGGAGGAGAAGGGGTTGGAAGGAGACGAACTAGACGACCTCGATGAGGAGGTTTATGAATGCATTATTTGCGACAAAAGTTTCAAACATGAGAAGCAATTCATCGAGCATGAGAAGAGTAAAAAACACATCAAACTTCTCAAGAAGTTGAAGTGGCAGATGAGAAAGGAGGGAATAGAATTGGGCATTGATGAGGACACCTTTGTAAAGGAGGACAACTCTGAGGACGGGTTCGATGAGGAGGATTTTGACGATGCATTGGACGAACTGGAGGATGTGGAGGTTGAAGAAATTACAAGTGGAGAAAGCACAAACGAAGAGATCGAGGCTGATCGAGAAGAAGCAGAGGAGAAAGCAGAGGAGGAAGGAGCAGATGAAGGAGAGAAAAGGGAGACTATGGATGATGATGATGATGATGATTCTGACCAGATCGACGATGAAATAGATTCCGATATTGAACTTTTTGTGGACAAAAAAAGCTCAGTCAAGCAAACTTCAGCTGATAAAGACCCCAGATTGGAAGAACTGGCTGCGCTTTTAGAAAATTCAGGAAATTTAGACTCGAGTTCGGATGACGATTGGTCAAGTTCTGGTCGAAAGAAGACCAAGAAAGGCAAGAAAAACAAAGAACTTAAAGATTCTAAGAAGGTCAAGGAAACGAAAAAAGTGTTATCAAATACAATCACTGGCACAGAGAACTGTTCGGTTTGTTGTCAGACGTTCAGCAGTAGAAATAAGCTCTTTCAGCATATAGCCAGTACAGGTCATGCTGCTCCTCCTGCTAAGTCAAAGAACGGCAGGGGTCAGAGACGATAAAGGAACACATTTGCATAATATGGCATTATAAGATTATTGGCTCTCTAGCGGTCGATTCTGAAATTTGATCTTGTAGGATAAAAAAGAGAGCACATCAAAGCTTTATCCCCACAAGGATTTTATTATTAGCGAGTCTAAAAAAATTAGATCAAAGATAACAAAGGAAGCTTTTTTTTTAGTCCTTTAATCAGATAGATCAATACAGGATAATAGTTCGCAGACCAGTGTGGACTCGCTTTTGTGGATATGGTGCCGAGGTCCATATACGCAGAACCATTTATAATAAATCGCAACTGGAACGCGTCGTTGAACAGGATAACAATTAGACACAGAAAAAACCGATACATATGGAGATTGCATTATTCTACGTTACAAGACGATCTCGATAGGGTGAACAGCAAACATCTTCACCTGCGAATACTTTACGAAAACAACCATTTAGCAAATTCCGAAGATCAGCTGCTTCAGCAAAAGATCAAACAAACTGACACTGTTCAAGCTCCCAAAACAGACCTTACACGCACCACTGAAGACACATATCTGGCTCAGGAGGACAATGTGGTCAATGCAATCAAGAATTTTGTTACATTGAATGATAGTGTAAAGAAGCAACCCCAGGAAACAAATCAAAAAGATGTCCATAAGTACGACTATGTTGCTAAAGTCATCACAGGACGTACCGATTCCTCTGTCTTGCCTTACAAAAACTTCGATTATGAGTCGAGGTCTCCATACGAGCAGCTACGACTGAACAGGGGAAACGAACCGGGAGCCACCACCCTTTCAGTGACAAAAATACTGCCAGGAAACTGGTGTGAACTACAAAGAGTTTACCGATTATATGCTGGGGAGGAGCCGGAAGCAACTGCAGCGATGCTTAGGGGACGCAAAGAACACAGCGAATTTGAAAATATCACACATCCGAAGTACCAGGTTCAGTTGAGATTGGGAGATAAAGGACATGATGTTTCCCTTGACAAAACCTTGCAACTGGATGAGTTTCAAGATGTCGTAAAAGATGTTAAGCAGGTGATTGTCTCCGATGAACAGAAAACCTATGATACTGCAGATGATTCATCTGCAATCGAGGAGGTGGATGTGTCTAAAGTTGAAGAGGATCTGCTACCAGAGGTGGTCGATATCAAGCTGGATGCGGAAAACGACATTCTTTCTGGATTGGCAACACTTCTGGAACACGATCCCGACTCGAATCCACTATCAAGAAAATGCGAACTGAGTTTCAAATGGTCTAGGAATATATTACGATTGTGTCAGTTGTTTTTGTTTGGGGAATGTCGTGAAATTCTCGTGCATTCGCTTTACGACCTGAGCTCCAACGATATAGTGACGGCTGAGAACACCAGTCCTGAAATGTTTACTTTCAAATCGGAGACAAAATCAGACATGATAATCATCAGTGGGATCATTGATCATCTTATTCTTGAGAGTGGCTCGAGGGAAGACGTTTTTGAACACTATCAGACAGAACTTAAAGATGCGTTAACCACCCGGCTGTCGCTTTCCTGTCTGATCTCTGAAGTTAAGAAACAATCAGACATCTGGTGTGACAAAGATGATCCATTTCTTTACCTCAGGGTGAAAGATCTGAAAACAAGAGCAGGTAGATCGCTGCCTCATCCGAAAGCTCAAGTTAACTCGAAGACACAAGTCTTTATGTACACTAGGTTCCTGGAGATTTTATCACAGAATCCTCATTTGTCCTATCAGATGTTACAGTTCAATGCCATGAGCAGGAATATAGATCCAACCGAGCCAATGTCGCCGTCTCTTGTGATTTACCTGATGTTGAACAATGAGTATTTGGTTGAAGATTTCCTCAAACTGAAGAAGGGTTCCAAAATTGGGTTTTCCTCCTATGATGATAACAGAGTCATGAGTTCAACATTCTCAATGGAGTCTTTGCAACCTTATTTAAACTCTGAATCGAGTTCTGATCTCGTCAAGCTCATCAAAAACGTTGTACCACTAGAGCTCTTTGACTCTCCTTGGAAAATAACTCCCACGTTAGAGCTATTTGCCGCTAGAATGAGTCAGCTTTATGGACTCACCAACAATTTTATCTCACCACACTCCTCAGTGGAATATTCTGTCGCAGGTGACGTGTTTGCTCAGGTCAATTATCTCTACAACAGAAGATTTACAGACTCCAGCATACACGAGGGAATGGATTTATGGCTGGGGAAAAGAGACCCTATGCAGCCACAATTCAAAAGCATCTGCAATACCTGTGAATTCAGTAAACAATGTGGATGGTTCTCGGAAAATGTACAAAAATAACGTTATGGTTCTTCTTTAGAACCTACGCCTTCAGAAGACTCTCTCTTGTCCTTCTCAATGGTTCCGCTTGGGAGACTTCTTCCATATTTGCGCTGTGACTCTTTCTCAAGCAATCGTTTCATTTGATGAAAGCACGGCATCTCCTGATGTTTCTGTTCGATTCCTGGAGCAGAACTAGGAGCCAAACAACTATTTAGGTCCGAATCTGTCAAGTTACTGGTATCACTGGGCTCAGGATCATCAGGGGATGTAGTGGGTCTAAGAGTGCGCTGTTGTTCCAACAGAGACACCGGATATCCCAAGTTTTCTCGGTGTCTTTCCATGGTCCTGAAGTTCTCATACATCTCTTCGAAAGACAAAGCTGTGGGGAAAGTATTTTCAGGACTTGACTCGCTTCGAGACCTGTTTCTCAGGCCGTTTCTATCAAAAAATGAAAACGGACTCGTACTTGAAGGATCATTGATGAGAAATGGGGGGTTATGAAATCGAATATATGGTCGATTGAATCGATTTCGATCGTTTCTGATATACGTATCACCGGTAATTGGAGGTAGTCGGATCCGTATGGATCCTTCTCTTCGTAACTCACCTCTTGCACGAGCGGCTCTCGCCTCTAGGGAGTCGTTATCTGTTGTAGTTCCACTTTCGATGGCAGGGATATTCAAAGGTGGAAGCTGTATGGCTTCTGTGTTTCTCACAGAAGTTAGCTGTTCAGACTGATTTGGCACCCGTGAATCTCTGGCAACATATGTTGTTGTTGAAGTTCTTGATCGCTTGCGATCGCCTTCCTCATTTGAATCTGCCTCTTCGTATTTTAGTCCCATGGCGTCCCTAGAGCAATGCAACTTGGGTGTTGGCTTGGAAGAGGAGATTAACTTATAGGACACACGACAAATGTATGTGGCCTAAGCTTTGAGCAGAATTGTTTTCTCTTGTACAAATCAGTGGCAAACAGAGCTTTCAAATGGATGTGTTTGCCAGGTGATATATTGGAGACTGCAGAGATAAATGACTCCTAAACCATTCTCAGGTTATCTAATCTTCAAAATGTGCAAGGATGTTACAAGTGAAAATTCTCTCAATAGAGCCTCAGCCAAAATTTTCCCTATATAAGGAGAAGAAGTTGTCGAGGTTTTTGATGTGCTTTTCCTCTTTGAAAAATGATACGAAAGCGGCCTATTCACTGCACCGTTTAGATCGATGAACGAGTGGAGGGGAAAAGGTTGCGAGAAAAAGCCGAAAACTCATAAATGGGTCTTTATGATGGAGACTCGTTACTATCTTTTGCTACATTTACAAGTTGGGAAAGACTGAAATTAGTTTGAGTAGTTATATTGAGACTTCGATCTCAAGAAAGTAAAAGAAATTGTAAAATTTATACGTTTAGAAAAGAGGAACCAATAAGCAAGAATTGTCAAGTTAGAGCAACAAAAGTCCGGAGACCAATCCCAGTAGTCCCATTGCGACTGTGTTTCTGCCCGAGCCGTTCTCCACAGCCAAAACTGTCGGCACAGTGACTACCGACGAGTATGAGGTTTGGAGCGTGGAGGCAGAAGAGTTGTGCGAGCTGGTGTGGGAAGTGGTTGTCACTGTTGTGTATGTCGTGAGGACAACAGAGACACCGGAAATACTGGAAGTGTAAACATAAGTGCTCACCGAGGCAGAACTTTGGAGTGGAATCGAAACAGTAGAAGTTGCAGCCAGTTCAACCGTTTCAGTGGTGGCAGTGCTGGAAGTCGAGCTCTCAATGACGGTGGTGGCTGCGTTTGCATTGGAGGTCGAGGAGGATGAATATGTGGCGGATGTGCTTGATTCGGTTGATGTGGCTGGTGTTGATGTGGCGGTGGTCTCTCCAGACAGAGGACAGTAGGTGGTGTAGACTGTTTCCACATCGTTGATAGTGGTCTTGATGGTAGTCACACCGGTAGTGATCGCTGATCCTGAAGTGCTGATAACGGTCGAGGACACTCCTTGAGTGGTCTCAGTGCTCAATGGACAGATGGTGGTAACCACAGTCTCAACACCGTTGGAAGTAGTGGTGTAGACAGTTGCGGTCACCTGACCAGCAGCACCCTTCGAGGAGACAACTCCTGTTTCGGAGGAGCTTGGCACAGAAGTGGCGGAGGAAGAAACATCACTCAATGCGCAAACAGTGGTAACAACGGTAGTAACTCCGCTGATTGTAGTTGTGTAAGAAGAAACAACTCCCGAAGTGGTGTAGCTGCGGCACTTGGTCTCTGTACATGTCGTGGTGACGTAGGTGGTGGACTCAAGAGTGTCGGTCTGCTCGGTGACCGAAGAACTGGCAGCAGCTTCTCCTGTAGTAGATGTCTCTTCTCCTGAAAGTGGACAGTATGTTGTCACAACAGTCTCCACACCAGAGATGGTGGTCGTGTAGGCAGAAACAAGCTCAGCAGTGGTGAAGGTGGTACAAGTACCTTCTGTGCACGTGACTGTGATCACCTCTGTAGTGTAAGGAGTGGCTGTGAGAGTGGTTGTTGGAGAATCAGACAAGGTGCTGAATTCCGTGACGACGGTGGCCTCACCGGAGATGGTTGTTGTGTAGGAAGAGACCACCTCAGAGTAGGTGTAGACGGCACATTTGCCAGAGGTACAGGTGGTGGTGGTTTCGACAGTCGTGTAGGCTGCGTCTGCATCACCGGTGAGTGGACAGTAAGTGGTGACCACTGTCTCGACTCCAGAAATGGTGGTTGTATACGACGAGATTAACTCATCAGTAGTGTATGTGGAGCACGTTCCCTCTGAACAAGTGGTGGTGATCACCTCTGTGGTGGTAGGCACAATTGTGAGCGTTGTGGTTGGATCGTCATACAGGGTCGAGAATCCAGTGACCACAGTCACCTGACCTGATATAGTAGTTGTGTAGGAAGAATATAGCTCTGTGTTTGTGTAGGTGGCACAGACGCCACCTGAGCAGGATGTCGAAGTAACAACGGTTGTTGAAGGATCTGTAGAAGTGGATGAGGCGGAGGTAGAGAGCGGTTTGACGGTGGTGACGACGGTAGCTGATCCGTTAGGAAGAGTCGAGGTGTATGAGGCTGCCAATTCGGTAGTGGTCACCAGAGAACACGAACTCAATGAGTAATGACAGTCTTCGTACGTGGAAGTAATTGTCACGTAGGTGTAGTCTGTTGTTCCAATGTCTTCTGAGTCAGTGACCACAGGAGTGGTGTTGTCGTCGACATAGGATATTGGATCGGATGATGCAGCTGCAGCTGCCGACGAGCTGAGTGTTATTTGTTTGGTTGTTGTAACTGTGACATCTGTTGAGCAGGAAGATGACGATGGGATCAAGCTTGAGTAGCTCGAAATGAAGCTGGAAGAGGCCTTATTAGATGGTAGCACAGCTGAAGATGAGCTGTTCCAGTATCTAGGAGCACTGTAATCATAAGCTAGAGCCGTGGAGCTCAGCATAGCAGACCAAAGAGCAGATTGTGTAGCAGCGTTGAACTTCATAGCGAGCAGCTGGCTTACCTAGGTGAAGAAACAATTATTTTTTAGGATCTGCTACCATTACACAGCAGATCCACCAACTTAAATATCGTAACAGCAAAACTGCCCATAAATGGCACTTTTCCAGAGTCTTCCTGCAGATGTCAAAGCCTTGGAACCAGTCTCAAACCATACCAATCACCGCTTGTCTTGCCGTCATAAACAACTTACTGATCGTATAAACCAGCCATCTTGATGCACTGACTATATCTTAGATCCAGTTGAAATCTGCACACGACCAAAATTTTTTTCTTCTCCATTTTTCAGATCGAGGCTGTTTTAGACTGATTTCAGCTGTGTAGCAGCAGTCAAGGCGATTTTTGAGCTGTAGAACTGGTCATTTCACTGAACAGTGTGTCCTGACAAGCAATCACTGAACCACTTTTATGTGTATCTTACCAAAACCCTCCCAACACTGTTATTTTTAGCTTAGATCTAAGCAAATCAAAAAGGTCGTGTCATTGTCCTAACCTATCTGATCTTCCAGCCATCTCTGCAGCCCGCATGATTTTAGTACGATCTCTCGAGATCGAAATGGCTGATAGAAAGATCTATTTTTACTCGGAGAATAGGTTGATCTCGATTAGTTCGAGTGCTAGAGGGTGCTTGATTTTAGCACATCACCGATTCAGCTAGGCCCTATTGTCTTTGAGATCTAAAATTAATCAAGTTTTATCGAGCTGGATGCTAAAAAGACCACTATTGCGGCTCACGATGCTGTAGTTGATGACAAAATCCATAGTCTTGACCAGCTTGCGACGAACATCCTCTATGCCCCAACTGTACTGATATCGGCATTCGAATCGTCTCATCGATGGCATCTTACAGGTCAGAAGCAATCGCCGTCATCTGTCAAAAATATCGTCCTCATACGTTTCTTCATCTAGACTCTCTTCATCATAGCTGTTTTCGTCATCTTCGTCGTCCTCTCCAGAAGAGCCCTCTGTACTGTTGTCCGATCCGTCCAAAAAGCTTATTTCGTCTTCGTCTTTCAAATCAAGTAACACGTTCGTCAATGTCTCACCTTTGAGGCTTACATTCTTGCCAACAATGTACGAACCTTCGACATTACAATTCACAAGCTTTGTCTTGGACTCGATTTTTGCTTTGGTTCCGATGATACAATTCTCCAAATAAGCATCGTCCTCAATGGTCACGCCATCAAGGAGAATGCATGCAGTTATCCGACATCTTTTACCAACAACGCAGTTATTGCCAATAACCGAACGTTTCACACTGGTTTTCTCTCCAAGCTCGGCATTCTCTCCCACCATTGAGTCCGCACCAATAGTAGCCACATTCCTCTTGGTCTCTTTCACTTTGGATCCATGTGATGCCGACAGTTGCAATGGGATAGAGGTCACAGGAGCCACATGGGAAGCTGGATCCCTCGCCTTGAGCTTCAGAAAATGACGATTCACCTCCATATAGACAGGAAGATTGTTGCAACGGGCAAACATTGCCTTTTCAGGAAGAATAAAAAGGCCAACCGTTTCTTTGCGTGATGAATGTCTCCAAGACCTTCTGGCCAAATCTCTTTTGATCTTACTCGCAGCTTTGTTGGAGGATAAGCCCTCGCTGTCATCTTGTAACAAATCAAACACCCTTGAGTCCCAGAAAAATATAAACGAGTCCAGCAAATTGGAAGATACTTGTGTATTTGGATATCTCCAGAGTAAATGTGTTCTTACTTTCAAGAACTTCGAAACCGACACCGAAGACTTGGAGTAAATGTCCAACAAAACTGGTCCTCCATCTTGAGTATCAGCGTACACGGTATAGTTTGACTTGAGTTGTTTATTGCTGTCAATACTCTCGAAACCATTGTTGTAGCAAACACAAAGTCCCAAGTTCTCCTCAAGACGTCCTCTATAAACCTCAATTAGAACCTGTGGAGGCACGTTTGTGATAAAATCGCATGGAAAGATGACAAAGTTCGATGCAGTATTCAGAATAAGATCCCTGTACTGGTTCAACATCAGTCCTGTCGAAGACGCATCGGATCCCAGACAATCTATAGCACTGGACCGAATAAGTTCTGGATCTCTTTTCAGTTTGTAATTCTCCACAAAGGCAGAAATCTCGGGAAAAACGTGGTTGTCGGTCAAGACAGTGATATTCTTGAATGGTGCCTGGTCACACCATTCCAGAACGTATTGTAACATTGGTTTGTTTGCAACGGGCAATAATGCTTTTGTGATTCCTGTATCTTTGGTGGCCGAAATGGGATGGAGGGAATTCCCCTTTCCGCAAAAAATCACAGCATGAAACTCCATGTTATCTAAAAATGCATGAAACTATCTTTTCTGGAGATTACAGTGATTCAGGTCCCAATGAGCTTGTCTAATGAGAGAGAAACCACTACCATTGGAACAAGAAACTCCATCTATACAATATTTTTATTTTTTCAAGAAGAGTTACCCTACTTCTGTTAAGGATCAAGAAAAGGTTCAGTTCTCAGTGTCAATTTTGCCACTCGTTGTTGAAAACAGCATCTACAAGAGGCTCTTGCAAGTGCAAACAGCAGGGAACCAGAGCCAATTGGGTGTTGACAAGTCAAATTCAGCGACATCTACCATGAGTGAGGAGAACGATCCGTTATTGGCAGCGTTAAACGAGGATAGAAATGAGTCCACCGAAAGAACAGAGGCTGCTAGCGAAGAACAAAACACCACTTCCGCAGATCCAGCTAGAGATTCAGCTTTGAAAGCTCTGAAAAACAAACTAATAGAACACGATCAATGGGATTCCAGATTGAAAGAGGCCAGACTGGGAATACGAGACCTGGAAAAGCATTTCAATAAGACAGAAGATGACATTAAAGCATTACAAAGCATTGGACAGATCATCGGAGAGGTGTTGAAACAACTTGACGAAGAAAGATTCATTGTGAAGGCCTCCTCTGGTCCTAGATATATTGTTGGCTGCAGATCCACCATCAAAAGAGAGAAACTCAAGAAAGGAGTTAGAGTCGCCCTCGACATGACAACCCTCACGATTATGAGAATTCTGCCAAGAGAGGTGGACCCATTGGTGTACAATATGACAACCTTTGAACCAGGTGAAATTTCATTCAGTGGTATTGGTGGTTTGACCGAACAGGTGAGAGAGCTGAGAGAAGTGATTGAACTTCCGTTGAAGAATCCCGAGCTGTTTCTCAGAGTCGGTATCAAACCCCCAAAAGGTGTTCTTCTCTATGGACCTCCCGGTACCGGAAAGACCCTGCTCGCCAAAGCAGTGGCTGCTACCATTGGTGCTAATTTCATATTTTCGCCTGCGTCTGCAATTGTTGATAAGTATATTGGAGAGTCGGCTAGACTTGTGAGAGAGATGTTCAGCTACGCAAAAGAGCACGAACCTTGTATCATATTCATGGACGAGATCGATGCCATAGGTGGACGTCGGTTCTCAGAAGGTACGTCGGCAGACAGAGAGATTCAAAGAACTTTGATGGAGTTGTTGAACCAAATGGACGGTTTCGATTACCTCGGACAGACGAAAGTCATCATGGCGACAAATAGACCAGATACGTTGGACCCTGCTCTGCTCAGAGCTGGTAGACTGGACAGGAAAATTGAGATACCGCTTCCTAATGAGAGTGGAAGACTAGAGATTTTTAAGATTCACACCTCAAAGATAAAAAAACAAGGAGAGTTTGATTTCGAGGCACTTGTCAAGATGAGTGATGGTTTCAATGGTGCAGATATCAGGAATGTGATCACCGAAGCTGGTTTCTTTGCAATCAGAGAGGACAGAGACTCAATCATCCAGTCCGATTTGCTAAAAGCTGTCAGAAAGATGGTTGACAACAAGAAACTTGAGGGAAAGTTGGACTACGAAAAGTTGTGACTGAGATTAGTCTCTCCAATGTACTTACTGTAGAAGTGAATACAGGTATTCTTCGAAATCTATTTTAACTATTTACAGAGTGAGGTTTTTCAGAAAACAGCGTTTCCGCTCTTCTTTGGTCTCACTTTCTTGTACTTGTTGTCCACTTTTTCTTTAATTCTGTTCATTCGTTGTGCCTCTTTGATCCGTTCTTGCTCCAGTTTCTTTTGTTGCTCTTTTGCAGCTTTCTTTGCTATTCTTCTTTCTCCAGACACCTTTTCAACGAATACCTTGAAGTTTGGATCAGTCACTTTGTTGAGATGCTCAGCAACTCTGCTACCGATCAAGTCCTGAACCTCTGGAGACATTTCCTTGATCTGAGCCTCTCTGATCTCTTGTCTTTCCTTGAACATGGCTTTCTTGGTTTCGCTGTATGGCATCTCAGGAGGTGTCAATTTGGTGATGTCGCCTTTCTTGATAATAACCTTGTCCCATTTGTACTTTCTCTTCATGACAGGGACTCTCAAAGTTTCAATGGTGAAGCCTTGAGGAGTGTCTTGTTTCACTATTGAGTCAGAAAAATACGTTCTCTCCTCCGCCACCTCTTGCGGTGTGGAAAATTCGCATTCTTCCACAGTCTCAGGTCTTGGCCACGGAATGATGATGTGTTCCTCATTTTTGATTCTTCTATACGGCATCATTTTCTTATAATCTGGGTCCCAATAGTAGCCTTTGAACACCACTTTATCGGCTGCGATATCTCTTTCGGTTCCATCCTCTTCCACGATGGTTCCTACCACCTTCACGTCAGCGACACTCACTGTTTTTGGATAGTCCAGGACGTGGGAATCCTGATTTGGTTGCCAGAATGCTTTGGGCACCACTATTTTTCGAGTCTCTGATTGCTCCAGATACAGTCTGTTTGTGGATTCGTGCAAAGCAACCACCTTTGTGATGGTACCCTTCAACTTTCCCCTTGTGAGAAGAACACGATCCCCCACCTGAACCTTCCACTGGCTCGGGTTGGTGAACCTGTGTTCCTGCGGAACCTCAGGGGCATCTGGTCTTAATGCGGGAAGCTGGCTCTTGACAGACATTTGCTCAAACATCTTTTTGATGTAGAACGGAAATCTGTCTATGTTATCGCCATACCGTTTACTGAGATGGCGCAGAGTGGACATTTTGGACTGGTTGTGCCTGATGTGGTGGAAGGCACTGGTTTTTCTGTAGCTGAACGGAACCACAGTGATCAAATTTTCAGTTGCCAGAGAGCTCGATGAAAAAAAAAGCCGTTCCCAAAAGGGAAGTTTTTCAGCTTCCCGATCGGGAACCGGGTTTTCTATCAAATGCTGCGAGGCCTCATTTTCACGTGTCACCCGCTCTTGTACAAGCAGGGATTTTTGCTATGTGGGTCAATTAGGGGGACCATCTAAAATTAACTTGCTTCACATCCACACTTTCTTTCTGGAAATTAACAGATCACACTTGATTAAGCATATTTGGGATCTCGTTTGACTGCTGTTAGCATCCAGAACACCTCTTGTTGATCCGAGAAATGACTGCAGACCCAGTCACCGATAACGTTGCCGCCTCGGCTCCCTCTAAACTCACCACATACTCATACACTCATGTGCTGGCCTATCCGGTTGTGTCTGACGCCAGAGAATACGCCAACCGGTTCCAGGTGGTGAAGATCGTCAACTGGTACTTGTCATTGTTGGTCTCGAGAGTGGCAGAGTTTGTGTCTGGCTTCTCGCTTGTGGTTTCTGCGCTCAATTACGCAGATAAGACCACCGACAATGCGTTGAATTTTGTCGACAAGTCTTTCCCAAGCCTGACATCGGCATCCTACGAAGACTTGTTCAAAGCTGTGTCCGGATACTACCACAGAGTCACCAGTGGCTTTGTCCAAAACATCAGATCAACTTACGCCAGCGGAACCACAGGAATAAGGGCTCAAATCCGCTCGGTGGTGAAAGCCTTCAATGATTACTACGAATCAGCCATCGATTACGTCCTGCCTCTGAAGGAGAATTCTGGCGCCGAAACTGCTGCGTCTGTTGCTTCCAGCGAGGTGGAGAGAACCAGGAAACTCTTGTGGTCTACCTACCAAAGAACCTTGCCTTATGTCAACCAGGTGACCCGGATACCCCAGCACGTGAACAGTGTGTATTTGGACGAAAAGACTTCTTCATCCACACCTGTGGCTTTGGCAAAAACTTCCAGAAGACTCTCGAACGAGGCCTACGAATCTGCCATCAAACCTGCATACGAGACAAGAATCAAACCAACAGTGGATAGAATCATTGGAAGTACCCGAGCAAGTGTCAACGGGGCAGTTGAGAAATTGGACTCAAACGTCGACAAGGCAAGCTCAGACGTGAAAGACCAGGTGGGTAAGGTGATTGATGCTATCGAGGACATTGTTGACAATGCTCCTGTTGCCGCAAACGGTTCCCTATAATTACCATTTATCTGTCGTATGTGTCTGGTGACATATCATGTGCTGCAAAAAAAAAAGATCTTCTATTTGCTGCCTTCTGGACTGATAATGTTCCCCGCTTGTGTGGTTTAATTCGTGTCTGTGTGACAGTACTGGCTGTCTCTGTGACAACTACTTTGCTTTTCTGCTTGTCGATCTCATATGGTGAATCGGTGTGTTCCTTGCTATTGAGAAAAAATGGTCTCTCCTTCCCTAATTTGGTTTAAATAATTCTTATTGCCCCCTTCATTGTTGCTACTGGGCACACTCATCCCTCTTACTATTAATTTCTCACATCTTCACTGGTTTTTCAAGGATAGTTTTATGTAATTTCTTTATTGTGTGGTTGTATTCGCCGTAAAAAAACTTGTTGTAGAACTCGCCATGGTTAGTAATCATCACTAATCACAGTTGTTTCCTGCACAATACATCAGTTTCTTTTTCAACTATCGTCTCTAAGTCAATTACCGCTTGTTTGATAGCACAGGCTGCATCTCGCATGCCAATTCGTGCTGGATTTGCGAAAAATTACCGACAGAAAACGTAATGCTTTCAACGTCTTGCACTACTCGGTAGAAATAGTGTCAAAAGTCTGTTTAGGGCAATTAGGGCAAACGGACCTCAATAAAGAGACCTTCCGGGGACTACAAAATAACTCTGAGTTTTCGGATAAATAAATAATGCAAATACCACTCTGTAGTCCACAAGCTTCACAAAAAGAAATGCATTCGTTAGAAAGCAGAGATTCACCAACACTGAAGAAGTTGGGGGGCACTCGTAATCGCCAAGAGCCGTTCTTTTGAACAAAACCCGTACACTGTACAGCTCAAAAAAGCTTATCTGTGTTCCATTGCATAATGGAAGCTGTCATGCATCTGTGCTAAGCGAGGTTAGTTTCGGCTAGAACAGAATTCTAGTCGTGCAAAAACCAATTACGAATCGGGCCGAAACAAAACAGCAAGCAGATCTGGTTTAACAATATTTTTTGTCAATGTTGATAGTTGCTATAACGGAAACAAAACCGTTATGTAGCATTACTCAACTATTACCATGCTGTTTTGGTATCGTCCTGCAAAGCTCGTAAAAAGAACACGTGGCTGGGTGATGTCACTCGAGCTGATGTGGGGATTTATATGGGATAGCTGCAAACCCTTTTTTTTTTGGTAGAGTTTTGCTCAACTGCCTCTAAAGATTGGTAGGCGGTGGTGCATGGAGGGTTTCTTTTGCTAGGCAGTAGGTGCGGTGATAGCACTGTCTACAAAATCGGGAGCGTTGACTTTTCCGTACCAATCACTACCAACTGGTCACACAAAACACCGGCATAGATTATGTAATAGTCTGGGATAAGTGTAGACGATTGCTGCTCGTGTCCCACAGCAAGGGAGTCTGGCCATCAAACGCAACCACACTGCATGTTTTAGTTGGGCAGTGCGAGGGCAATGTTGGGCAAATATACGAAATAGGATCAAGAATATGGCTGAATGTCATTTTCTGCAAACCCCTGACGTCTCTATTCAAACACACAGCCTCTCTGAAATAGCAAAAGTTCTAGCAAATATGTTTCCGACTATAGAAGTAAAACCCACACTCGTGTGAGCTTGAACGGTGTACTAAGCATTTGTTGTTATTTTGACTTGGCCGGCCAAGATGTGCGGCTTGTCCTATTGTCGGCAAAAATTCGGAAAAAAAAAGTTACCAGCGCTTTTTTTTCTTTTCCCAACAGAAGCAAGAAGTAGCAACAAACAAGTTGTGTAACAATAGGCTGAAGTAATAATTTATCTAGAAAGTGTGGATTAGAAATCAGTATGTGTGGGTAAGCGACCGAGGCTGTTGATACAAAATAGACCGTGCATTATTGCTTGTACGTTAGACTTTAGCTTGCTGACTTTGAACGATGTACAGCCGACGGCCGTTTTTTGTCTTTGTAAGGGTTCCTGAATAAAAAGAAATCACAGACGCATGGAAGCTCACCCACGAAGGCGCAGCAAGCAAAATACCAGCCCAAATGATTAGTCGCGAAGCAAGTTTTACTAGGAGAAAGTGGCAAAAAGAAGGCTATGCTGCAAAAAAGCAGCTGAAATGCAAGAGAATTTTCTTTTTTTCGCAATGCGTGCATGATCACTCCCAGCATATGGGCGACATTGCATGGAAGGCTGTTTAATGCCTGTCAGATGCATGACGCGGAGGAAGGCGCATGCGAAGATGGTTTTAGTTATAAATGCACAAATGTTTCGCTAGGAGCAACAAATCGAAGTTCGTCAACACCCAAGTAAAGGCGACCCACAAACAAACGATTGGCAATCCTGTTCTCAGAAGGTGAACACAAGTTCAGGTTTTTGTTCCGTGTTCTGTATGACAATGTTGGTAATGACCTTCAATAGAAATATTGATCAGACCCAGAACAAAAACGATCTGTCCAGTTATCACTTTTTGAATCAAAACATGTCCGACAACAGCAACCTTACGCAAGATGGTCAACAGCAAAACGTACAACGTGGTAAAGTGCAACTCCCGAGTATTGACAAGCTTTTTCCATCCCATCGCCCCCAACATTCCCCACCAAATACATTATTGCCATTTGCGCAACCTTCGTCGCCCACGCGGCAGTTAGCACAGAATGCTCCAATTTTAGTACACACTGTTTCCTCCACTTCACAGATTGTGCCGTCACAGTCTCCAGCCGATCCTATGGTGAACCAAAATATGATGGTGGTGAACGGTGTGCCTATGGGACAGTATTATCCACAACAACAGCAACCTCTCCGACCACCTCTGTATCATTATCCCATGCAAATGAGATCTGGCGAGTCCCATGATACGCATTCCACCAGTTCTTCAGGGGCTTCTTCCGAGTCGGTGGTCAGAGTCCACAGTTTCAGTGACAACCGATTCAAATGTGACCAATGCAACAAGTCTTACACAAGAAAACACAACCTGATATCACACAAACTGTCTGTCCATGAAAAGGAAAAGCTATTTAGTTGTCCTGATTGTCAAGTCAAGTTCAGCAGGTCCTCCGATCTCTCTCGTCATGCAAAAGAACAGCATTCTTCCAGCGTGAAACCTTTTGTTTGTGGAGGACTTAATCCTGATGGCACTTCCTGGGGTTGTGGCAAACGTTTCTACAGAAAAGACCAGCTCAAGAGCCATCTCAACACTAACAAGGCCGAATCAAAGTGTCTCAGAAAGAGTTTCACACAACAGCCGTTGTCCGCCAGTGATTCGAGTCCCGGTCCAACAAACTCTGAATCAATGAATTTTCCGGTCGTTTATGAACTACCAAAATTCAACTGAAATACAGTAGCAAGCTACGTATTTCGTGCCACTCATTTTTTAACTATTTCCACTCGTTTCCCAACTATCGTCACTCATTGCCCATCTTCTACTCGTTGTTTTCCATGTTTGGCTGTACCAATCCTGTTTAGATGTACCACTAATATAATTTTATTTGTAATAATTCCAGAACAAACCACGCATTTTTAATGTAAGCTTGTGAACAATAGGGACACCACAGACACTGACAGGGTCTCTGCAACGGTCTTCCTGCTCAAGCCCGCAGGCCCAGACCCTCCATTTCCCCGGCCTTATCCATCTGCAGTTGCTCATCTGACGGTTTTTCAGTTTGCGTCGATCGACGCGTCGGATCTTCTTTAAGGCAACTGAAATTCTGTGAAACACAAACTCTTTTCCCTTTTTGAATCAACTGATCCCCCTTGTTTTACAACGGTTGCACCATCTAGAACCGGTCGGGGCTCTTCAAACCACTACGGAACCCTCATGACAGCAATATTTGCTAAATGCCCAAGAATTTCCGTCTTTGTTGCTGCTCTTATGATTGAACCTTCTGTGCGATTGCGAAACGCCGTGATCGACGGCAATTTGTTCATTGTTTCTCGTATTCTGAAAAGAAACCCAGATCTTCTGGACAACATCGACCCTCAAAATGGATGGTCTAACCTCCACTATGCTGCCTATCATGACCAATACGACATTTCCGTGCTTCTGCTCCGATTGATTCTCGAAAGAAACGGCTCCAGCTCTTCTCTGTACTCAAAGTCACATAACAATGAAACTCAACCGTTTGTCACCGCATCATACACCCAAATCACATCCGAAGACGAGATAAAACTCACGTTCACACACGACACTGTGATCCATACGGCTTGTCAGAACAACTCGAGCCGAACACTCGAGCTGTTGCTCAACTACTTCAACGTTTGCATAGACCAAAGAACCCAAAAGGGCTACACTCCATCGCACATTTGCTGTCTACACAATTATTCAGACTCTCTCCAGATCCTTCTAGAAAACGGAGCGTATCCAAACATTCAGGACGACGAGGGAAACACCCCATTGCACTTATCTCTCCAGTACGCCTCCATCGAATGTATGGATTTACTGGTGAATTACAAAGCCGACGATCAGGTGTTGAATAACGGAGGCTGGAAACCTCTGGAAGTTGCATTTGACTCCACTGTTCAGCTCAAATTCCAGCAATTACGCTCAAAACCGCCTTTGTTCCAGCAGACTCCAAATCTACATCAGATTTCAGGGTTCCAAACAGGAAAACTCAGCTCTCCGCCTGTTGGAACAGGTGCAAAAGTGACCTTACCTCCCATTCAATCGAGAAAATACTCTGTTTCTTCCAGAACATCTTCGGACGAAGAAACAGATTCCCAGGTGCTGGAAAACGATGGGAATTCCATGTCCACGGCCTCTTCTCTCAAACTTACAAGAAACTCTTCTCCGATATACGGACTCATTCAGACAATCTCCACCTCCAACGGCATCGTTGCCTCTGGTGACAGTCTTCCTAGATACCAAACCCAAGTTACTTCACTCTCTGGCTCCAGCAAATTGACCACAAAGAGGTCGCCAGTGGGTGCTTCCTCGACAAAAAACGCCACTGCGAATACCACCGCAAACGACAGCTCTACTCCTTCACACAGATCTTCGTTGAACAGCGTGAATACTTCTTTGCTTCCTGCCTCCGATGGCTTGGCAGCAAACCATTCTCCTGCTTCTAAAAGGTCTTCAATGACAATGAGAACATTCAGATCAAACTCTCAGGAATCCGATCCTTCTCCAATTAAGTCTATTCGTACAAACACAACCTCGAAACAAACACCTCAGCCTTCTCCGGTAAGCGTTCAGTCATCTTCTAATCTCACTTTTGCCCCACTGTCAACTGTTTCAACTCCAAGGACTTCTTCATTTTTCCCGGGAAACGCACCTGGCTCCAATTCCCAGACGTCAAACAACCCATCTCCTCCACATTCGCTTACAAACCACCAGAGTTTTCCACGTCCCCAGCAGGGATCCAACCAAACCCCTATCTCATCCGGCGAAATGAAACACATCAAGTCTTACTCGTCTTTATCAGAGGTTGACAATGCGGCAGAAAAGTTGAACGATTTCAAACTGCAAAACGAAAATAGATTGATGTTGGGAATGAAGCTCAACAACATGATGAACAAGTCACAAGAAAGCTTCGGCGAAATCACAAACTCTAAAGTGGTGACAAACAGTACCGGAGGTTCAGGAGATTATCATCTGTCCAAGGGATCTGTTCCTGGCATTACGAGGACTGATTCGTCCATTTCCGCATTCAAAAATGATACGAACCCAACAAGACACAAATCGAGGATTCTCAGCATTCCGATTGCCAGTCTACGGAATCGCAAGTCTTCGTGACAGTCTCTCGTCGAACGATTTCATGTTGAAATATTTACATATGTATGTACTTGCGTCGTGGATTATCCTAAATATGTGTTGTAGATTAGATTTTCTCATCATTTTCGTTATTAGTAGACTCATTGTCTTGATCTTTCTTTCTAGAAGCATTCAACCAGTCTTTGAAGGCATCACCAATGGATGAGTATTTGTCAAAGTTGTTAATAACCCTTATGAAATTGTCGGCATAATCGTTGTCCTCATCCTCACTGTCATCAAAGTTCCCAGTTCCCGTCAACTTGCTACCTCCATCCATCTCAATTTTATCATCAAATTGGAAGTTATCGTCCAAAGAATTCTTGATAAACCGCACAGAATCTGCTCTTGTTTGCAACTGTTGGACGTCCTCCGATTCGGGCTCAACATTATCAAGATCCTCGTCATCGTCTGCTCCTTTAATCAACTTCAACTGCATCGTATTGTAGCTCTTGCAGTGGTCACATCTCATACCCAAATAATGGTATCCAGTCTTAGACTTCCCACCGCAATCGACACATTTGATTATGCTTTTCCATTCGGCCATTTCATCGGGCATCTTCGTGTTTTTAATCTCTGTGTCTAGAACTCTGAACTGCAACTCCATGTTAATGATCGTTCTCGAACAAATGGGACATTTATAGGAATGTTTGGTGAACTCGTCATAACAAGTCTGGTGAATAGGATGACCGCAGAGCATAAGAACCACAGTCTTTGTGGAACTAAACATATATTCATCGCAAATAGGACAATTCGAGTGTGTTGAGTTTTCAATACATTTGTGATTTTCTTGCAGTTCGATGGAAATGCATGCGTTACAGTTGGTGCAATGGAAGTAATCCTGATTCAGACCGAGTCCCAGCCTGCAAATGCCGCACTGATCGCAGTGATAAATGTTTCTTTGCGGATCATTATCGAAAAGTTTGCACTTGTCACAGTAATATTCACTTAGCTTCTTGTTGCAGCTTACACAGAACTGCTGTGGATACTGAGGAGTGTTGCAAAACATGCACAGGATGTGTGTAGTCTTGTTTCTTTGCAGTTGATGGGAACTGACGTTCATATCGTGACACAACCGACAAGTGAACCATTTTTTGCAATGAGAACACTCTATTTTGCAATTTCTTTGATAATGCTGGCAGCCGAGAACGTTACCTTCGACACTGTAATAAGTTGGCTCTAGATCGTTTGCAGTAAGCACCACTTCGTCGTCCTCATCGCTTGACTCTTCTTCTTGACCTTCTTCTGCATCCTCGTCCTCGTTCCGCTCATACTTTTGTTTCTCTATATACGATCTTGACATGAGCTTCTGAATCAAAAATCGCTGGTCCAAGGGGGAAAGATCGAGTTTCAGTATTTCCTTGATTCTTTTCCGAAGAAATACCTGGTCGTTGAACTGTTCAAAAGTCAGATAGGTCAGATGGTCATAGTTGGAGAGTCTGTCTTGAAGCAAAGAAGGTTTTGAGTCTGGTTCTTTGAGCAATTCGACACCAGCAGGTTCGTGGACGTCTGTGCTGTAAAGATCCTCGACCGGATAATGGATGTTCGAATCAATCACGTCAGTTAACGACTCGCTCAATTCCATGTATATCTTTGTGAGTTCTTGTTTTTTGTTGTTTATCATATCTTCTATATTTGCTCTTTTGAACTCAAACCCATTCAGAGGTCGGGGGAAATGGTAGGACGTCGAACTGGAAAGCTCACTCAACTTTTTGGAGATAGTGTTTTTGTTGGGCAAAGATGGAAGGTGGGGCAGCACAGAAAATGACGGAAAAAAGTTGATCCGTCCCACCTTCTCCAGTGCTTCTGTTATGGAGTCATCATCTGACTCCTCCGAGTCGGAGTATCTGTCTGTGGCAAGTGGCAAACCGTCGATCTGAGACATGTTCCCTTGTTTCTATGTGTGGTCGAAAAACGGCTTTTTTGGTCGGTTTTTTGAGCTGATCTTCGGGATCTGGACAAACCAGACACTGCTTCTTCCGCTTCTCAGCTGTATTGTTGTGGACCGAGCTCCTTGGCTTGTTTCAGTAGATAAATGCTCTTCTCTCCTTGTCGTATAAACATTTTTCTTTGCTTAGATCAGTGTCAAAAAAATTCGACCGGTTATCGCACGACAAAAGACCTGGGGTGTCTAGTTAGAAAAAAGTGACTTGATATGTATGCTGTTTATAACGAATAGAAGCAGATAAGAGTATCATTTGACGAATAAAAGACCTGTTTGACACCTATAAGACTGTCAGAAAAATGGCCTTCACCGATTACATCAAATTTTCTGGTTTTGCCCAGGACATGAAGTCGAAAAACTTCAGGTAAGTGGCCTTTTTAATCTCCTTTTAAACCAGCCAGCTCTTTCTGTATACTGACTCTCCTTTTTCCGCAGTCTCTACGGCCAATGGACAGGAATCCTACTCATATTTCTCTCGATTGCACTGGGAATCGCCAATATCTTCCACTTCAACATCGTGATAGTGTTTGCAATCATTGCCATAGTACAGGGCCTTATTCTTGCGTTTGTGGAGGTGCCATTTCTGCTCAAGATCTTCAGAGTTCCCGACTGGTTCATACTGGGAGTTCAGAAGCTCGACAGCAATCTGTGGAGAACTGTTTTCTACGTGATCAATGCGCTTCTGCAATGGCTCAGTCTCACGTGCATGGCCACCTCTCTGCTTGCTCTGGCCATTCTGTTCACCATAGCTGCTATTCTGTACGCAATTGCCGGAATTGCCAAACAGGAGTTCCACAAATCCAACGTGGTGGCCAGTGTGGATATTGGAGAAATGCCTATTGACGCTCAGATAAGACAGGCCTTGTAAGCGGTTGTCAAAAATGGCTCCTTTCGTTCGATATGAGTGTTTTGTTTTTATTCCAACAATCTTTAGACGTTTACCTAGTCGACACTTTTGAAACAACCAAAAATTATGCTATTGAAAACGCAGATGAAACGATACGAAAAAAACTGGAAAAGACCCCCATGATCCTGACACGGGAAGTCTGAAGCTCTGGAAACTGAAGAAAAAGAGTAAAGTAGAAATGTAAATGTGAATGACAACGCTGACCGTTCAACCAGCATCCATATCCAGCCTGTATCTCCTAGAGCGTGAGATGATGGATCTTTCTCAGATGCTGTTTCAGGTTGTCATTTCTATTGAACCTCTTGGTACACTCCTCCTGAGGGCAAACGAATGGCTTTTCGGAAGAGTGAGATCTCATGTGACGTTTGACGTGCTCGGGACGCTGGAACCTGGAATGACAGAGCGGACACTCGTGGATCTTCTTCTTCTCCTGGTCTGTGTTCTTCGACCGTGATTTGGAACGAGAAGACTGCAATGGAAGATCCAGGTTCTCTGGCTCCTTGAGAGAAACCGAAGTCGATTTTCTGTGTCTCGAAGCGGGAGGAGAATCCAGCTGTTTGGCTGTTTTTTTCAGGTCTTGTGGTTTCTGGCCACCATTCAGTTGGTTGTTGATTCCAGGAGTCGATGAAGATGAGGAGTTCGGAGGAGTCAGATACTGTAAACGTGGGACCTGGAAGTAAGCTGAAGAAATGTGTGGATTGACGTGAGAAGTTCCCTCCACAAGATACGGATGTCCAAGGATCCCATGTTGAACAGGAGACCGCTGAGGAGTAGAAGCTCCAGCAAATGCATAGTAGCCGGGTTGAGGAGGCGCGGATTGAGGAACATGCTCGACAGCCTCGTTTTCAGGCACCTCACTTATAGAGTAATTTGGGTCATCGATGAATGAATGTGTAACTCGCAATGCTGCATTCTTTGCTTCTTTAAACGAAGCAATCTCGCTCAAGTTCATTGACGATCTCGATCTGGTGAGCTTTCCGCCTGACTGTGAAAGCAGCGGAGGCATCGTGTAGGATCGTGATAACGTAGGGTGTCCAGGATGAACATTAGGAATCTGGTCTTGTTTCTCCATCGAAGACTTGTGTTGTGGTAATCCAAACATGTCCGAATTCAATGTCTCAACGTTGTCGGAATCAATTAGTAGGGGAATTTCTTGACTGTCATCAAGAAATTCAGGGTTGATGAAATTTTGTGGGCCTCCCAGGTTGGCATTCGCATTAGGAGGCTGGAAAGTGAAGTGGTCTGCTGAGCCGTCGTGGTGTTGCGTCTGAGAAGAATGTGCATGTTGGTCGTTTCTAAGAGCCTGTAGCTCTGAGAGTTTGCCACCAAACTTCTCCTTCATGAGCATCGAGGGGCTAATAAAATAAGATGTTTGTTCTTCCTCGTTTTCTACCTCTTCTTCCTCTTCTTCCTCCTCTTCTTCTTCGTCGTGACCGTCTTGATGAGACTCTTGTTTTATAATACGGCTGTCTTTTCTTCCAGGTGTCCTCAGTGGGGTATTGAGGGGAGAAACACTGATGTTCTGGTGCGACTGCAGCGTCTGGCCATAGTGCTGGAGCTGTAGCTGCAAGTCTGTGTCCAGATGGGTCAGAGAAACAGAGGTTGTAATGGATTTCTGTTTTCTGTGCTTGGTTATTTTAGGAGAGAGGAACGACGGAGGTGTGTAGAAGGGGTTTCGGTTTACTGGAGACCGCTCAATAGCGTTTGCCTTCGATTTAGTTCTTCTGTGGGTCGAGGTCAATGCTGTGGCTGCTGTGACCGAGGTTGTTGAGTTTGCTCTTCGAGGGGTCATGAGGGATTTTGAGCGTTTGATGGGGGTTTGCACGGGCGAGGATATCAGTGCCGTGTTGACCACCATCGAGGCTGTTGGGATCGACCCTGTTGAGATCGACGAAGGCAGCTGATTGTTGGAGGAGGACGATTTCCCCGATGAGATGGTCGAGTTGGAAAACGACTGGGGCAACGAATGGAAGGTGTGGGGGTGAGAGTTTGCCGACTGGGTGTTCTGGTGGTCCAGATGGTCGGAGATAGGCAGAAAGTCGAGGAAGTCTGTGTCCTGGTTCGAGACCGAGTGGTGGCCGACGTCGGTGACGTCGGTGTCGAACGCAGAATGCATCGACTGCATCTGTTGCAGTGCGAGAGAATCTGTGAGAGCAGATGGCGATGGTACTCCGAGAGGCAGGCTGTTGTTTGGCGGGGATGAGGTCATCATTATAGAGGATCCATGGGCAGCTAGGGAACAAATAGTGGATGCAATTTCAAACAAAAAGAGTCGGCCAATCGGTTGCTAGCAAAGGGCTTGTGGACAGAAAATGGGCCGGGAAAAAGTGCCAGGATCGGGATACCAAACAATCGAATTTGCGCTGGAGTGCTGGCCGAGACTTGATTGTTCAACAGAAAGACAGTTTGCACTGAATTAAACAAATAAAAGAAGAACAAAGAGCCGAAATACGTTGGATCATTAAAGAAGGGAATAAAAAATGAAAATTACTTTGTGTGCCGTGCGCACGGGAATCCACATTTCTCACGGGGACCCGGCTGGAATTTGTGCCCGGTGGGGTGGCAAGACCGCCTGTTTCACCCGCGAAAAAGTCAATTTTTGTCCTGGTGTGATTTCATGCATTCAATATCCTACGAGAATTATCCTATTTGGGTAAATAGTTTACGCGTCGCGTGGCAGCAATCCAGAACAGTGGCTGAGCATGCTACTGGAACCCAGCGTGCCAGCCGGCGTGCCAGGCCGGCGAGCCAGGCCAGCCAGGCCAGCCAGGTTGCTCCGTGCCAACATCCAACGGCTCTGGGGCACAGCTGAAAATGCTCAACGTCTCAGCACTTTTCCTGTTCCAGTAAAATCTGAGCGGAAACCCGCTAACGTGGAAACCTGCTAACGTGGAAACCTGCTAACGTGGAAACATGGAAACATGGAAACATGGTCACTTGGAAACATGGAAACTGCGTCCGGAAACAACACAAATTGCGGAGCATGTGATAGCAGACACGCTGCGCTATATAAACACATCGATCCCCCCTGTTCCCCCGTTTCCCTTTTCCTCCCTCTCCCTGCAGAGTTCCCCCCGGGGGTCACACACAGACACACGCACGGCTGAAACAGTGACAGAAAGAGAACTTGGTAGTGTGCCACACATAATAACCAGGTTGGTTGTTGGTGCACGGGTGTTTTGAACCGTCTCCCCCGTGCACGGGTGCGGTCGTCCGCCCGCCCGAGCACGAATTCGGGGAGTCGGTGCGCAGCCAATGAGATTCGTCAGTGCGTTTCTCGCGGGTTTCCAGCAGGCGGGCAGCCGGTGCGATCCGTTTAGCCTGCCGGAGCCTTTGCCGGTCTCACGTTGGGGTTTTTCAAGTTGGATCCACTTCTTCTTTTCTTGCCAAACAGCTCAATCAGGCTCCATCTAGCAACCAGATACGCTAAACAGTATGTTTTCCAAGATTTCCGTTAGACAGTTCTCTTCCTCGGCCGCTTCGGCCTACAAGGTGTCCGTTCTGGGTGCTGCTGGTGGTATTGGACAGCCACTGTCGCTTCTGATGAAACTGAATGGCAAGGTTACCGATTTGGCTCTGTATGATCTGAGATTGGGTGTCGGTGTTGCCACCGACATCTCCCACATTCCAACCAACTCGAAGGTCCACGGATACGGGCCAGAGGAGGACGGATTGAGCCACGCTCTGAAGGACGCAGACGTTGTTCTGATTCCTGCCGGTGTTCCAAGAAAGCCAGGTATGACCAGAGACGACCTGTTCAACACCAACGCCTCAATTGTCAGAGACCTGGCTAAGGCTGTTGCTGAGAACGCGCCAAAGGCTGCGATTCTTGTCATCTCCAACCCTGTCAACTCGACGGTTCCGATTGTTGCCGAGGTGCTCAAGTCCAAGGGAGTTTACGACCCAAAAAAGCTGTTTGGTGTCACCACCCTGGACGTCCTGAGAGCCTCGAGATTCCTGTCTGAGGTTGTTGGCTCGGACCCAACCCACGAGAAGGTGACTGTTGTTGGAGGCCACTCCGGTATCACTATTGTTCCATTGCTGTCGCAGACCAACTACAAGAGCCTGCCAAAAGAGAAGTACGACGCTTTGATCCACAGAATCCAATTCGGAGGTGACGAGGTTGTCCAGGCCAAGGGAGGTGCTGGTTCAGCCACCCTGTCGATGGCCCAGGCCGGTGCCCGGTTTGCCTCTGCTGTCCTGAACGGTCTTGCTGGCGAGCACGATATTGTCGAGCCTTCGTTTGTCGACTCTCCTCTGTTCAAGTCCGAGGGAATCGAGTTCTTCTCGTCCAAGGTCACTCTTGGTGTCGACGGTGTCAAGCAGATTCACGGTCTGGGCTCGCTCAGCAATGCCGAGGAGGAGATGATCGCCACAGCCAAGGAAACTCTGGTCAAGAACATTGAGAAGGGTGTTAATTTCGTCAAGCAGAACCCTTGACTGCCTCCTTTCACTTACCCCATATGATTCTGGAAACTATTTATTTATGTTGCTGTGGTGTAGGACTTCCTAAACTTATTTAAATACATTATATATGTATTCTCTACTATTATATCACATATATTATGTATACATGATGACAGCAGCAATGACCAGCAATTATAATACATTTGTCAAACATTATTAGTAAAAATATTCATCGGAGTTGAACTTCTGCTTTTGGAGTCGAAAAAGTTGTTGGACCGTCTGGATCTGCTCTGGAAAACAACAAAGTTCTCCTCAACAATGTCGGGCATCACCTCTGTGATGTAGTAGATTCCTCCGTTGGACGTCCAGCTCACCGAGTCCTCTCCGTAGGTGAATCTTGAGGTCTTCATTCTGTTGAGAATCGAGTCCACGTTGGTCCACGAAACAGTGTATCCTGGAGGAACTATGGGCTTAAGACTCACGATTTTGGTTCCTATCTTCAAGTTGGCCAGCAATTCAATCACCTTTTTCGAAAGATCCGTGTCAAACAGATAATTGTTCACCAATATCACATCACTGCGGTCAACAACCCGCTTCACAGCTTCGTTGTCCACAAACGACTGGCTCAGGAAAAACCTCACTTGTCCAGGCCTGAGACCAAACACCTTACATCGCTCCTCAAACTCGCTGGTTTGCACCTCGCACAGCTTGGAAGCATGGTCCATGATCTCGACTCCGTAGCTCTCGCATCCGAATTCCAAGGCCGCCTGAATCGTACAATTTCCAACTCCAGCTCCAAGGTCCATGAAAATCATGTCGTGGGACAGTCCACATTGGTCGTATACCATGCTCAGAAAGGAAGGCATCAGCTCGCCGTAGACGTAGTTCGAAAAAGCCTTGTAAGACCTCAGCTTCTTCGAGTCAGGAAGAACAGAACGTTGGTAACACTGGCTCAATACCTCGTACACTAGCAGACTAGGACACGTATCTCTGGACCCGGTATATGCCACCATTTCTCCCGTGCTCTTGAGCTCGTCAACTAGAACATTGAACTCACCAATCACAGAAACAATCTCAGACAGCAACTCGTTTTCAAAAGCCTTGATATACCGGCCAATAAGACACTCGGACGGAGCACTGAAATCAATCACCTGCTTACGACGATCTTCAGGCATGTTGCAATATGCAATGATCTCCATGTTTCTTCCAATCTCATCAAACGGATTGTACTCTGAGTCTCCTCTGCTTAACATGAGCACATACTTCTCTTTGTAATCACAGAACGGGAAATGAAGATACACTTCCACCGGAGGAAAGTTCGGGTTGTCTGTAACATAGCACTCGATTCTGTTCTGGACGAGCTCAAAGCCAGAAATGAGAACAGACTTCTGTTGGAAATCAGGGTTGTTGAAGTCCCCAAACAGTCTGTGTCCCGATTTGATCTTGAAATCAACTTGATTTTCCAGATCCGCAAACCAAACCGGCTCCTCCTCCTTCAGCTGCGGCTCAGGCGTTTCCTCTTTCACAGAAGTCGACGACTTGATGTGTTTCTTCTCTTTTTTCGAAGCAACTTTTGCCTTCTCTGATCTCTTGCGATTCTCTTCTGCCTCCTGCTTTTTCTGTTCTGGTGTCTTCATCTTGAGCGATTTCATCTTACGCGAGTTCGAGTAGGGTCCTGTCTTCCTCACACTGATCTCAGGCTGGTACCGATCCACCTCCTTCACCTCTCTTTTCACCGACTCGTCAAACTCGCCTCCGACGTTTGTAAAATGCTGTGTGGCAGCAAGAAGCATATCCAATTGGGACCCTTGGTAGTATGCATCTCTCGACTTTGTATCTGGATTCTTGCTTGTCTGCTTTTTGGGCACATATGTTCCCTCTTTGATCTGCTTTTTGCGTAACAGGGCCTGCTCTCTTCTCCTCTGTTTCTCGAGCTCCGTGGCAGAGGGCTTCGAAGGGTCTCTAAACACCTTGTTTCGCTTCACCAAAGGCTTTTTGACAACTTCAATCTCCTCTCGGATCTTCTCTTTCTCCTTCTCATACTTGATACTGGTTGTTCTCGCTCTACCGGTATCTGTTAGCTGTGTCACATACCAATCAGCATCAGCAATCAGCTGTTCCAGGCCGTTTTTCTTCCTCTTGGAGATCTTTGGCGGCTCTGCAGGCTCCACCGGCTCACACACCTCCCTGGAGCCCTCACAACCACCTTGCTTTCTGTCCTGGCCCCCCAATTCTGTCCCGGCTTCCGTCTTCACGTGTCCATTGAACAAATCAGGAGGAGATGTGGACGAAGAAGTTGGCGGAGTCACCGACGCGCTCGTCACGCTCTCAAACGCAGACGAAATATCCGATTTCAGCTCCACTTCAGTCATTTCGCCCTGGAATTGGCCACAATTCCCCCTCTCAGCACAAAAAACACCCTTTGTTACAAACAAACCCTCTTTTGTTCTCCCACAATGATCTTTGTTTCTGTTTCTTCCCCCTATAAAAAGTGTGGGAAACAAAGCAAAGGTCGTGCAACACCCAGTCCCCAGTCCGTGTTACTAGTGCTAAAGCTACAAAAGCAGCTCCTCCGGCTGGTTATACATGGGCCCGGGACCGTCTCGGGACCAGATCCCGGACCTGATACTCCTTCAGGACACGGAAATCGGCCAGGTCCAGAAGATCCAGATTTTCCGTCTCGAGAACCCGAATAATCTCCAGGATCTTGCCGTAGTTTTCTCTGTCCTCAACGAGATCCAGTGCCTCAAACATCTTGCGGTAGTCGGCCTCCAATTGTCGGGCCCCTCCAACAGAAAACCGGTTTGAATATATGATGTTCCGCTCGAAATAGCTCGTCACAACGTTCGACAGAAGCAGCTTGCACTGCAGAAAATCGCCCACAGAAAAAACTCGCTGCAAATATAACAGGTCCTTCGACAACGAGCTTATTGGAATATTCAGCTCCAACGATCCAACAGGCTCTCTGTTTGTCTCTTCAAATTCAAACCTCTTCGACCACGACTCGTTCGCAGAAAAATACCCCTTCATGGTCCGATTCAGCTCTCGCTCAAAATATGTCTGCATCTTTTTCGGTAGCTGTAGTAGAATGTCCTTGTTGTATCCGTTGATGATGGAGTCAAAAAAGGTAGTGTCCATCTTGGCTCCTTCGTTGATCGAGTTCCACAGCTCGATAAACAAAAGCGACTCCCCCCAGTGTGACATGGCCTCAGTGGTGAATTTTGCAGAACACCAGATCCGGCAGATCCGTTCGACCAAAGAAACCTCGTTCACAGTCTTGTTGCCAATCGCAGACTCCAGGGAACTGAAACCTTGTCTCAGAATGGAGAAATAAAAGTTCAGCAGCTTGAGCTGAACTTCACTGAGAAACTTCACCTTGTACTTGGTCGGCAAAAGCTCATAATTGCTCGTGATTCCTTCCAAGAGATTCTTCAGATTGATGGCCGATTTCGTCGGCTTTGTCTTCCCGCTCTCCACAAAATCAAAATCAATTGCAAATGCGTCCTTGTCGTTGATTAGTTCGTCGTATCTGTGATTCACAAAGCTCTTTTCGTTGTTCAGCCATTTATCAAAGACTGTTTCATTGGAAAGAATCAGGTCAAACGTGAGAAACCCGCTAGCGTCGTCCGTGGTTTGCTTGAAATGATACGTCTTGATCAGATAGTGGTCAAACTTCTGGAGCTCGAAAATCAGATGGCTCAGTAGTTTCTCCTCCCTGAGACCATATTTCAACTCGTTGGCAAACTTGTCCCTCACAGGACACAACAATGAGCAAATGAAAAAGGTATCAAATGAACGATCCGGATATATTCTTCGAAATGTACGGTCAAACAGAGTATGTGCAGTAGGAAGCGACTGTTTCAAATAGCCTTGTAGATATCTCAGAGAGTACTCTGGTTTGTCCAATCTGTTTGTGCCATTGGACCCTTCGAAGTGGTAAACGAACTTGATTCTGAAAGTGCTGGCAAGACAATCAAAAGCCCAAACAGTCGCACTGGATCCACATTTGTCGTGCACCGATTGCAGACGTAGGAGGAGTTCGAATAACGAATTGGCAGCAGCGACATCTAGCTGTGTTTCTGGTGAGTCCCAGCCGACTATCGACTGCGAAAAAGACTCCACTAGTGGGTTCTTTACGGTCTCTCTGATAGCAGACTCTAAACGGTGATCGAGCTGACGAACGTACTCGTTGTAGGTATCTGAGGTTTGTTGTGTTCTCTTGAACTGTTCGACGCTGTTGCCGAGTTCTTCCAATCGCGAAACTGCAGCCTGGTCAGTCAATGTGGTGTATTCGATCAACTGGAAGTCGTTCAGCTGGTCCAGGATTTCAGAGTACTGGTCGTAGAGCTGTTTGATCTGTTCAAGTTCTAGTTTTTTGGCCAGTTCCTGTCTTGCAGTGGCAAGAATCTCGAGCCCTGGATATTGATGGCTCAGGTTCTGTAACTCATCCACGTTGTTTGTCGCCACAATGTCTTTCAGGGAGGTCACAAACGTTTGTGTCTGGTTATTGTTGGGCTGGACCAGATGAGTCTGGACCTCCTGTCGGAGCTGCTCGATTTCTCCAATTATGCCGTCCAGCTGTTCCAGATCATCCACAGACCGAAACTTCTCGTTCAGAAACTCCACGATCATCGTGGTGGTGTTCTTTTCGACAAACAAGACAACAAAGGAGATCAAAGAGTAAATGACATACAAAATCAAATACCCACTTTTTATGTACTAATTGCCCGGCCCACCAATGACAGAATTTCGTTCCGATGGGAGGACCCTGAAAAACCTGTGGCGGTGAACAAGCAGCAGACAGAAAAGAGCCTGAAGGTTCGGCAGATATCCTGGGCTTCAGGACCCAGAGCCACAGTCTTGTGCCACTGAGGAAACCATGTGGTCTCTGAAACTGAAACAACAACATGTTCGGTCCTCTCCAGCCCCGCTCGTCAAGTCCTCTGTCCCTTCCTGGTCTCCGCAACTCCTGTGGCGGTGCAGTGGCTGGTGAGAAGTGCGACTGGATGAAAAATTTAACAGTATCTGTCGGAAAAAGGTTCGGGAAACAGACTGGAAAGCGTCTGTTATCAGTGTTTCAACTACCAATTGAGCATTCTGAAGAAGAATTTGCAACTTGGGGTCTGCAATTGAGTTTTTTGCCGAAAAAAGCAGGAAAAATGAGCTCCAAAGAGTATAGATTGGTTGTTGTTGGTCCGCCTGTGGTTGGAAAGTCTGCTCTCACCATTAGGCTGACTCAATCGGAGTTTGCCAACGAGTACGACCCAACAATCGAGGACTCGTACAGACACTACTGCGAAATTGATGGGGTTTCATCGTCACTGGATATACTGGACACAGCTGGCCAGGAGGAGTACTCCTCGATGAGAGACCTGTACATGAAGACTGGTGAAGGGTTTCTGCTTGTTTTCAGTCTCACTGACCGCAAGACGTTCGAGGAAATCACCACCTTCTACAACCAGATCATGAGAGTCAAGGAGGAGCAGGTTTCGTTCTCGTCAGTGATTCTGGTGGGCAACAAATCCGACCTGGTGGACGAACGTCAGGTCTCCAAAGACGAGGCTATCAATCTGGCCTCTGAAATCGGCTGTGCCTACATCGAGACCTCCGCAAAGACAGGACAGAACGTCACCGAGGCGTTCTACGACCTCGTCAAGGTGATCAACAATTCCGGATTCCGGTTTGCTGGCCTGGAAGGCACTCTGTATCCCGATTTCCTCGAAGAGGCCAGGGAAAAAGAGAGACAGAAACAGACCAGCGGGGGAAAGAAGAGCAAAAAGGAGCACTCGAATGCCCACTCCGACCACGGAGCTGCCTCGGGACCAGCCACGGCCAACGGCAATGCCATCTCCAACTCTCACAATTCGAAATCGACAAACAAAAGCTCCGGTGCAGGCATCGGCGGTGGATCCAAAAGCGGCAAGACCACGGCATCTTCAGATTCCAACTCTGGGGGCTGTTGTATTATTATGTGAAGAACGGTCTGCTCACGATAAAAGCGGTGGAATCTGGTCCAAAAGTGCTTCTATGTCAAAGGTGATACTTTTTTTCTTTATAGCCCAAATAAAAATTACCTTGTTGCAACAAACTCACTAACAAGACCAAGCTTCAAACAGCTAGCTCGATGGAATAACACAATAGATGATGGAAGAATAGAAACGAGGAAAAAAAAGAAGGAAAAAAGATCCAGGTGTTTGATAATCTCACAAAACCTGGGCCATTCGGTCTCCTAGATATATAAAGCCAGCTCTCAAACCAAATCTCTGAATCCAACTGGTCGAAATTAGCAACAAATGAGCCTCTGTGTGAACCGAGTTTGGCTTATAGAGGCTCTCCAATGTTGTGGTTCTCTGTGGCCTGGTTCAAAAGAGCCTCTGTCTCCTCCTTGGCCTCGCTCAATGGGTTTGAAATCGGAGCAGCAGAGTCCGACAAGGTGGTCTGAACAGGCGTCGAAGAGCTGTCTATCTTGCTGCCCACAGTGGAGCTGGCAGTTCTCACAGGAATCTTGGACTTGATGAAAGCTCCAACAGGACCCAGTTTTTTCTCTGCAGACTCCAGAGCAGGACCGGCTTTCTGTTTCAACAGCTCCAGAAGCTCTGCCAGCTTGTCTTTGGCCGCCTTGGAGTAGGTGACAACAGCCTCGTCGATCTGTTTCTGGTTGGCCAGATAGACAGGAGGAACCGTGAAAGCAATGATTGTGGACACAAACAACAGCGTCCAGAGACTCAACCAGGAGGTCAATTTGAACAGGACATATGCAACCCCGGCTGCCTTGAGGGTCTGTTCAATGTCCTTGGCATAAACAATCTCCTGGGCCTTCAATTCGATGTTTTTCAAAGTGGCAGCCACGTGAGAAGAGTATTTTTCAGCGTAATCCCCGGCAACGGACCTGTATTCCGGTCTGAAACGGGTCACAAACCCTTGTCTGGTGGTCAATTTACCCGAATATTCGCCGAGTGCAGCCACTACAACACGTCTTGTTAGTATTTATGTCGTGTGACCAATGTCGCCACAGGGGGCAACTGGAATTTGCGCTAAACTTACCAGCCAGAACCAGCGCAGAGCTGTAGAAAAAGATGGTCAACAGATTGACGTATTTGAGAAGCAAAAGAGACGTGATGATCCCGCCAAAAACCTGTCCTGACACCACAGGATACTTCCAGGTCAGCAAATCGTTGCTTGATCTGGTCACACAGGCACCGCCACAACAGGACTTTGAATCCGACATTTCCAGCTGTTCACAAGGTTTCCGTTCTCGAAATTAACGTTCACCAGATACACTGAGTTCAATTGTCCCAGTCAGTAGATAAATCGCACAGTCTCAGCCGTGAAACAACACCCAAAGCTGCTCTTTCCCTCGTCAATTAGGGGAGCAAGCCGAACAAATCAGAATGTCACGAGTTCAAAAAATTATCTCTACTGACACGTCCCAGAAATTGGCAGCCTTTCTGTTTCCAGTAATTTCCGCTCGTAGTTTCCGCTCATTATCGCTCTACTAATGTACAAATGCTATAGTCTCAGGAGAACTGTTTCACCTTGCTGACCGACCGCTTGAATCCCTTGGAGGCACTGCGTTTGTAGTAGGCCTGGGCCATCTGGAGATTTTTCTGGACACCGAATCCCTGCTCAAAACATAGCCCAATCATGAACTCGGCCTCTGCCAATTGACCTTCGTCTGCAGCCTTGCGACCCCACAAAAAGGCCTGTTGTTCATCCTTGTCAATCACCCCGGGGGCTCCGGAGCCGTACCATTTGGCCAGACCTAGCGCAGCATACAGATGGTCGTTTGCAGCGGCTTTTGAGAACCAGTATATCGATCTACGAGCGTCCACAGGCGCAGGATTGTTGCCCATAGACTCTCTATCAGACTTGAAATTGCTGGTTGGAAAGAAACCTTGCGCATAGTAGAACCCAAGAGATGCCTGGGACTCCTTGTGTCCCAGTTTTGCAGCTTCCAGATAGAATCCCAGTGTCTTTTTCACATTTCTGTACACTCCAAGTTTCATCAACTGGTCAATTGTGTGTCGAGTTTTCGAGTTATCCTTGTCAAGACAAAGAATATTGAGATCTGTCTGATGGAACTTGGCAAGAGTGTACAAGGCACCTCGAGAGTCGCTAAACGATCTGGCCGAAATCAGAGGATCGCTTCCCATGATGTTGACGTCTGTGAGAGCCTCAAAAGCCTTCTGATGCCAATATACAGACTTGGAAATGTCCAATGGGAAAGCGTTCACTCCGGCAAAATACAGCATACCCAATTGGCACATCGAAGACGGATCTCCCAGCTGGGCCCCTCTCTCGAAAAATTGGTAGCTCTGTTTCACGTTTTTCAGACATCCAACTCCCGATTCCAGACAACAAGCAACACGATAGCATGCAACAGGATCCTCCTGTTTGGTGGCAGCATCGTAAAATAACTTGTATCCTCTTTCTTCGTCTTTGGCAATCACTCCGGGATGGATACCTCCTGAATAGATGTCTCCCAGATACAGTCTTGCTCTTGTGGAGTTTGGAGATATCTGGATTAGTTTCTCTAGAACTTTAACACCTGTGGTTAAGAACTGTTCCCTTTGAGAACCAAGAGAGTTGTATGGGACAGGCTTTTTGCGCAACTTCCCGTCAATAGCCATCTTTGAAATGAGATCTGATCTTGACAGAGACTCCAAAAGAGTAATAGCCCATTCGAATTGGATCAAAGGAGTGAAATCTTTATAATCTTTGACTGCCTGTTCTCTGGTGGAAACAAATCTGTTGATAACACTTTCAAGAGGCTCTTCGGATTTCGAAGGAAGAATAGGTTCAATGATTTGGTTGTGTAATTTCCGGAATGAGGTGGGTCTTGTGTGTCTGATGGTTTTCTCGATGAAGTCGGAGCTCTCAGAGTTTTTTGTGATGGAGGCTTTCAACGTACTTCTCTCAGAAATATTTTCTTTTGAACCTGCTCTCTGAGTTGCAACGTCACTATAGACACTCGAACTCGTGCTTGATTCACTTGCCAGTCTTGCCGGAGCAGGTTTCGGAGGAGGAATCAATTTCTCAACGCTCTGAAGAGCAGGCTCCGTCTCTGTAGAATGTTCAGCCACGTCTGGTAGCGGAGGAGGCAATTTTCTTCTGTATTTCAGCTCCGCAAGACTTTTAGAGCTCTTTTTGTCGAGTCCCTTGGTGTTGAAAGGCTTCAGAGCACTGAAATGGTCCATCTGGAACCCGGCTTTCTCAAATCCTGTTCTATAAATTGACTTTGAATACGTTAACGTTCCTGATTTCTCGAGCTCTTCGTAAGACGGAGGAAGGTCGTCGTCGTTATCAATGCTATCCTTGTCACTGGTAAAATACTCTGCAAGCACCTGATCCTCCACCGAGACCGATGAATGTGGACTTTCTTTTGAAGAGTCGGTGTCCTTTACTCCAAAGAGCTTGAAATCGTTCAACAACGGGCTACTTGACGCAGATTTTTGTTCCAGTGAAGGTGGAGGCGGTAACGGAGGAGCCCCTGATGTACTTGAGCCTTCAGTGATGATGCTGTTTTGTACATGATTCACCACGTTTTTAGGCTCAGAGGCCTCTCTGGTGGTTTTGGTGAAATATATGTCTTTGGTCGACAGATTTGTGCTGCTGGAATCGGAAGAAACAGACGTCAGAGAGTCGTTTTTCATCTTGAGTTCCTCTAATGCCAACATTTTCTCCAGTTGTTGGATTTTCTCCTCGAGATGGTTGATTCTCTGGTCATCATGTGACTCCGTTGGCGGATTGGAAGACGCAGAAGACATCACACGCTGCGAATTGACGGGTCTCTGTGGCTCAGGAGCATACTGGACGGGTCTCTGGGACTGCTGTGGCTGTTGAGGGGCCTGGTAGTATCCATTTGCAGCATAAGGATCTGGTCTTGGAGGAAGAGCAACTCTGTTAGGCTGAAGTTGTCGATTTGAAGGCTCCTGATATTGCACGTACTGCTGTGGGTATTGGGAATACTGCTGTTGTTGGTACTGGGAATATGGCTGTTGTTGGTATTGTTGGGGATTCTGGTATTTCTGGCTCGAAGGAGGGGCAGCTTGGCCCATTTGGGACACCGGAGGATACGATTGGTGATGGTGATGGGGTTTCTGCGACGCGTTAGACGGTTGATATGGCGTGTTTTGGTGCTGATCAGGGTGGCGGAAAGAGTTGGGTCTCTGTTGTTGGACATAGGGGCTCTGTGGGGGTGCTGTTCTGGCGTAACGAGGGTCCTGGTACGGCTGGACAGGCTGTTGGGGGAGTCTTTGGTCGTATGAATTATTCTGAAGAGGATGAGTAACGAACGTTTGTGGTTGTGGATGAGCCGATGTCGGTTCTGTTGGCAACGTTTGGCGAGCCGTGCCCGGCTGCGAGACAGGAGCAAAACGCAATTGTTCTGGAGCCATCTGGTTCGGGTGTTCTGTGCCGGAAACCTGTCTTTGAGCCATAGGATACAGGTTGTCGTTCATGAGATTGGCTCGTATTTGAGCCTTGTTTCGATGGCTCATGGCTCGACCGTTTGGATCTGAAATATTTCGAGTTCTGAGACTGTTGTGAAACCGTTAACTAGGTGTCTGAAACGTCCTGAGAGCCTTGAACGGATAAACTGTGTCCCATAAACATGCCAAACCGCACTAATGTATAATAATTTCCGTTTTTCTATAAATAGTTTTTTGGCGAGGTGCCCAGCCTCGTTGATGAGGCTGGGTAAATCTCCGAATGAGAATTCGCCGAGCCGTTGTTGCACTGGCTGGATACCATGAATCATCACCAGTCTCCAGAAACCGAAACCCGTTTGTGGCTAGTTGGTTCTAGTTCTCTGAATAGACCGCAGCTCTGTTAGAAGAAACTAAAGTCAACAAACACGGTCTGGTCCTCCATGACCAAATGAGGCGAAGCATCTAAAATTAACCTGAGACACTCGTTGTTCGGGTCTGTGTTGCTATTTCGGCTCGAGTTCCAGATCGCCGGACCCAAAACAGAGCCAATTGTAGTTTGTGAGCCCGGAATCAGAAACCTCTGGAAACCTGCTGTCGTCCGCTAACAAACTGCTCCAACCGTCGACCGACTCCAGCTGTCATATAATGCCAGAATCTCGCTTCTTTTTCGCGTATCGTCCCAGTGTCCGAGTGGTTAAGGAGCCGCCCTGCTAAGGCGGTGTGCTCTGCATGCGCAGGTTCGAATCCTGTCTGTGACGTTTTTTTTTGGTTTGAACAACCCCCATTAATTCCCCCCCCTAAACAGCTTTCTCAGAGCCATCAACACTTCCCAACGAGCCTTCTGTCTCCTGCGTCCGTCTCAGTCTCGACTTTTGTCTCCTGTCCAATAATTTTCTCCGCCACATATCACATGTCTCCCACGAGGCCTTTCGAGTAATTGAAAAACATCTGTAAATCACCGCTTTTCTGTTCTAACCCGCCCAATCAGCAGCCATGTCGTCCAGTAACTGCCACAACATACAGAAAATCAACATCGAAGAGAACAATAACCGCCTCATAGCGTCGGACGACCCCGAACACCCGGCAAACGTGATCTGCGAGCTGTGTAGACTCTTCTACAACAACGGCTGGGTCACAGGGACCGGAGGAGGAGTGTCTGTTAGAAAGGAAAACACCATCTTTCTGGCACCAAGTGGAGTCCAAAAGGAAAGAATGGTCCCTGAAAACATGTTTGTGATGGATTTCAAGACAAAAGAGTATCTGAGAAGACCAGAAATCTACTCTCCTTCGTCATGTACTCCTCTTTTTTTGGGTGCCTACGAACTGAGAAATGCCGGGGCCTGCATCCACACACACTCACAAAACGCCGTCATGGCCACTCTTCTGTTCGATAAGGTATTTGAAATTTCATGCATTGAGCAAATCAAGGCCATTCCGAAACTCACAGAGGCGGGGAACTTGTGGTATTCCGATAAATTGACTATTCCCATTCTGGAAAACACTGAAAGAGAAGAACAGCTGGAAGATGCGCTCAGAGAAACAATCATCAAGTACCCAGGAACCTCAGCAATACTGGTCAGACGCCACGGTATCTTTGTCTGGGGTCCAAACATCTGGAAAGCCAAAATATACAACGAGGCAATCGATTATCTGTTGGAACTGGCAATCAAAATGAAACAGTTTGGAATCCCAACAGTCAAGGAATCGTAGAATGAAAGCTTCTTGAATGCTCATTATATACCTGTGTTTTCTATTATACATTGCTCAAACCAACGGATTCTTTGTGCTTTTCAGCTTTTCCCCAAAGACCTTATCGTACTCGGCTTGTACTTCTTCCTCCAAATCAACTAACCCTATGCAAACAATCTGCTCTCCTCGAATCACATAAGCTCCCAGCTCTAAATCTGTACTAGGCCCGTCCAATCTGAACAATCTCTCCTTCGTGTTCGAGATGACTATATTCGTGGTCTGGTCATATCCTTCCAGAGTCCCTATGAACAATCTACCGTCCGTCGTTATGACCTTGACCGTCTCTAGAAAGGTGTTAGTACACGTCGAATCCCGTACCCCAAAACGGCTTCATCCCACTCACGCTCAAGAAACGTCCTTAGAACAGACATTTGTCTTAGTTTCCAGACACCCTGCTCTTGGTCCCTCTTGTAGCTGCCCTCTTCAGCGACACCTCCCACTCTCACGTCGTTCCGTTTCTACACTCGAGACCCATCCATACACCTTGTTGCTTACCTAAGACGTATGTTTTGTTCTGGTTGTGACACTACCTTATTTATCCTCTTAGTTTATTTGTTCCCTCTTTTTGTACAAAAGGGGGTTTTGTTGTCTTGTTGTTGTTTATCTGGAGCAAAGTGGCAAGAAAAGAACCAACTCGCTGGCAATTATGTCTGGATTGAAAGACTTTTCGTTAATGAGCAATCAATCGTCGTCGATTTTGAGCAATTCGCTGCTGTTTGGCTACCAAACCCAGTTGACAGAGCAGGGAAATGGAGGTGTAGAGGAACAAGACAAATTCAATGGAGATGCCGGTTCTTCAACTGAGTCGTCAGATTCCGAACAGGAGTTCCAGGCTGGAAATGTCGGTGATGCAAACTCCAACTCCACAGAGTACATGAAGGACCATAAAGAGTTGGTGATGTGGGCTAGTAGATTGGAACTGGAGAGCACAGATCTGAGGGATATCTCCAAAAAGTTGATCAAGGAACTTCGAAATACGTCAGAAGATCTTAGGAAAAACGCAAGACAGTTCCAGGACGTGTCTTCGGCATCGCACAGGATGGTCAACGAGGTCGATATCAAGCTCAAAACACTGGGATATTTCGACCAAGATGCCCACAATGGCTCACAACATAAGCTGCAGACAACAGCCGACTTGATTTTGACAAACCAGCTGAAAATGATGGATCTGATCCATAAACAGACGAACATAAACAGTCTTATTTTCCAGTTAGTTAGCAGAATTGAGGACCCTGTTCTCCAACAAAAGTTCGAATCGGTCAAACAAGAGCCATTTCCTAGCCCCAAAAAGCCAATTCACTTGCAGACCATCACCATGGCGGAGCCAAAAAAGAAACTTGTTCCTTCTAGCACCAAAAAGAGACCAGCAACTGCCGTGAGAAAACCAAAGACGACAAAACGGATCCTTCTGGAGCCAGGAGAATGAAATGTGTGCTGAGCAAGACAGCAAATTACTGTACTCTAGATCATAGAGCCAACTTCATTGATTATCCTCCTGTCTAATCCGATTTGGAAGTTGATTGTATGTGATACCAGCTCTTGGATTTTGGGGAGTCTGAAATAGTACAAATTGTACGCTGGCATATACCGGTCCACAAACGCCTCCACTTCTGTGTCTGTCATTCCGGAACCTTTTTCCTCAATCAATGTGTGCTCCTGCTGTAACCTCCAGATATAAACATTGCTCAGATTGGAGGTTGTGAGGTAGATAAAACAATCAAAGCGTCTCCAAATGTTCTCGTATTTTCTCAAATCATCATTGAGTTTGATTGCAAATTCTTCCTTGATCGAATCAAACTTCGGCTGGTAAAGTTGGCGAACTTTGTTCCAGTTAATGAGAAGATCATTTTCGTTGTCATATGCCAAGTATCCATTGAACCATCCTTCAAACAATACAACATCCGCCGGCTCTTTTAAGTGCGTCCATTTTCCTATCGGTGCTCTATCACCCAGTCCATTCCGAAGAGACTTGTCGTAGCTGGGAATCAAGATGTTCTGTTCCCCGTTCTCTATTTTGCTCAGACAAGTGTTCAGCAAGTCCAGATCATGAGTCCCCGGCAAGCCCCGACCATTTACAAGGATATTCCCTGGATTATGCAATCTGACTTCGTTTTGCTCTTCATAAGTGAGATAGAAGTCATCCATTGAAAAGGCTACGATGTTCAACGAAGGGTAGAGTGACGTCAATTCCGCTTGCAGTTTGGTCGTCAGATACGTTTTACCTGACCCCTGCGGCCCTTCCACCCCAATTATCAGTGGGCCTGAAGCCGTTTTTGAAAGTTGCTTCCTCTCAAGGAAAGGTTTCAAGTACTCCGCTGACTTATCCAGAACAGACATGATGAGTCTGGCCAGATGAGGCTCCTTGTACAGGTAAAGCTCAGTTATAGAGAACAATTTGTTGTCAGCGAAACCGAGAAATATTTCATGGAACAGGGGTAGCTGTTGCAAGAACAAGGTGGTGTATTACACAAAAAAAGGAAGAGCCCAGAGCTAATACGGAAGTGTCCAACATCGGTACATCCAAAGAGTTTATTTGATGGAGATACAATAGTCTTCGTTATATCGAAACAAAAAAACGTTCAAAAAGCATCAATCGAATGTCTAGATAGCCTTCAACTCCTTCAACTTGGCAACCAACTCGTCGACAGAGCCGACCTTGACACCCCCTTTTCTTGCTGGAGGATCTTCGAGCTTGACAACTTCCAGTCTATCCTCAATTTCGATGCCCAAGTCTTCAACTTTCAGAGTCTCCAGAGGCTTCTTCTTGGCCTTCATCATTTTTGGAAGGGTGACAAACTTAGGTTCATTGAGTCTCAAGTCTGTTGTGATAATCAGAGGCAAAGAGGCCTTGACAACATCCACACCTCCGTCGATTTCTCTTTCCACCTCGACCGAGCCATCTTCGTTGAGCTTGACTTTCGATGCATTAGTGGCTTGAGGCCAGTTCAAAAGACCAGCCAACATCTGGCCGGTCTGGTTGGAGTCGTCGTCGATGGCCTGTTTTCCTAGTATGATGAGATTCGAATTGTGTTTCTCTTGAATTTTCTTCAGGATCTTGGAGACCTGCAATGGCTCGATTTCTTTGTCTCCGATATCCACCAGAGAAGAGGTGTCTGCACCTTTTGCCAGGGCCAGTCGCAGAACCTCCTGGGCCTTAGAAGGTCCAATTGAAACCGCATGGATAGACTTAACCTTGTCCTTGTGAGCAGTCTTGATCTTGACGGCCTCTTCGACTGCAATGTCATCGAATGGGTTGATGCTGAATTTGACTCCCTTCGTTTCCACTCCAGTTTGCGCCTTGTTTATTCTTGGCTTCAGAGCAGCATCAATGACTCTTTTCACTGGCAACAAGATTCTTATTTTCGAAGACATCGCAGAGGTGTGTGCTGAGATCTTCCAAGACGATTTCCAAAGCCTGCTTGTCCCTTGTGAACCAGAAAAACTGAGCCAAATATGGTCATAAGGAAATTTTTCAACTTTATCCACCGCGAGATCCATTAAATTCCTTATTAAACTAGAAAATGTTAGCGAGACAGCAGACGCCGGAAACTTTTCTGTTCGAAAATGCCGGAAATGTCGCTATCAGGTAATTAGCGACCTGAATTTTACCTCCTGCTGACTGTCGGAAACAGCCGTTATCAATTGGAACTATAAAACTGGTCGAATTCATCAAGAAAATAGGTATTTCGGGCTTCAAAATTATACATAAGTAGGGATTTCGAGTTCCTTATAACTGATTGAATGTTCTAGACTTGGACTTCATCAGCTCGATTCGGGTCTTGAGTTGGTTTGTCACCTCGGCCGCCTTTCTCCAGCTATCATCATTGGCATCAACATCATACAACCCAGAACTGAATTTGCTCCGTATTCCTCCACCAGAAGTGGACCCGAACAAATTCTCCTTCTCGACCGTTGAATGGATACTCAGATCGGAAATTCTCCGATTCAGATCAGACTTGATCTCGACTCCATTTGGTGACTCCACCAGTCCATCAACAAACTCCTTCTTCACAGGACTAGTCAGCCCTGAAACAGGTGGATGGGCCTGTTGTTGCTGCAGCATGCTTTGTAGCTCCCGTATTTTGAACTCGCTTTTGTGAACATCGCTTTGTAATCTGGAAACCTGTGTATCTTTGGACTTCAAAGTCATAGCCAGTTCGGTGATCCTGTCCTGATAGTCCTTCAACCTCGAGTTGAGCATCATGATCTCATCGTTTCGAAGCTCCAGCTGCATTTGAAACTCAAGTTTCTCTTGCTTCCATTGCAACTTTTCTGCTTTCAAGTTCTCCAAAGCCTGTCTATCTCCCAAAGACAGAGCAGATGGTTGTAAAGTGGTCCTATTCAAGTTTGGCGAAGCAGTTGGTTTCAAAGTCCTTGACGTGAGGTTCATTTTGTTGGTATTCGATGCCGTTTTCAGCGGCGAAGTAGGACCTCTTTTGGATGGAATCGTGGTGGCAGTACTCGCCAGTTTTCTGGAGGTGAGAGATAAAGAATCCGTGGGTTTCTTCAATGAAGGAACTGACGAAGAAGTGAGCGATGGAACAGAGTTTGAAGGTCTTTTTGAGGCTGTCTGAACAGAACTTGTAGCGGCAGATCTCGTCTGTTGTTGCGAAACACCAGCTTTTGCTTTAACTTCACAAGTTTCGTAAAACTCTTCAATTTTCTTCAGTTTCCTGCTCTCAATGCCTTCTATATACGGCCTGAAAGACCGCTCTCCAAGAATTTTCATCAAAGTACCCGCTATCTCGCAGGAAATGTCTCTAACCGGGGCAAGCGAATCCGAAAGAAGTTTGTGGCAAGCCTGCATAATGAGCTCGACTTCCTGTTTCTTTGGCGGTATGTTGGTCTCTTTCAAGCACCTGTTGAGGAATTTGGAACTTTCCAGCTTGATTCCTGGAGTTTTATGGGTCATGAACTGGACAACTGTATCGAGAATGTCTCCCAATCCTGAATACTTGAAACAAACATCCAAAGCTGCAGACAAAGCATCCACCACAGACTGTTTTTTCTCTCTTGTCCTCTCTAAAAGAGGAGAGACAAGCAGATAAACGTATTTATGGAATCCGTCTCGAAGACCGTTGGCTAGATCCTCTATGATGTTGGATGCCAGCGTCACCACTTGAACGTTTGCATCTTTCAAGCATCTGCTAAGCGTCCTGACAAGCTCTGTGAAATCCTCATCTTTGATTTTCACAACTTTAAACTCCTTGACAACCTCTTCAAGGACTTCCACTCTATCTTTCCACTTTGCAGATCCGATTCTGGCCTCGAAATCACCAGGAAGCTTTGATAGCACGGCCACTGGGTCCACGTAATCAAACGCGTCCGTTTGCTCCGAGCTCTGAGTCTCGGAAATGTCTGCCATCTCTGTATCCTGGGACTCCGACGCCGTCTGTGCTAGGTCCTGGTGTGATTTCAGTAGTCTTGTTGGCGTTGGAACACCTTGTATTTTCTCAAACGCTTTTGCCAGATCTTTCTGTTGGATTGGCTTCAATTTCTCGAAAACAATTGTCTCAAAGACTTCTCCCATATACGATCTCAATGTGACTGACAATTGTGTGGTTTCTGCTCTAACGTTCTTGTCTGCATGTCCAAAAAGCTGGGCCAACGAGTCCAAAACCTGTTTGGACGAACAAACCTTGCAACCAAACGATCTGTATATCTCGTTGAATGCTGCCACTGTTCCTGCCACCAGTTTTGGTATCTTGGCAGACAAACATGGCAACATTAGCTCTATAACCGGTTCTGCTGAATCCAACTCCACATACCAAAGCAGAGCATTCGTGGCCTTCTGTTTGGTTCCTGCCCTCGAGGAACCCAATCCCTTTTCACAAACAGCAGGCACAACACTATTTCTTGTCTTCAGACATGCCTGGACCCCACCAAACTCAAGAAAAAAGCAAACAGCCCCAATTCCAGCCTCCTGAGCGACAACATTACTATCCAAAACCATCTTTTTCAGCAGCTCTGGAGTCTTCAAAAACGGCTCAAAACAAGCATCCTGTTCCGAAGAAGACTTCTGGAACTTGTCAATCACCTCTTCATACGCCTGTAACCTCGCCTTCCAGACCTTTATTACGGCCGTTAGTATCGTCTCGTCGCGTGCTCTCAAACACCCACTTACCTTGTGAACCAACCGCTCCTCCAGCGGCAAAAGCGTGTAATCCGGTTCCTCGTTGTCCATAACGTCCCGAAGCTGTTTCTGTGCTCCAAAACAGCCAATTTATATCCAGAATGAAGCTCTGAAAATCAATCATCTCGTCTTGTTCTTTTGTTTTGTTTGAAAACATAAACAAATACCCTCTGGTAGTGCTAAACACAATTTAAACTGTTTTGTGGTGCACGGATGTGAGATTGCTCTGTCTTTTTTTTTCGCTATCTAGACCCTCAGCTAGTTTGTAATGCGGCTCACAAACATGGATAACATGACCTAGCATTAATAATGGACTTTTCAGAGGTATAAATGGAGCCAAGTCCGCCCAGTTGGACTCACTGTCTCAGATCTGCGGTCCACCAGAACACAAATTTGACAATATGTCCGTGCAATCACAGTCTATCCAGAGAATAGATTATATTCCCCTCAATCAGATCCTAAGACCGATTCCTCCTGTCTTGGACTATTCCAAGATCGACGCCATGGTCTCGACTCTGAAGGGGATTCCGGCCGAGTCTGCAACATGCAAGCTCGAAGACATCACATCCGGAGAGCTTCCTCCGATCGACGTTCTTGTGGTCTCCGATAAAGGCCAAAAAAAATACTTTGCTTTTGGAGGATGTCATAGGTTTCAGGCATACGAAAAATCAGAGACCCCCATGGTTAAGTGCAAACTACTTCCTTGCACAAAAAAACAGCTTGGAACATATCTGGGTGCCTCTGTACACTCCTTCTTTGATCGCGTTTGAACCCATCGAAATTCGTTATTTCGTCTTATCTCATGTTATGCATGTCACATTTTTTTGTGTTATAGAGCGCAAATGTTATATAAATGTTATGAAGATGTTATTAGAAAGTTATTTGTTATGAGCCTCCTTTCTTTTGCCCTGTGTGTATTTCAGAGCATTTCTGATGTTTCTCTGTTTGATGCTCTTTTCTGTATGATTGACGGTCTTCTTCCGCAATTTCGGACTCAGTCCAGTCTCCAAGGAGTACCCACAGCTGTGTAAAATCCCCAACCGAAGTTCACTGACCCCAGTTCGGTTATGGAGGTCGCCATTTTTCTTGGACTCAACAGAGTTGACAAAATAGAACCGTGGTTTTATCCGTAGTTCGTTCAATGTCGACTGTGTTATGAGTTGATTCAGATGTTCCACTCTTTCGTCGCTTCTCACCTTGTCGATCTTGTTGAAGACGACGTCAAATTGGACTCCTAGTTCCTGCAAGTTATCTAGAATCAGCTCGTCGTACTGATTGAGTCCGATTTTTCCGTCCAGCAGTAGAAAACAGTTCCGAAGCACCCTTCTGTTGGCCAAATACTGGAACGTGAGCTCTCCTTGCCAATCTTTTCCTTTTTCTCCGTAGCCAGGAGAATCTACAAGCCGAAAAAGACCTCCAACGTTGTAAAAGTTCAAACAGGGTGTGTACCCTGCACTCTGTTTGACTCGAGCATACTTCTCGGGGCTCTGTAGATGACTTCTGCTCAATAGAGCGTTGATTAGTGACGACTTTCCAACGTTACATCTTCCGAGGAAAATCACTTCTGGCAAATTGTTGGACAACATTTCCTGGTCTTTTTTGCGCTTTTGATTCTCCAAGTACTTGATATGTCCCTCCTTCAGCTCTGATTGCGATTCTATAAATTGTGTTTCAGTGGAAAGACGCTCTTCCTCGCCCGGAATCTTGCCGTACTCATAAATACTCCAGTCGAGGTCTATGTGAGACTCGTTGAACAGTCTGTTGAGGTTGGTCAGCTCCCGTGGGGAAACCACCGGGGGTTTGATGACCGACTGTGAGTTCAGATATTCGTTGAGGTACTTTCCGTCGACGAGGTTCTTCTTGACGGCTGTGGATTGGGTCTTTTTGGTAGTAGTCGGCACCGTCTGTGGACTGTCCTGCAAGATCTTTGACAGGTCAAGACCTCTCAGGATTTCCGGCTTTTTCAAGTCGGAAATACGCCGACTAGCCCCTTTCAAACATGTCCAACTCATTCACCGATACACTTATCAGTGCTGTGGCCAGGGCTCCTTTTTCTGTATCTCTGCTACCAAACCTCTGAAAAACAGATTTTTCTTGTTCTCGGGGGTTTTCTACCCCGCGGTGGTATTTGTGGCGCAGCATGCGTTAAATGTCATCTTGTGCAAAATTTGGGATACTAAGCATATTTCTCTTTAAACTTAAGAGACAGAACAGAAGAGGTCGAGGGATCAAAATGAGTGACGCAGAGTCGTTGGAGATTCACAAGGCAATCTCGCATCTCCAGGAGGATGACCAGATGTTCCAAACTACAATTGGATCCAGAAACAATCTGGAATCTCCACATTTGACAGTGTCGGAAACTGTGCCGGAAACAGGTTTAGCACCAGAAAGCAAGGAAGCTGGCAAGGAATACGAGTCTGCTGAGGCAGCATTCAATGCGTACGCGGACCCCGAACAGCGTCCGCCAGTGTTCAAGTCGCTTTTCCAGGAGATTGTGTGCTGTTTTGTGATTATCTTTGCTCCTGCCGCAGCGAGCCTGTCTTCCTCCGCGTACCAGATCAGTCTGACCGCCACGTCCGAGTACTTCCACGTCACTGGAGGCCCGCTCACCTGGTGTGTTTCCGGTGTGACGCTAGCCGACGGAAGTTGCTTGTTGCTGATGGGAGGAATAGCCGACACACTGGGCCGGAAACTATCTCTGCTGGTGGGATTTTTGGGATTTGCAATATTTGCATTGATTGGCGGGTTCATGCACAACTTCGTGATTCTGTATGTTTTCCGAGCATTGCAGGGAGCAATGGTTGCCTGTGCCACTCCGGCTGCTGCCGGCTTTATAGGTGCTACCTATAAAGACTCGAGACGGAAAAACATGGCAATGAGCTGTTTCAGCGTCGGAGCACCCGTGGGCGGCGCCTCGGGTTTTTTCATTGCCGGAGTGTGTCAAGTGGCATTCAATTGGCGGGCAATTCACTATTTCCAGGCCATTTTGTTCTCCGTTTTGGCCATTGTGACGGTGCTTTATGTGCCAAACGATAAAAAGCTGGACTGGAAACACGCGGTTCGGGAAATTTCCGGTCTCGACTTTTTCGGCGCGCTTATCTCGCTGACCGGTTTCACCCTGATCTGTTTCTCGCTAACCCAGGTGGATGCCACCTCCCGAAGGTGGAATACCCCCTACATCGTGGCTCTCCTGGTGGTGGGAGTGGTCCTGGTGATCGGATATGGCTTCTACGAGCAGTACGTGCCAAAACAACCGCTCATGCCCATGAAAATGTTCAAGAACCGTAACTTTGTCATCTGTCTGATCATCGCCTGGTTCGAATGGATGCTCTTCATCGGAATTCTCAATTACAACGCTGCTCTCTACTTCGAGAACATCAAAAACTACCCCATCATGATCACAGCGTGCTGCTTCCTCACACAGCCGGTCGCCGGAACCTTCGTCAACATCTTCGCCGGCCTCACTATGCACGTGATCCCGGGAAAGTACCGGATGGTTGTCGGTGTACGGGTTTTTTGATCTCGTCCATCTTCTGGGCCACCAACTCGATCGACAGAAACTACTTCCTGGGGCCGTTCTGGGCCTTCATCTTCACTGTTCTGGGCGCAGACCTCATCTACAATGTGAGCATACGGTGTTCGATGTCGACGGTCGAGAGAGATCTGCAGAGTCGGGCAGCATCGATCTTCAACACCGTCATCCAGGTCAGCTCCGCTGTTGGTCTGGGGATTTCAACCACAATTATGGCAGCAAAGGACCCTTATTATGGCCAATCAGACCAGTACGATTATCCCAACCAGCTTTTTGCTGCCATGAAATACTCTTATTATTTCGGAATAGCCTTATCGGGAGTCTCGATTCTTCTCAGCTTCCTGCTCACAATCGGCGTTATTGGAGCTAAACACGAAAAGGCAGAAGAGGAACTTTAGGAAAAGTAAACCATTATAGGCTCTGTAAGGGCATACGTCGAAACGTACTCCATTATTTATTTCTCTTTTAATCAAAAGTAATGGCTTATTTAATTTTCATCCAACCATGTTTCGAAGCTCTAGATCAGACTGGCACCCGAATCGCAAAGATCTGTCTTGTGGTGTCGGTGACTAACCGTCTCCCACTTTCGTGACGTCGACAAACCTCTTTCTGCAGTGAGCCAGCCAAATCAATTGCTCCTCCCTCGCACCTACACCTCGCACCTCATAGAATCCCTGCTCCAAGATGAAGAAGAAACCAGTATTTTTAATGCCCTAACGAATAACGTATATATGCTCTATATTCAATGTATAATGGCCGGACAGTCTCCGTAGTCCAGCTCTGCCTTGTTTAGGCTATTTCTGTTCCAGGTTCACCGAGCCAGATTCCCTCGAGTCTGGCTTTGAGGCCTTCTTTGGTAGAATCGCAGCATTCGCAATCAAGACCTTGAATTTGTAGTGGATGGGAGCTCTTTTTGGTGCACACGGTCAGATGTTTGTTGTATTTGGCCTCGTTGTCAAAACTTTTCAAACAGTGGTCGCACTTGAACTTCCGGGAATGGATTTTCATGTGTTTATTGAGGTTGGAAGACTCGCTGAAGCTTTTTCCGCAGATGCTACACACCAACGGCTTTTCTCCCGTGTGGATACGGGCGTGAATGGTCAATGAGGACGAGGTTTTGAAGTTCTTGCCGCAAATTTCGCACTCGTACGGCTTTTCTCCCGTGTGTATTCTCATATGTTGTTTCAACATGAGCTCCAACGAGAAGCTTTTGTGGCATATTTCACATGAATATGGTTTATGTTTTGTGTGAGTGTTGAGATGACGGACGATTTTCTGTCTTTGTGGGAACGGTTTGCATTCCCGTGAACAGTTTTTCCATTGGCAAACGTACTCAGATTGGCCCGACTTGACATGGATACCGGCCAAATGGTCGGTCAGACCGGCTGTACTGGCAAACGTGAGTCCACAGAGAATTCCGTCCTCGTTTGTCCACTGACAAACGTGTTCCTGGGGTCGTAAGATCTCGTTGTCGGACTCTTTTTTGACGAGATCGTGCGACTCCAGATGCAATTCCAGCTTTTCCAGCTCGTCTGTAGTGAACAGACAGTCGTTCCACTCGCATTGGAACTCTTCAGAGACCGGCAGGTCGTCCGGAAGCTGTGAACATTCCAGCTTCACTTTCTTCAACTGGGGGCCTTCTTCGACGGTCTCGTTGGCCACGTCGTTCTTTCCAACAGCTCCATTCGAGACAGAATGGTGGTGATGGTGATGGTGGTGGTGGACGTGGTGCGAGTGGGAAACCTTGGAAAGATTGTGGAACATGCTGGGAGGAATAATCACCTCGTGTTGCACAATACTTCCGTTCAGATGGTCCTGGAAATGCACATGGTGGTGATGGTTCACCGTGGACGTTCCCTCGAGCTTCACGTCCGACAGCACAACAGACTCTGCTGTTTCTGCTGGACACCGCAATTGCTGGGTCAACAAAGCCATGTCGCATGCACTCAGAGCCTCACAGGAAACGAGAGTTTCGCAGTCAGAAGACGGTGAACAGGTACCAAACTCCGACCCTGTTCCGCTGCTGGTTCCCGAATCGTGATTCGTAATAACACCAACGCTCGCCACACTCGTCTCTGTGTCTGAAGGGCCAAAATCGCAACAGTTTTCAAACGAACAGTAGTCCATATAGCATTCGTTGGGATCTTCTTTCTTGGTTTTCGCCGTCTGCATGTGTGATGGCTCGAAACAGCAGTGCAAAAACTCATCCAGAGACTCATTGTCGTAGCTCGACAAACACTGAGTGTCGCTGCAACACTGAGACAGCTCCTGAAGGTCGATACACGACGGTAAAGAGCCGGCTTCACAGACACTTTCTTCCTTCTGAGTCATGGTTTCTGTTTTATTTCGAACAGATTTCCCGCACTTCTTTTCATCCAAACAGCAAAAAGAAGAACTTTTCATCTTTTCACTCTTTTTTCACTCCACTCCAGCACAAAAACAGCTGCTATCCATCTAAACAGCCTGCCTGGCTGTAAAAAGTACCGTGATGGTTACGCATTTTTTTTGGCTAGCACTGAAATATTTTTGCACAGCCCGAAAATCATCAGAAGAGCTCGTTTCTCGACGACCGGCTGAGTAACAAGTGACGGAAAAGGGGCCATTGGTTGGGGTTGTCGGGCCAGAAAAGGCACTCCGCAGTGAGGGGAGACAGATCATGGAATCGTCAAATTTCCAGAGTTCAAATCGGCCAAAAATTGGGTTTCTGACGGCCCTAAAGTTGTGTCGTTATTGATTTTGGCCAGCAATTTTCTTTTGAGCTCACCTTTCACAGGAAGAGGCGGTTTTGATTCCAAGAAAAACAGAACATACACCATTCTGAGAGTAAAGATGGTGTGTGGGTCTGAAAGTTGCGAGTCCAGTAGCTCGTGGAACAAGAAAACCTTCCAAGAGGCAAGATTCAATGCGTACTGTTTCTCCAGATAGAACAGGATTCGGGCAACGTCAAGAAAGCGAGATCTCGCAGTGAAGTAGTCCACGAAAATTTCGACAGTCTGTGTATTTGGCTTGTCGGAACCGTTTGTTTTGTGGGTCGATGAAGAGCCAAAACGGACATTGAATAATTCGACAGCTTTTTGTAGATCCAGTTCGATCAGATGAGACAGAACCAGGTTTATCTCCTCCACCGTGAAGCTGTGGGGATCCTGAACTATGTCTGTAATGTCCAGTTCGTTGCGAAGAATCCTGTCGTTCAGAATTATGTCGTTGACAGGACTCAAATCTATATCTGGGACCCCACTGAGATGGTCAAGCAGTCGTTTTCGAGACTCCACAAGGTCCAAGGCACGAATAACAATCATGTATGTGGTGTGATTGGCCTGGATATTGTGTTGTTTCATTTGGGACAGATAATGGGACAGATAATTGCATTTAGAAGTTATCTGTCGATTGAACTCCGGTCTTGAGACCACAGAAAGGATCTGATTGTACGTTCGGGTTGTTGGCAAAGTATCCTTCACCCTCATATCCTCTAATATTCGATCCACCATGGCTGGGTTACCTTGGTCCAAATAGTATGAAATCAAATAACGGTATAGAGTCTTGCTTTTCGGTAATGTCTCGTCTTGCTGTATCACCTGGATCATCGAATCCACCAAATGTTCTTGTGCCAGATACCTGAACTTCACAAAGTTCTGAATAAACGTCTCCAGCTTTCTCATAGATTGTCCGACTGGAGGTTTTGGAAAGATGTGGCGGAACTTTTTGTCTACAGGCTTTAACGAGTTGAGTTCTGTTTGCTCAAGAGCCAACAAAGTCGACGGACATTGCAATAATGATTGAACCACAAGTTCCTCCTGTTGTTTGTGAATCTCACTGAGATAGCTCAGGTCCAGTTTTGGCTTCAAAGGGGACGAATCAGCCAGAAGAGAATCAACGGAAATAAAACGGGTCTTTTGTGATTCCTCTTTTCTTTGCTGTGAAACAAGCTGACGGCCATTTTTGAGCCCAAAAAAACTCCAGCATACAATTCGGGGACGAACAATTCTTCTGGTGATCATTTTCAAGCGGTTCAGAATCCAAAAAGTCCAGATAATGCTGCTTAAAACCAAATCATTCTCTTAACAAACATTATTATACCGATATAAATGCGCGCTCTTATCACCATCACCAGACAAAACGGTCAGACACTTCTTTGCACCAGCTTGTGGGACAGTCCTCGTATCGTCTCTTGTCTATTCCTACAACATACAATCTGCTCTTACAAATTCATCGATTCCTTATTATATTCAGTGTCTAATGTACAATTACAAGATGGAAGTTCGAAAACCGCCACTCTTTTCGTTTTTTGAGCCCTTGAGGCCCTCAACGGGCCTCAAATTGAACCATTCTCTTTGTACGGGCCTTGTATAACACCCTGTGTCCACACTCCTTGCATCTGACAGGCTCCTTAGGCGACAGAGAAAAGTTCACAGCACATTGAGCACAGATGTACTTCACTCCGTAATCCTTCAAAGACTGGATTCCCGAGGCTGCATTTCCCAAGTTGGCTGCTGTTGGAGGAACAAACCCTTCTCTGCCCATTTTTGCGGTCGGACTAGCAGTTTTTCACTACACAAGAGGAGTCTTTGAGGAGAAGGACTGGTGAATCAAACTGAATTTGCCTGTTCAATAGAAAATTTTCATAGTATATGATTTGCGGGTAACCCTTTCGCGACAAACACGATGTTGCTCTTCTTTTTTCAACGATCTCCAAAAAAATCAGAGTTACGAAATCAGAAACAAAGTGGGAAACAAATTGCTCACAAACAGAGAATCCAACCGCCCCAAACGAACCAGAGGAGATTGAAAACGGACAATCAGTGTCTTGTCATCTTTGAGGAACATCCGAGAGCCGTTTTCAGGGGAAGAAAAGCACCTCTAGAGCCCTCTAGAGCCCTCTAGACCATGATAATATGTTCAATATAACAAGAAACACCGCTTGTCTTCGAACGAGACGACCCACGACAGCCGGAAACTCGTACAGCTTTCTATATGGCTCTGTGAATATCGGATCGGTCTGCTCGCAACAGCAGACCCGCACAGAGAGCTGGGTGAATCGAAACAGAGTGTTTTTTGCGAATAAAAGAGCTGGAAAAGAGCCCAATTCAGTCAAAACAGCAGGCTCAAAGAGCCAGAGCAAGTCTCTCATAAACTTTGAGGCCCCGTTCGAACAAAGTGAGTTCCAGATCATGTGTCATAAGTCTCAAAAAATTCTGGGACTGCTTATGGAGCTCACAAAAGACTTTGCCCAGCTCTCGCATAACCAAAAAGACATCCATCGGGTGTTCAAGACACCTTGGCTTCGGTCAGGACTGCCCCGATTGTATCCCTATGCCTCTGCGGAAGAAATGGCCAGCTATGTCCACGATTTGACCACTTTCAAATACATCAACGAGTCCCACAGAACCGGAAAGCTACTGGCAAGACTTCTTCGAAGAGAAAAACACAAGCCACGTCGAAACGTCGACTTCTACAACTGTCTAGTCGACTTCTTCGCCAACAAGGATGATGATTCGATGCTCAGAGACGTGTTTCGCCAAATGGAGCTCGACCAACAGCCTCCAAATGCCATGACATTTAACCTGTTGGGCAAAAATTACCTCCAGAAATCCGTCATTGTTCTTGAGAGACTCACCATATGGGAGTCCATCCTGCAACGCATGAAAGTGTCGCAAGTCTCGGTCGATCTGTGCTCTTTCTATATCACTCTCAGTCTTCTGCCTCCGTCAATCCCTGTCAAACAGGAATTGAAACAGCTTATGCTTTCCCACGGACTAGATCGTGGAGTCAGCACCTACTCAGACATCCACCTACACGACATGCTCGAAACAAACGCCTCGCTAGACGAGATGTTGAGTTTCTATCACGACCGTTGTTCCCAAAACCCAAAAACCGCCGTCGACACCAATTGCATGAACACCATCATCTACAAGTACTTAGAATCAGAAAACGGCTTCCGTAAAGCATGGAACTTCATGGAATCCCAGTATTCCACGGGCCTAAAACCGAAAAACAGCACAATGACCATCTTCCTCAAACACTTTAAGGGTGCACGTGATCTCGAGCACATGATCCTCATTTTGTCAACCATGTACAAGTGTTTTGGGCTAGTCAATTATAATGCCAACAGACTCATTCTTAGCTACATGCTCAAGTTGGAGGACTTCCAGCTTCCGTCTTGGTATCCTCTGCTCGTGAGATATCTATTGTACCACCATTTAAGAAAGTCTGTCGACAAACATCGTCGGATAGACATCCTTTTGAAACGACTCAGATACCAAGTCAACTTGAATTTTGGTCATGAGCTCAATCTTGACTTTGACAAAATCAACTCTTTCGAGTCAGCCGTGTTTCATGAGCTGGAAAACCACGTTTTGTCCAGCAACAATATTCCTCTACAAAGCTCTCCTGACCTTCACGAATGGATGTTCCGAATCATAGAAAAATGTCAAAAGCATCACAGTGGAGTTCCCGTTCCGCTGGAGTCTCCATCAGTCAATTAGCATTCCACTGTATACTCTGTATATAACTAACGTCGTAACGTCCTCCCTATGCTCCCAGTCACTCGGATCTCGGCTGTGCATTATCTGATGTCAGCGATTATGTAATCACAAGTCAGACGCGGTGCGGTAGATTTAAGAAGATGTTTTTCTGATTTGGGAGAGTTCTTTTCCTTCTTTGGTGGTCTTCAGCGTCTTTGTTTGTCCCGATGTCCTACTATAACATTGATGATGTCCTTGCTGACAGCCAGGTGAGTTTTTCCCCCTTTTTCCGGTCGAAATTGGCCCGGTTTTCGCCATTTTCAACACATGCTAACAGAAACAGAAACTGCCCTGCAAATTCTCCATCACGATCCCGGGACTCGGGTACCTGAATGGCCAGTCCGGCGAGCCGATCAAGAAGAACGTGAAACTAGAGCTTCCGCTCTGGCTGGCCGAGGTTCTTGCTGTTTGTTCCACTTCTGACCCTGTTGATGATTTGGATCTGGACGACGAATCTCAAGACGAAACGTTTCTGACACTCACTCAGCCCGACTTTTTCTCTCCCACGTTCCTCAATTTCCTCAAATCCAACGCTCTCAAGCTCAATCTCAGTCCTTACATGTACTATTATCTTGTTGTGACCAAATGGTCGTACATGTTCAGCGATTCAGAGCTTGTGGACCTCATTTCGCGTGCTCTGGTGCAGCGTTCGTGTGAGATCAATGATCTCTCGTACAAGTTGAACGATCAGTTCAGTGGAAATAACCTTGAGTTTCTCAATAACCTCGATAACTTTGAAAAACAGCTCTTCAAGACCAGTCACAGATCATACAAGGAGTTCAAGTCGTGGTGGCTCAAACAGCCGGTGTAACGACCTGGACTGTCGTTTCTGATGCCCTGATCCAACGTGGACGTTTTCCTGGGACCCCACGGTGGCCAGAAAATGAAATAGGGTCAGAAAAAGGTTCTCCGGTGGGCCACCAGGACCGCCCGATGGGCTACCGGGAAACCCGCGCCCCATGATTTTTCCCCGGTGGTGAAATTTTTTTCTCTGAAAAATATCCATTTAACCACCATTGGAACCTCTTTTGAGCCTCCTGAACGGCCACAAACACCCGTCATGGCCTCGATTCTCGTCCTCATTTCCGGCAGTGGGTCAAACCTGCAAGCATTGATCGATTCATGTGTCTCAGGCGAGATCCACGGCAAAATCAGCCACGTTATCTCGTCCTCAGCTAAAGCCTACGGCCTGGAAAGAGCAGCAAAGGCTCAAATTCCAACCACCACACACGAGCTGAAGACATATTACCGGGGAATTCCAAAAGAAGACAAGACAGCTAGATCCCAGGCCAGGTCCCAGTTCAACAGAGACCTCGTGAGCATCATTCTGGACAAAATAAAACCAGATATGATAGTCTGTGCCGGATGGATGCTCATTCTCTCTTCGGACTTCCTCAAGCCACTCAACAACGCCAATATTCCGATCATTAATCTGCACCCAGCATTGCCAATCCAGTTCGAAGGAACCTGTGCAATCGAAAGGTCCTGGAAGGCCGGCCAGGAAGGGCTCGTCGACAAGGGAGGATGTATGATCCATTACGTTATCGAGGAGGTGGATAAAGGAGAGCCACTGGTGGTACGAGAAATCGAGGTGGTGAAAGGCGAATCGTTAGAAAGCTGGGAAGAAAGAATCCACAGCCTCGAACACCAGGCAATTGTTGCCGGAACAGAAAAAGTGGTCCAGCAGCTACAACTGCGTTCGCAGAAGTAACCTTTCTTCCTCTTCCTCTTTCATATATACTGTCTAACTATCAACCTCCATTGCGTCACCACCAACAGTGACGGCAATCTCGTGTTCCTCAACATCGCAAAGCTTGTAGATGCTTTCTCTCAGAATGGCTGTTGTTCCTCTTTCAAACTTGTAGTTTCTGGTCTTGGCCTCTCTGACGTTTGGAGTCAGATAGTTACGGTAAAGCTGGGCGTCCTTGCCAACCTCCATGACACACAGATCCACATTCGATCCCGAACCCAGATCGTTCCAAATACCAGCCTCAATAGCGTTCGCACACAGCTTCATCGCCTCCTCTCTGGTCAGACTTTCTTTCCAGTCTCTTTCCAAGACAGCCATCGCAGCCAGAGACCCAGACCCAAGCGACTGGTAATATCCAATGTCTGTCGAACCATGAGCCTGCACAGAAAACAAATGTGCTCCCTTCGCATCCACTCCAGCAACAATCAGATAGGCTCCAATGTGTCCTTGGTATTTGAAAAGATGCTGTTTCAACATTTGCAGAGCAGAAGCCACCCGTGGCTCTCTATTGAGCAACATAGAAAGCAATTCCAGGTTCGACTGGATCAATTGCGTCACCATCTCGGTGTCTGCAGCAGTGCCGGCACCGGCACACCAGATCTTTGGAGCCAGTCGATGCAACTTCTCACAATTCTTATCGGCAACAATCGGCCCAGCGGTGGCTCTGGTGTCCGCAGCAATCACAACACCCCCGTCAAACTTACACCCCACAATCGTGGTACCCGTGGAGGTCGCCCTTGGCGCCTTGTATCCGTTCTGTGTCAGAAACTGATTTCTTTGAAAGTTGTCAAAACTGAGTCCACCCATTTTCTCTAAAAATGCCGGTTTTTATCCGTTTTTGTCCGTTTTTTTCGCTGATCCACAACAGTCGTCTCCCGATGACCCGTTCGCTCAATCTCAGCCTCTTTATACAGCTTCTTCACCTGAATTGGTCGACCTTTTACAAACAAAAAGGGGTTTGCCACTCAAAGACCCTCTATTTTTTCTTCTCCATCACACAAAACTATTTCCGTGTAAAGATGTTTTCTATAAATTTATACACCCTTACACCTCCCTCCTCCTCTCTCTACAACAGAAAACACAAAAGCATCGTTTTGAAAGCCTACAAGACGGCAGTTGTGTCCCATTTTCGGTCTCCAAACTCCTTATTTTCCGCAAAAAACACATCATCGCTCTTCGGCTGTCCACAATAAACAATGGGAGTCTGTCTTTCGTGTCTGAGACCTTCCACGGAGGACGAAAACTACGACGAGACGTCGCCTCTTCTTGGAGAAAACGCCTCGGCCTCAGCACAACAACAGCAACAAGAGGAGTTGTTGATGGAGCAAAGAAACAGAGAACTCAACAACATCTTGAACTCGACCAACGAGCATTTGATCGACCTGGCCAATTTCCTCCAGTCGCAGTCGCAACCGAGCCAGCCTGTGTATTCGGATCCGCTAACACCTTCACAGCAAGATAACCTGTCTCCACAGCCCCAGACGGTCAATTCTGTGGCCTCATTGCAAAGCCTGGCCAACGGACAACATCAACAGCCATCACAGCAGTCTCAAATACTTCCTCAGTTGCAAAAAATGACCAGTGGACCAAACTATGAGTCATCAATTCCCGTCAATAACGGACAACTCCAGATAGAAGTGTTAGACCCGGCTGGAACGAGCGCAGAAATCAACGAACAGCTTCCACTCATCGATGCAAAAGTAAACCATGCTTTGGACAGAATATTGACCATCGACACGACTGATATCGGACCTTTGAAAGTGGACTTTGAGTGACCTTGAGGTGACAACTTTCCTAATTGTACAATCGTTCATATATATGTCACATAGTTCTTACACACCTCATTGTGAGACATTCACCCAGATTTTAATGGTTTCTGTATCGTAATTTTTGTCTTCAACAACAGGAGAGCTAGCATTGGAGCTGCTATTGACCCCCGAAGTGGCCGATGCTGCTGATGCAGCCGTCCTGCTACGACGAGGTCCGTGGTCCTCTCCGTTACCTTCCAGCAAACCCCTCTGTTTCTCACTGAAGCTTTGTGGAATCTTCAGCTCAAATTCAACAGTACTGAGACCGTATCCAAGACGAAACTCATATTTGGAAGCCACAAAATCGCCCTCACTGTCACTTTCATCGTATTTGATCGCGGTAGGAGACGGCTTCTGCACCTCGTTGTTGATCTTCAGCTCAGCCAGATACTTGGCATTGATAACCGTGTTTTTCAAGGAAACAAGTGCCACCAGCGACTGGCCAACCACCGCGGCCGGTAGATTTATCGAGTTCACCGTGGAAGTGTTGAGAAAAACGTATTCGAACAGCTGGTTGAAATCAGGTTGCAAGTACTGTTTGAAAGCAGACGAGATGGAAAACTGCTTCAAGTACGACTTGGAGTCGCGAACGACTTCGTGAAGTCTTATGAATTTGGGTGTTTCGTCTATTTTGGCTTCCAAGTCTACGTTATCCTCGCCAACGTTGTCCTGTGATCCAAATTCCTCGTCTTCAAATTCCTCGTCCTCCTCCTCCTGTTTCGGTGGCTCCCTTTCTTCGTCAGATGCCTCCTCCTCAGACTCTTCCTCGATTCTCTTCTTGCTCTTTCTTCCTCTGGCCTTTTTCGTGGTCGTCTCTTTCTTGACTGGAGTTTTGGCCCTCTTGTTCTTTATGGTCAATTTGATTTTTTCGCCGTCATCTTTGGCCTCCGGCTCCTCAAAGTCTAGTTCTGGATAATCGCTCTTGAACTTGTCGAACCGTCTATTGAACGCATTAGAAAGAGTCGTTGCATCTTTATACAACAGACTATCCTCCGTGTTGTAAGCGTGTGCGTTCTGGAATATTAAATTCACGTCTCTTTTGAAACTGCCAACACCTTCCACATCGTTGGAGTAGTAGTTCTCATCGAGTCGCTCTTCAATCAAATTGAACGCCATTCCCTCGTTGTTCACCTCGTAGTAATCTGGATACAGTTCTCCGTCAACGAGATCCATGAATGGGGCCGAAAGTTTACCTCTCGACGCAGCTTTCAAGTTCACCAGACTCTTAAGAACGGCTCTGAGCTCTGATATGTAGTCGACTGAGCCATCAACCGACGATTCAGGCTCCTTTTTCACGGCCGGAGCGCTTTTGATCCTCTTTCTGGACGTCTGTTGCTCCCCAGACTGTGATTTCTTCCACTCCAGGACACGCGACTCCACAAACTCCAGTATCCGGTTCGAGTCCAACGCAATAAAGCTCTCTGGATCGTTGTAGAGGTTGGCATTGTTTTTGAGAAGCTGGAAATCTCCCACAAACTCGTCAACACTGTCATATTCATCCTTCTTGATCTTGCTACGGATCTCGTTCAGCGAAATCGGACTTGTCACCACCTCGTAGTAGTCCGGATACACCTTTTTCTGCGGCAGTTTCAAAAACGCCTCCACAATGCTGTATCCAGACTCCTTGTCTGTCAACTCCAGCAGCGAATCAACAGTGCTGTTCAATAAGCTCACAAGCGACTCTTTTGCGCCACCGTCCACCTTCTGTCTCTTGTTGAGCGTCAGGACGATCGCCGGTTTCCTCTTGGGTGCCATGTTGAAACACAACTGTGAAATTGACCCACATCTCTGGGAAAAAGGCCTTTTGTTCTAAACGTCTTGTTTCCCTCTTTGATCAATCAACGTGAAAAGCTAGTATGTTGTGGCCGGGTAACTAAAAATACAAAGAAGCGTAGGAAAAACCCAGACTGTCATTCTACCAGACGGGTCATTTGTCTGCTAGTCGTTCTCCAAATTTACTCCAATTCAGACTCATCTGCCTAAAACCCCGCTGAAACCAGCATCCAACAGCCCAAATGGAGAAATACGAAGTACGTGAACAAAGTTTCTGCTGCGGGTTTCCTACTAACCGTTTTAGCTGATCGACGAAGACCCCGAATTCACCAAAGTAGTGAGATATTTCCGGCCTTTTGATCTCGGAATATGGACAGCCTCCACTGTTCTTGCTCCTGCATCGCTGTTGTTGATGGAGAAGTACGAGCCAGTGATTGGACGCACGTACAGACGTCCACCAGCCATGTTTCTGAGATCTGCAGGGCTTCTGGGATTTGTAGGCGGATTTATTCTCGCCTACAACACCACCACCAAGAGGTTCTGGGGATGGAGTGAAAATTCTCGGGAAGTGGCCAAAGACAGGTACGAAACAAAGCAATTACTGAGCCAGGGTAAAAATCCATACGGAGATTCGCAGATGAGTCCATATATGCAGGACGTTGCGGCCCGAAACTCGAAGAACTCGCAGTTGATGTTGGCTTTTATTCCGTGGTTCAATTTTGCCAACCACCAGAACCATGGAATCGACCTCAGAAAGTACTACGAGGTCCGGGAGGGCGAGGAAAAGTGGGGATTCAAACTTCCGCCCTTAGAGTCGATTTTGGGTCTCAGGAAAGGCAATTGAAGGCCTCCAAAGACACATTGTTGGGCTATTTATTACTATTTATTATAACTACTATTTATTATTATACTATCTGTGAGTATATCTATCACATATATAACATCCAGATTCATTAACTGTAAAATAAGAAGAATTCATTAAACATTAGGAACAACCGTCAACACTCATTCATCCTCGTTCTTAATACTGAAAGCCATAGGGTCCGTGAACTCATCAAAGATGAGCGAATAGATGTCATTCAAAAGCTCGTTTTTGTCTCCAGATACATTGGTTTCGAGTTCGGGCATTTCCAAATTGCTCTGGTACCCATCACGAGACTCGAATGGGTTTTCCCGCTCGTGTGCCAGCGGGTGTTGCTTCAACGAGAGCTCTGTTTGCTGTTGTGGGACAGAAGGACTCCTGAAACCTGTTTTTTGCTTGTTGTCTTGTGAATCTATGTTGGTGAATACGTCTAGCACAGAAAAGGGATCATTCACAGCTGGATTATCGGCCTGAGAACCGACTGGCGAACGCACTGTTGAGGTTTCGTGATGACTGCGAGACTGCGTAACAAACTGGTCTCTATAAGGAGGTCCCGACGACCGAAAATAGTGTGTTTTGGAAGCGTTTTCCTGATCCATGGAAGCCTTCATTTTGCTCAAGGACACCGAAGAACCAAATCTCGAGCCGGGAGCAGAAAAATGGCCAAACAGCGAGCTGCTAGAAGACCTTGAAGTCAAATGACCAGGCTCCTTCGTGGCATCTGCTCCTGTTTGGTTCACCTGCTCGTTGTTGGCATGCTGGTGTAACAGTTTGTCGATCACCTTGATGAATTTCAGACCCAAAGGATTGTACTTGGACATGAATATCAGCGCGGTCTTGGCCCTGTTGATGTCCTCGACCCACGAATTGGCATGTGGAGAGTTCATTTCGGAACATAGACAGGCAACAGGAATCAGAACAGCCTGGAAAAGGAAGTAGGTGGCATACCAGACGGCTATGATGGACAATCTGGACTCCTCTTCGAGAATAAACCGGTCAATCATGTGAATAGTTGCCGATGCTGCATTCAGACAGATTCTTCTGCCCTCTTTTGCCTCTTCTCTTTTGCAATCTTCCATCATTTTTGGGTCGGAGACCGCCACGATTCTCTGCCAAATGAACGTTCTGAAAAGCACAATTTGCATGTTTCTGTATCTCCAGATGAGTCTGTTTCTCGACAGAACAAACCAATCGGGAAGTCGAGACTCGTCCTGAATGGCATAAAGTCCTTTTGGTAGAAGCTTGTAGAAATTCATCTTGGCAATTGCCTCGTTCTCGTGGAAATAGCCAGGAAGCTCGGCAATGAACTTGTTCAGACGGAGGTTCATATCCAAACACTCCTGGAGAGTTGGAGGAGGGGTGGATATCAGCTTGGAATAGAAAGGTGTCGTCAAAAGAGTCATTCTGGTCTGCGCAATGATGGCCGAATAGAATGTCGGATATGGCTTGTTCAACATGGCGTCGGTGATCCTCGAAATGTGATTGTCCCCATTGACAAGCTTGGCTAGCTCGTCGTCGTTGATGTTGCTCACCATCTTCACGTCCACGACATCGGTGGATGGCAGGTTGATTGGCCTGCCAAACGTGATGGAAGCACCAGCGTCAAAAATATAAAGACCCCACCAAAGCCGTCTTTTGATCTCCAAATTGACAACGTCCTCTTTGCGGATGCCCTGTTTCGATTGTTCCAAAGTTCCTGGGAACTCCTTGTGCATTCCCAAAGACATAGCCATCCGAACAGCCAGTCCCAGATAGTTCCAGCCGGTGTTCGGCTTGTTTCTTTTCTGGGTATAATTGCTGAGCAGAATCAGAGCACTCAAAAGCAGAAGATTTCCACTTTCAAATACGTTTCCACCTTTTCTCAGATGTTTCTTTGCCCGATGATAATAAACCAGGTCAATAGTGCTGTTGTCTCCATTCAAACACCAACATCCAAGAGCCAGGACAGTGTTCAAAAGTGCTTGCCAATGGCTCTCATTTTTCACTGGTAATTCCCTGTTGAAATTCTTGAGGAATGTCTCTTTGTGAATAAAAGGATACGATGTGTGGTAGTATCTGAAATAGCTGTTGATGTACTGCTGCTGGACGTTTCTGGATTCCACGTAGGCCTCAAGTTCCTCGAGTTCCTCGTTTCTCTTGTTCTTTTCCATGTTGTCGAGTCCCTTTTTAAGACCGTCGAGGATCTGTTTCTTGAGCTGTGGATTCATTCCGTCATTTGGAGACGAAACTAGAGATTGATGGGAGTTTGTGGACGTGCTATTTGTGTGGGTGAGATCCAAATCATCCATCACCATATCCATTCCACGATCCATGTCCTGGTCGCTTTCGTTGTCCTCCTCCTCGATCTTATCGATCTTCATGACTCTCAAGAATGAAGAGCTTGATCCGGCACCCAGAAAACCAGACTTCGAGTTTGGATTGACCCCCATTCCGTCGACTGAAAAGCCAGGAGCCACGGCCCTAAGATAAGGTGACGTTGACACCGAAGAGCTGTTGGTCTTGGTGGTGTAGGAAGACTGGCCATTTTGCGTGTGGGGAGGATGTTCCAGAGAAGAAAGAGATCCCACAGAGTTCTGGGTTTTGGCCTCATGGAGAGAAGTGGTTGAAGAAGGAGAAGAAGGTGAGTCGTTGAACTGGAAATTGGTTTCAGGCTCTTCGTCATCCTCAGACCAGTCGAAATTGGTATTGCTGGAAAGGTCATTGGACAGGAACTCATCCGGCAGACGAGGAAGCCGTGATTGTAGAGTCTGGAGTCCGCTTGGGTTCATGATGCTGTTCTGTGTTCCTTCCTCGCTTTCGCCCAGTCCCTGGAGATTTGGAGACGTTACGAGACTTGTTCCTTTTGGAGAACTGCTCAATGAGACACTGACAGACTTGACCTGTTTGGCTCCGCTCAAAATGGTGTCGATATCTTCCTCTGGGAGCAGAGTGGAAAAGAGTCTTTCGAGCTGTCTGACCCGGTGTTCCATCTTGGTGAGATGGGCTCTGGTGAGCGGAGACCTCACAGCCCGTGGCGAATACACACACTCCCAGCCGTGGACGGTACATTTGGAGCATTTAGGGACTTCTTTGGAACATTTGAGCTTTCTTTTACGACAAGAGTCACAGGCCTGTTCGACGGCCGGTTTGGAGGCATTGACACGGGGGTTTCTGTCCTCCAGGAGGTCTGCGATAATGCTCATGTCGTCGGGGTCTTCTTTTTTGATGAAGATTTGATCGTTGTCGTCGTCGAGGTCGAGGTCGTGGTCGTGGTCGTTATCGTGGTCGTTGTGGTCATATTCGCGGTCATAGAAGTCTGATTTGATCTTGGAGGGCAACACCTGGCTGTGGTGGAGCTGGTGGGCCAAATGTTGAGGGCCGTGGCCCTGGGAGGAGTGTTGACGGTGCACAAACGACGATGGGATCGACGAAGACCGTGAAACAGAGGGTCTTTGTGCCTGTGGAAAGGGGATCTGGACACCCGAGTTGACGGCGGCTGGAGCCACGCCGAACGGCGGAGACGGGGTCGCAGCCGACCCTGAGGACATCTCGGCGGTCCCGGGAGACCCGTCGGGCTGTCCACTGACAGCTCTGGCCACGCTGGACATGTCGGAATGCTGTTTTTGTAGCTTCTTTGTTGGCAGTCTGGGGAAAATTTTCACGACAGACGTTCAGTTGTAGCTGACCAAACACACTGTTGCTTGCTCGAACTCTCAGGAATGAACAGGCCGTGTGTTCTGCAACTTCTCAGAACAGTCTCCAACACGAAAAACAGTCGTAAATTATAAAATAGAGGGAATCAAACAGCCGTTAAGTTCCTGATATCGGAAATTGATAATTTTTCTACTGTTTTTTAACCCTCAGACAAGAGATCCAGCAAACAATAGAGGCCAAACAATAGAAAACAGCAAACAACAATAACTTTTTTTGGCTCGCGAAGCCCTCAATCATTCGACTCGCCAGCACATCACGGCAACTCCTTCAAAGTCCGAAAAGTTACACATTCGCACGGTGGCAAAAACAACATTAACCACCCTCTGGTACCGGGATCCAATTAAACCGCCCGCACAGTGCCGGACAAACCCTACAGAAATTTATCCGTGGCGGACGCCGAACAGGCTGAAATCTCTGTTGTCTCGTGTTTTCTCACCTGTTTATGTCTGAAATAATAACAAGCCACCATCAAAATAACACCAGTTGACTGGTCCAGCACTGTTCGTGTGAGCTGATACTTGTTTCCCCGCCTGCCGCCTTCACCAACGGAAGCTGAAAATTTTTCAAATCACCTCGTCTCTAAATCAACCACGCGGGGTTTCCCAGCACCCCATTGGACGGCAAAATGCCCACTCCTGCTGGTGGGGGTTCCCAACTGGAACCCAACACCAGAGGTGGGCATCCCTCGCCTCCTCCACCAACATCCCGCACCCAAGTGGGGGTACCGCCCACCAAAAAATTCCCTCTCGCACGATTCTTTTGTAATCTTACGTAATCTCTTAATCAGCATTCCACCGCTCTACTGTGCCAGAAACCTCGTTTCACTCGGTGATGAAGACGGTTCTGTCGCCTTTTCCAGCGGCAGGGGAGGGACCCAGCCGGGTATCTGAGCAGCCTGCGGCAGCCTCGCAGCTGGCGTTGAGGAGTCAGATCTCGAATAGCCGTTCCGTTTTTGTTTTCACCCGGCAATCGCTCCATTCGAATTTTCTGAGCAGACGTTGAGCAGGAAAATCCTGTTCATGTAATCCACAATCCCGGAGATTTTTCGCCGGGTCGTCTCGTCGTTTACGGGCTTTTGTTGGTGGTGCACGGTTGTTTGAATTTCAAAAAAAAAATTATTTTCAGAAGAGAACTTAGTGATTTGAAGAAGGATAATTAGTAAGAGGACCCTGGAAGACCTTGAACAGCAGCTAACAGACAATAATAGGTCGTAATGTCCACCCGGTATACCTGTAATAGCTGTGTGCTTGCATTTTCTGCAGCCCAGGATCAGAGGTTGCATATGAAGACTGAATGGCACAGATATAATTTGAAAAGAAGGGTTGCTCAGCTCCCTGCTGTGAGTGAATCTATGTTCAACGAGAAAGTTTCGAGCTCGAATGTTGGTACAGAAGACGATGAAGTAACTTCAGGAAAGCAGATCACTAAGAAAGAACAGAGAAGAAAAGAAAAAGAGGCACTTTTGGAGAAGAAAAGACAGCTTATAGAACTTGCGAGACAAAAGATGGGTGAGACTGGATCTTCGCTGAGGATAGGAGATGATGGAAAAATTGTGATTAATCAGTCTGAGGAGAAAGACAATTTAGCACAAAAGGATCAGGTTGAACAGGAAAAGGATGAGAGTCCCGAAGAGCTCTCCGAAGAGCAATTTCAAGAGAAGTTGATGCAAGAAAAGATCGCAAACCGGGTTGACATACCGTTGGAATCGTGCCTGTTTTGCAGCAAGAGCTTCTCCACTTTGGATGACAACATAGATCACATGTTCAGACAACACGGACTGTACATTCCAGAGGCCAATTATCTAGTCGATAAGGCTGGATTGATTGGATATCTAAGTGAAAAAATAGGATTTGGAAACGTTTGTCTAGTATGCAGCTATCAGGGACGGAATCTGGAAAGTATCAGACAACATATGCAAGCCAAGGGGCATTGCAGAATTCCCTACGAGACTACTGATGAAAAGCTTGAAATCTCAGACTTTTATGACTTCAGATCGACTTACAACACAGACACATATGGCGATGAGAACGATTGGGAAGACGTCTCGGAGGGCAGTGAAAACGAAGATGAAGTGGAAGAGAATTCAGAAGAACTGTCTCAGGATGACCTATATTATAATGGTTACGAGCTACATCTTCCTAATGGATATGTTGCTGGACACCGGTCTCTTGCAAGATACTACAGACAAAACTTGAGACCAGAGAGAGTTCTCACTGAAGGAGAGGGCACACTTATTGCTGCTGAGACCAGACATTTCATCCAGCCTACAGACAGGAAAGATTTGCAATCGAAGAAGAGGGTGTGGGCCAGACAAGAAAAGGCCAAGGATATCCATGACAGAAGGGCTGCCAAGTTCATCAACAACCAGCCGCATTACAGGGATCAGTTATTACAGTGATTTAAATTTTGTGTTATCCTGATAACAGAGTTGTGTTATTTAGATAACATTTCTATGTTATTTCGCCAACAAATATATGTTATGCAGATAACATCTCTGTTATGTCGACGGTTTTTTTGTCTCATAACTGCCGTCGACAGCGCCTACTTTCTGAGGTTCGCGTGTATTTGGGTTGCCTTTTTGGGGTCGGTATTGTCCCTGGTGATTAAAATAGCAACCAATACACCAGAAACAGAAAATTTCAGGTTGATGCGTGTGTATTTTTATCTGGCAGACATTGGCTCTAGCCAAACATATTGGCCAACGGTTTTGATTCCCCGAGGAAGTTGTTATGAATTGGCCGCATGTTTCACTAATTGTGAATCTCCACAGGATTCTGCGCCCACCTTTGGAACGCCGATGTGACAACATCATCGATCTTGAAATAGTAGGAAAATTATGTCATAATCTCTTGCAGTATTTGACTTTTGTGAATGCATAGAACCTTCCAACATAAAAAGCTGGACAATAGCTGGCATTTTTTTTTTCGAAGATGTAGATAAAAATATTCTTAGTACTTTAACCTTAGTTATATCAATCTATACAATTGTCAAGATGAACAACCAAGTAAGTTGGATATATTGAAAACTACAACAACACTCTCTAACATCTGTAGGGCTATTATCAACAGGGCTATCAACCGCAACAAGGTGGCTATCCACCACAACAGGGCTACTACCAGCCGCAACAACAGCCAATGTATGTTCAACAACAACCACAAGGAGGTCCTGACGGTGGTTGTGGCTGCTACGGAGGATGTCTGGCTGCCCTGCTTGCATGTTTCTGTATGGAGGAGCTCTGTGGCTGAGAAAATCAGTACTTCCTCGTCACAACAGAACAAACAAGCATGTCATTGTGAACTCCCAGAGACTGAAACGTTTTATTTTCCTCTTTGTTTAGCTGTATGAAATGAAAAAGTGTACTGATATTAGCGAAATGTATTAACAGTCTCAAGTATTACACAAAAGTTTTCTTCCAGTTAATCTTTTTTGTTGCTTTTCTTCTTGTTATCCTCTAAATTGATGTTGTTTCCGTTGTAAACCTCTCTGGCTCTGTCTGACGCCTCGACAGTCCTGAACCTAGCTGAAGAAGTGGAACTGCTACTTCCCAAAGAGGGCAATTTCGGCTGCGGTGTCCTGGCTCCTGGACCAGGAGCCACTGAAGAAGGACCCTGTATGAAGTTTGCACTGTTTCCGTTGAGATCGAAATTGGAGTTGGCTGTAGAAAGGTTCAATGAAGGCTCAAATGGAGAAGAGGACCTAGAAATCAACGACCGCAGCTCTGGCGAATGGTATATGGTGTCATTATCAGACTCAGAATCCGGGGAAGACAATAAAGGAGACGAGAGATGTAACGGATCTTGCTCTTGAACGTTATTGGAGCCAGTAGAGCTTTCCAGCTCTGGATTTTGTTCTGCTGTAGTTTCTGTTGCCTTTGTAGAATTTGGAGTTTCATTGGAACATAGATAAGAGCCCAACTTCCCTTTAATCCAGCCAAACATCGACACTGATTTCTCTGATTCCGGCTCCTGTTTCTCTTCAAACGGATCAATAGGTTTAAGAATCAAAGAACATCGGTTCAGCTGCAATTCTGCTAGACTCTTTTGCTCATCCTCGTTTGAATAGGTGATTCTATCTATGATCTTGAAAAAATGAAATGATATATGTTGATATTCTTTGTAGTTTTGCACAATGTGTTCCCTGATGCAGGCCAGTTTGTCTTTCTCATTGAAATGTAATCGCAAGGACTCTCCGTCAAAAAGTTTCAGCTGGATAAGGTATTCTTTCGAAGACTCCGAGATCGAATTCGTTGAATTCTCAGGACTATTTGGATGTTCTGTCACAGGCGGAGACTCCAATCTTGTTCCTGCCAGTTTCTGGAGCTTTGTTTCCTTCCTGTCGAGCTTCATCTGTTTCAGAATTCTCTTTTTCGTTTCCTCTGCCTGTTTCTGTTGCTTCAGAAGGTTTTCTCTGTACTTTTTGGCCGCCTGTTCAGCTGCTTCTGCTTTCAAAGACGTATGTGCAGCTGCTGGTAAAGAGGTTCTCGCTGTATCCGGCACTCTTGCAGCTGGAGACCTCGTCCGAGCTTCTGAAGGTCCCGGCTGATTGGATCTGACTTGGCTGATTCGGCTCTCAAACTCCTTCAGACTCGTTTGCTCAGTGAGAATATCCACCACCTGTCCGCCATATATTATGAGCACCACTGGAGGTTCCAATTCAGCGTATTGTGAGAAAATTTGAACAAAGTACTGAAAGTCTGTAGACCCTTTCAATATCTTGACATTCACAAATCCATTTGTTAACAAATCCCGACTTGTAACAGACAACGAATCTCCAAATCTTTCTGAATACCATTCCTCACATTTCACAGATTCCTGCGTTATCAGCATCAACAAAGGTTTTTGTTGACTCAACGACGATTGAATGGCATTCGAAACTTGAGTCTCGAACTGTAAATGAAACGTACTCGGCACGGTATCTTCACCTGCCATCGCTCTCAAATCCGATACCTATCCCGATATCCAAAACAGCCCAGCTTCTACTTCCAATGTTTGCTTCCTATGTGGTTGTCTGAACGCGTGACACTGTTTGTTCCAAGAATTAAAACAAAAAAAGAGCAAACAATATCCCACCTTAGTCAGCCGGTCATTATTTTTTATCATGCTCTTTTTTTTTATTGCAGGCATTCGTCATCTTCTGCCGTCTTCTGCCATCTTCTGCCATCTTCTGCCGTCTTCTGCCACGCTAAGCATGGAAAACATAGAAATGAAAGCCGCATATATAAAGTGAACGGTGTCAGTCCAAGGTGATTGCACCAAATTGTCACCTCCCAGGCTCTACAAGGGCTTTGGCGACGTTGTAAGAGTCTCCTGACTCGGCAATAACAACTTCAATTGCCGAGATTCTTTACTGATCTCAATAGTCTTCTTCGAGCCGACTTTTCCCCGCTAAAAAACTCCCCCATACTACAGGCCTCAACCTTTCTTCTCGATCCACAATCGACTCACCTCCATCAGCTGACCCCGTCTATCTCCGCTCTCCTCCGTCTCCCAGCTAGCTCCGTACAACAAATCTTTTGTTGTGTCCTAGATATTTTAGGTAGTGTATTAACCAATGTTCTTGGACTCTCAGATCGTAAACATAAACAGTCTTAGAAGCGTGTCTTGCAGATTTTGTCTTCAGTTTCCTGTGAAGAAGCCCACCGAAAGCCGAATTCAATAGCACAAATAAACTGAGAGCTCTCAGTCATGATTGTGGAAGAGCTTGTTTTGGACGGATTCAAGTCGTACGCCGTCAGAACGGTCATTTCCTCCTGGGATCCACAATTCAGTGCCATCACAGGACTAAATGGGTCAGGCAAGTCCAACATTCTAGACGCCATTTGTTTTGTGCTTGGTATTTCCAGCATGTCTACCGTGAGAGCTGCCAACCTACAGGATCTGATCTACAAACGAGGCCAGGCAGGTGTCACGAAAGCCTCAGTCACGATAACCTTCGATAATAGTGACAAGTCCAAATCGCCCATTGGATTCGAACAAAACTCAAAAATCAGTATTTCCAGACAGATTTTGCTTGGAGGAGTCTCCAAGTATCTTATAAATGGACACAAAGCTCAACAAAGTCAGATTCTTAACCTGTTTCAGTCTGTCCAGTTAAACATCAACAATCCTAACTTCCTCATTATGCAAGGAAAGATCACCAAGATGCTGAATATGAAACCAACAGAGATCTTGAGCCTTATTGAGGAGGCAGCAGGTACGAAAATGTATGAAGGTCAAAGAGAAAAGGCAGAAAAAGTCATGTCAAAAAAGAATCTGAAATTACAAACCACGGAAACCTTGCTCAAAGAAGAGGTGGAACCAAAACTCAAGTATCTGAGAGAACAAAAGCGTATTGTTCTCGAATATCAGGAAGTCCAGACTGAGTTGGAAACTTTGTCGAAGGCAGTTGCTGCTCATGATTATCGAAATTTCAAGATCGAAGAGTCAAAACAAAATACTCTGTTAATCCAGGAACAGGAAAAACTAGCTTCTCTTGAAGTTGAAATCCAAACTCTCACAAAAGAAATCCAAAACTTGGAGAATGATCTAGAAGAAATGAGACTCAAGAAGCAACAAGAGATGGGCAAAGGAAATGTGATAAAGGAATTAGAGGCTCTCGAAACCAAAATTACGAACGATACAACCAGGCTGATAACTGTGAGAGATATCAAACTTCAAAACTGTGAAGACCATAGGCGAAAGCTTGAAAGTATAACCAAGCAGATTCAAGAGCACATGGAATCCAAAGATTCTGAAAGCGATCAATATCAGCAGTTGGAAAAGACCTACACACAAGCAAAAAATGAGCTTGAGCTGGAAAAAAGTCGGCTTCAGAAGAAAGAAGAACTCTTATCCACCTTATCCACGGGCATCTCTTCTAAAGGTTCTACAGATGGAGGATATATGGCCCAACTGCAAGGAGCAAGAGATAAAGTGTCAGATCTCAATGTGAAACTTGAAAAGCATAAGCTCAAGATTGAGCATTTGCGCTCTGAGAATTCCTCGAAAAAGCCAAAGATCTCTTCTTCAAGAAAAGAGCTGGAAGAACTACAAAACGATATTGAGAAGAGTACAAGGAGTTGCCAAGTACTAGAGCACAAGATGCATGAGCTGGGTTTCCATCCTGATAAATTCAAAGAGCTCAAGGCGAAAGAAAAAAGTCTGCAGCAGCAGTTGAATGATTCTAGCAGACAACTTTCAGATTTTAGAAGAAACAATCCAAGTTTCGACTTCACTTACGAGATACCTGACGCCAACTTGAACCCTCAGTCGATCAAAGGTTTGGCAGGTGAACTTTTCGGTCTAAATGATGCAAATAGCAAGTTTGCTACAGCTCTGGAGGTGTGCGCAGGTGGTAGAGTATTCAACGTTGTTGTTGATACACAAGTTACTGGCTTTCAGCTTCTGGAAAAGGGGAAACTCCGAAGGAGAGTCACCATAATTCCGCTAAACAAAATTAGCTCGAAGACTGTGGACCACAGTGTGCTTGCAACTGCGAAGTCTTTGGCTCCAGGCAAGGTTGAGCTTGCATTAAACTTGATATCTTATGATAGCAACGTCAAAAAAGCAATGGAATACATTTTTGGGAATAGGCTCATTTGTGAAGACCCTGAAACAGCTAAGAAAGTTACATTCAATCCCCAGATAAAGACCGGTTCAATTACATTGGAGGGAGACTATTACGATCCTGAGGGAAGACTCTCAGGAGGTTCCCGAAAGGCTTCCGCCTCTATTTTGGCAAACTTCAGAAAATACCGACAACTGAAAGAGTCACAATCACATATTGAAGTTGAGCTCCAGAAAGTCAGATCAGAGCTGAAGAAGCTAATGGCGGTCAGTGAACAGACTCAATCCATACAACATGACCTGAACGTCGAAAAACATCAGATTGAGCTACTGGAAAAACAACACGAGCATGGTCCTGCTGCTCTCATAATTAAAAAAGCTGGTGCAAATGAAAAGGAGATACAGGACTTGCAACAGTCAGTCCAGGAAGTTGAAAACCAACTGATTGTTGCCAGAGAAGAAGTCAAACAAGTTGAAGACGATATGAAAGAGTTCAATAGCGATGGTGCAAGTAAACTTCGTCAGTTGAAGCAAGAAGTCCAAGAGTTAGTTGCAAAAATCAGAAACGAAGAGAAATTATTGAAGACCAAGCAAAACCAATTTCAGAATTTCCAAATAGCTAAAGATCAGGTTCAGAGCGATATTGATGCTTTGCAAAAAGAGCACAGTGAATCCGAAGCTTCCATTAAACAGCTCACAGAAGAGTTGTCTTCTACGAATACGGAAATCAGCGATCAAGAACAAAAGCTACTGGAGGTACGTGAGAACTTGGAGAATGAAAAGGCCAAACTTGTGAGCATCAACGAAGAACTCAATGACATGTCGAAGGTACTCAACGAGAAACGGAAGCAACTCAATGACTCGACCATGATACTGTCAAAGCAAAAAAGTACCTTGGCAAGCATCACAAACAGTTATTCAGGATTGAAACGGAAGCTTGAGGAGTTGGTGGACGAACAAGATTGGGTGAAGGACGAGAGACTTTTGAGCAAAGTTCTGGAGCAATATCCAAATATCAATCTTGACCACTGTCATGAGAGAATTGAGCAGCTTGCAAGTAGAGCCACCTCCATGAAACGAAAGGGTATCAACAACAACATTATGGCGCAGATCGAGCAACATGAGAAGCATGAAAGTTCTCTCAAGACAAAAATGAAACAGATTAATAAAGATAAGTCCAAAATTGAGGAGACGATCAAAAAGTTGGATGATTACAAAAGAACTGAGCTGGTCAAAACCTACCAGAAAGTTTCGGAAGACTTTGGATTGATTTTCGCAGACCTTCTACCACATGCATATGCCAAGCTTGTGCCAGCGGACTCTCGTGATGTCACCAAGGGACTTGAAGTCAGAGTGAAACTGGGAAATGTTTGGAAGGAATCTTTGGTCGAACTCTCTGGTGGACAGCGTTCGTTGGTTGCACTATCTCTTATCATGTCACTGTTGCAATTCAAGCCTGCTCCTATGTACATTTTAGACGAAGTTGATGCTGCTTTAGATTTGAGTCATACCCAGAACATTGGTCATTTGATCAAAACGCGTTTTAAGGGCTCGCAGTTTATTGTGGTGTCATTGAAAGAAGGGATGTTTACTAACGCAAACAGGCTGTTTAAAGTGCGTTTTCAAGAAGGTACCTCGGTGGTTACTGCAACATGAGGTCTTTTTCAGAAAGTTTTATTGACTTGTCAAGTTCAACAGAATATGTCTGTCGCTAATCTATCTAAATTATTTAAGATACAATTCGTCTATGGAATTAGCTCGGGAGGTCTTTTGAGATTTTTATCCATTTGTTGTAAACCAAGCCGTCTAGCTGTTTCATCTTTGTGATACGGTAAGTGTAGCCACCAAAAAGGGGCAGGAATATAACTTTGCCAAACCAAAACAGGAGACCAAATCCCAAGATCCCGAGACTGACCAAAGTGAACTTGAAGTCTCCCGAAATGAAAGGGCTCAAGACAACAGAAAGAGAGCCTGCCAAGCAGACATAGATGAGAGCTGTTGGTGCACGTATTGGAGCAGAAATATTGGCAAAACGTTTTCTCAGCTTGAACAGCAACGCAAGGCATAGAATTGCATGGAAGATCTGGTTGGGATAATACTGAATCGAGATGAGGGTGTTATAGATCTCTTTTTTCTGGATCATTATCACCAGACAACTTATAAGACAGTGCACTTTTATGCTTGGTATAGGTGTCCCAAAAGGTTTGTTGGTGCAAAGAATATTGCTAAATGGAATGAACCCTTCTTTGAAAACCTCTTGATTCATTATCGAGTCTGAATAGACGACTATGATGACATTTGTTGCTGAGCCAATTGAAATGATAAGGTTGATGAAGAAAAGACCTATTTTCTCGCCATATACTTTGGTGAACAACAGATCACCGACCAATTGGTCATTTGCGACCAGCTCCTCATAAGGAATCACGATCAGATAACACAAGTTGAGCATCAAATAAAGAATAAGAGTCATAATGATTGACAACGGTCCGCAGAGTCTCAAAGTGGAAATTGGGTCTCGTATCTCATTTTGCACAGTATGACAAGTGGTCCAACCACCCAGTGAATGTATACACTTCAATAAAGCTGTCGAATAGAGCGATCCTGAAAATTGTGAAGAGCTGGGTAATTTGAATCTTTCCCAGGATAGGTGATTTGGCAGTCCACTGATCTTCGAAGGAACCAACAGAACATACAGACAGGTCACTGATACAATGGCCAAGAGCAGGAGTTTGATTGATCCTAGAAAGTTTTGACATCTGATTCCGATTTGTTTATTAGATGCGTGCAAAATTCCACAAAATACCAGTAAGATACAAGCCAGCTTTTTGTTTTCTCTTTCGTCATATTCATATCCTAGAGAGTATCGGAAATATTCACCAAAAACCATAGCATTAGGAGAACTGAGAGAGAAAAGCACAGTGAAAAGTCCAAACGTGATCGAGGTGAGATACTTAGGATTTGGAAAATTGTACTCTAGGAACTTTTTGGTTGCCCCATTCACAGGTAGATACGATCCGAGTTCCAGATATAATGCCAATCCACTGTATGCTATCAGTCCGGAAATAATCCAGCATATAAAATAAAGCGAGTAGGAACCTTGTGAGTCTTTCATAATGAGACCTGGAGTTGCAAAGATCCCCGATCCCAAAATTCTGCCAATGAATAGAACCAATACAGAGTAGGATCCTAAATTCCTGTTCAACGGTACAGTCTCGTCCAACGGGATTAAAGGGCTCACAACAACTTCAGGAGACCTATTTAAGTCAATAATCAGATCTTTAGACGGCTCATCAATTGTTTGGAAATGTAATATATCATCACTGTCTATTAACAGAGGAATGTCGTCCGTCATTGTTCCTTCTGCTCATACCTCAATCAAGTCTCAACCTGCTAATCAGAGTGCTTTTTTCTCCTTATCTTTCATACTAAACTTCCATGTTGGTGAAAAATTAGTTCGCGATAAGAGCATCATCCAGCCGGGGAAGAGATTTTGTTGAATCAGGTCCTTTCTGAGACTGAATAGTAGTGGATTGAAGTACTGGGACAACTACAATGTTAGCATTACTTGTATGATCAAGGCTTTGTTCGGAACTCAGAAAACCTCTGTGCAAAATTGTTCGTAATCCGCCTCTATAATGGATATCGTGGATTATGTAATATGATTCATCTGGTAAAGTGAGTCATGTTTTTATCTCCTTTCGATAGGAATGGTGATTGAAAGCGCTTTTCACATTAAATTGAGCAGAAATAAAGGTTTATATAGCACTTGAGATGACCAAAAAGTGATACACCGGGCATTGTTTTGTTTTGGCAGCATAAAAGTCATGACTTCTGTTCAGGAAGATTTGAAAGAGTTCAATATAGAAGACCAGCTTCTCTTATCGTTGGGCTTGACATTTTTGAGTAGCAAGATAGTCAAACAAAAGAGTAAACTAATCACAGAAAGCAAAACAAAAGGACCACGGCTGTTGATGTCTGCTAACACTCCACCGATCTCAGAAATGAATATAATTCCGATACTTCCCATGAAGGAAGAAACTCCGGATATTGAGCCTTTGTATTTGTAGTATTTGATGTTTGAGGTGAGACTAGACAGAATTGTCATGGAAGTAATGATGAAGTTGATTTGGGCCGTTCCCATCAACAATGCAGAGATGAAAACAACTGGATTTCCGACCGGAACAGAAACAAAGCTGATCGACAGAAATCCAGCAAGTGCAACCAAATTTGCCAGTAGGAGAATATGTGAATAATTGTTCATTTTGTCCACTATGATTCCTGCAACAGGAGCAAAAACCAAGGTGGCCGTGTTAGCTATTCCCGTCAGAATCGACGATAAAATGTACGATTCTCTGCAATTGACTTTGTCGACATCAGGCGTTGTGCACCTTCCAGAAGAATAGAAGTAATGGTTAATGTAAAATGGAACAAATAGGGTCACTGTTATCGATGTACCTCTTGCAACAAAACTTCCAATATATGCTAACAGTATGGCTGGGTTTTGCACAGCCAACGAAAATCCATATTTGATAGAGTCCCCGTAGTCTCGTTTAAGGGATGGCAAGACAGCACTGTTTCCAAACACTTCTGTTTCCAGAATTGCTTCACCTTCCTCCTCAGCAAACTCTTGTCTTTGCTCAGAGCTGTACAATTTCAAATGCTTATTTTCGTCATGATAGACGGATAGGTAGACCAAGAAAGAGACTCCTAACGCGATAGAACCAACGGTATAGTAGGCAAGGCGGATTGCAGTTGCCGCAGTCCTTGATTCGCCATAAAACACCGGTAATCTAAGAAGAACAGAGACTGCAATAACAGCACCTAGACCACTCATTGTCCCCATAATAGCTGCTTTCTTTCCGTCTGCTCTCTTCTGGTTAGGTTTATTGTTCAAAAGAGGAGTTCCTTCGAGCTCTGGAGCCTCACGAGCAGCATTCTGTACATTTTCGTTCACTTGTGGCTCTGTCAGTCTTAATCTATTACGTCTTAGCAAGCTTTTGATTTCAAAATTGGAGTTGTTTAGTTCAATAAGCATTACTGTAAGAACCCCCAGACATGAAGTCAGACCACAAGAGAACACAAGTCTCCAGAATAAAAGTCCTGGATAGACGTTTTTTCGAACAAAGTATCCACACCCCAAAAGACTGACTCCTATAGTGAAGAACCCAAAAGCTATGATAGGCCTTGAGCCAATTTTATCGGAAAGAACTCCCACAAAAGGCACTAGAATCATTGAAACCAATTCATCATAGAACCCCAATGCACCCACATATTTACCCACATTTTCTCCAATTCCTAGAGCATCAGTTATGAAGTAAGTCTGGCTAGCAGACAAGAAAACTGCAAACATAATTGCAGAAAAAGATGTCAATAAAAAGCCAAAGAAGTTGACCGCAGTATAGTCATTAATTTTTTCATTGAGCTTGTAGGAAGAACTCATTTTGTATCAATCAAAAGACCTGTCCTGCAATCTGTTCTAGTTTGCTATGCTTCCAATGTGATGACTTGATTGGTTAGCTTCCCTGATCAGTAAAAGGATGTGACCTGTGATGTTTAGGACCGATAAGTGGATCTGTTCGACTCAGTTTCTGTCACAATCAATTCTACCAGCCCTCTGAACAACTTTGACCTCACTGCTAAGTGTGACCTTCAAGTGTCTGAAAGAATAGAGCTTTCCTTGATGGCTAGGCTCCAAAGAGCTCCCGCAATCAAATTATCGACCTCTCAGGAGTAGAGATGCTTGGAAACCTCCAGCCTCTATTTGATTAGGTAATCCAGGTTTCCCATCTGAGAACCTCTAAAAGAAATTGTGATTTTTGTGGTGTAAGGGTTTAAATTATATCCCGTGTATTTTGCACGTGACTAACTAATCTTTGGAGGCAAAGCGAGAGACTGATCTATTTGAGTCCTGAGTCAGCAATCTATGTAATCCTACTTATGAATGATAAGAGAAACAACAACGAAGCCCATGCTTTTGGTTGGAGATCAACAAACAATCAAGTTCATCCACTGCTCCATTACCATTGGACAAAAAGCGACCGATTGACAGCTCCAGGATACGCATGGTTAGATCTGGGGACTCACATGTTCAATGCTGTTAGTTATGCAATAGTTCATTAAACTCTCTGATATGTCCAACACAATCTCTCAGTCTGTATCAGATGTGTGATGTATGGTGGAGCATAATCTCTTTACCACTCCACTGAAACAAAAAATCAGTGAAATCGATCGAGTTTTCAGAAACAAAAAAAACTCCGAGGCGGGGAATTGAACCCCGGTCTCCCGCGTGACAAGCGAGAATTCTAACCACTAAACTACCTTGGATTTTTTTGGTTCTGTATCAAAATCTACAGGTACATGTGGATTTTGATGGACTGTTCGTCGAAGTACAAAATTTTATTCTCTGCCATGACACCTTGCCAAAAAGGCGCACATATCATAGTAGCTATATTACAATTTTAGATGATCATAAAATCCCCAAATGTTGACCTCTATCTATATCTATCAAATTGTTTGCCAGTCTTAAATTTCCCTTTTTTGCTTTTCATATTTCAGAATTCATATTTTAGAAATATCCACTTTCCAACTTTTTTGCAACCATGTAGATGCTCCGATGACAGTGACCAAAAGACAAATTGATGTATAATCAACGGGCTATTCTAATAAATCAGTAAAATTATGAGGAGTGATATTAACGATTAAAGGACTTGTGGTCATAAAAAATGATCTATCAAATCCGGATAATTCTTACTCACGGAATCCGTAATGTTTGAAAATGAAAATAACTGGTTCTTTTAAGCATATAAAATTCTATAGAAAGAATGTGAGAAGCTACAAAATAACCAAACCCCTTTTTACATTAATTTTTGATACCGTGAACAACCATAACTAATGAATTGTATAAAACCCATTGATAACACAGTAGTAGATCAGTCAAATGATATCAGAACTACGATTAGTGTAAAGCCACGAATTACATCCTCATCGTCAAATAAAGAGAAATTGTTAATAATTCAGTTCTTTGGGTTGATGATAGTAAAACTTGGAGAGCATTTTCTGTGACAAGTTGAACAAACAATTATGTGGAGTTTGTGGAACTATTAAATCATGTTGGATGCCATTGAAAATAAATTGTGCTCTCTCTGTGATTACTTCCAAAGAAATTGGATAAAGCCAGCATTATCATCCATCTTCAGGTCACAAAGCTAGCAGGCGACAAACGACATATAATCGAAGTGACCAAACTAAACAAAGAATGATACATATTTCTTGTGAATATAACACACTCTAAGAAAATTGCAGGAAAATCATCGTCGTATTGAGCTTCGGAATTGGTCAAGCTTCTTCTATTTATGCTTGATTTTTTTTGAATATCCTTTTTGGTTTAATAGCCTAATAAACAATCATATAGTAAATTCTCGAATTTGTCGAACGATTATTTGAACGATTTGCGGAGTTGTATTCTCTACGATTATATAAATGAAGGTAATTACGGTACATTATTTTTCTTGTGCAAACCTCTCTCTGTTCTGGGGGAGGAAGAATAACAGATTGTCGAATCCCGGAGATTATCATTATCAACCATTAATTCAGCATAAGTGTCAGCAATATCAGGCACAACCATGGAACACCAGAGATGGTGCCGTCAAATGCAGGCCTTGTAATTAGCTGTTTGAAAGGCAACTGTGTTACAACTCAAAAGTCCATACTGAATCAACTGACATTCACTGCATGAGAATGCAAAATCAACAATACTTGGACAAGTCTGGTGTTGAGGTAAGATATCACTATTTCAATGGCAAAAATTCATATGATTTATTCCTGTTGGAATGGTTCAAGGTCACTAGTATACTATAAGCCCCATTCAAACTTTTTTGTGTAACAAGACAAAGTTTTTTCTTGTTTTATGTATTTCATCTTAGTGATCGAATAAATGTTCTTCGCTTAATACATCAAAATAAATTTTATTATATCAAACAGTTGTTAATGAGATTGTTAGAGGAACACTCAAAGAGTCCAAGAACTGGACCAGAAAGAATTGCTTCAGAGTGGGTAATCCAAGTTTTGACGACCGAAAACTATGTTATCAAAACAGTTTGCTGTGAAAGAGAATTTTTTTTTGATATAAAAAATAACAGCTTTCTTTGAGTTCTATAAACTTTCCATATTGTGTTCTGATGAGTGACAACAAAATCCATTTCATCTTCAAGAAAATAATGATCCCTTATCAATTAACTCAACCATATGTAATTAACTATATTTAAGTAAAACAGAGAAACTAGCTCTTTGAATAGTTCTTGGATCATGGGCATGTTATAATAGACATACTCTTAGCCTTCCAAATAGATACCTATAGAGCACTGCATTAGACTAATAAATCATTCATCAAGATAGAGTGTTTTTCAAGATAGGGGAACAGGTTGCCTCCAGTAAATAGGAGGAGGGGTTTTACAACTGGTGCATAAGCTGATTTCTTGCAGAAGAGTGTAGCATGATATGATTCCCGGTATTCAGTTTTTGTTTAAAAATAACTGTAAAAAACACCAAAATTTAAAAGACGTTAGAAAGTGAGACTTCACCTTTTTGAATGATAGTGTTAGCATTGGAGCTATTATTATTCTCTCATGGGGAACATGATATTGGCCTTCCAAATAGAAGAAGTAAGAAAAGATCAATTTGTGAATAGTAAGCTAATTATCGCTTGAATGAGCTAAAAGCACCAACTCTAACATGTCAAATCGAACTTATACCTGAATACTCGGTGAATATAGATTGAGATTCACCGATGAGTAAGTAAAAGTTTCAAACAAGTTTCATCTACTATAATTTACTGCCTACTCCGAACCTGTTTTGACTTCCGCGTAGGTAGGTTGTTGGAACTTTTCGGTTTCTCTCGGGAATTAATTTTGCATATCTCAAATTAGAGGTTAACCGAAAACTTCTGGATGTATAGGGATCTCTGAGATCAAAATCAAAAATACTGCCAGTCAAAGATTTGCGATGAAATGAGGTTTCATTTGGTTGTTAGAAGGGTTCTAAAATTGAAGAACACTTAGAAAATCGGCAATTTGGATCACGCCACAGCAGATGAAGTTAGAACATAAACGTAAGTTAATTATGTTAAAACTACATGATTTTTTGTTAAATACGTCCATAGTGTTTCAAAAAAAGTATTATTTGATCCTCCCTTTTTATGAAGATATATAGGAGTGAAAAATGACTGAAGCACCAACTTCAAGGGTAAGCTTATGAATCACCAACGATACGCTTTTTAATTCCGAAGCTATTTTTGTTGACTCTTAGATACAGGATTACCTGTTGAAATCCATGATGAGCTAACTGTAAGTTGATGAATAGCAATAAATAGTACTGTAATAATTAAATGTCTCAATCTATTTGAAATCGTACAGAGATAAAAAGAAGAGGATGCTCACTTCTTTAGATCATGTTTAGACCAAGGCTTCAACATGATATACAATAAAATCTAATAACATGTAATAAAGAAAGCAGTACTAACTTCACCAATTCTTATTAGTTATTATTCTAACACAATATGGAAAAATTGTTGAATTTGCCAACAGCAGCTGAAAAAAGGTCATGATGATGAGGGCCGTTATGCTCTATCGTGATTTTGTATTCTTCAGCAAATTCCAGATAGTCCACCACTGGATACAGCCCTCCGTTGTCCATTGTATTGATTAATTTGGAGCCTGAGGAAAAAAGTTCAAAAGTGGGTCGACTTGAGTCTTTATCTTGAAAACTAACAGCATACCTCTCGGCAGCTATTTTTTTTGGTTTGATTGAATTAGCCCAATTTTGTGTCCCTCTCTGCCTGCTAATTCTTCTGTGGTGAAAATGGAAGAAAGTATATTCTTTCTACCTAGTTACCAAACAGCGTTAAATGAGAAAGTAAACAAATCGTATTATCATCGATAATAATCTGCTAAAAGACAGCTGAAAATCAGCCATAATAAAAAGTAATTTTTCGTACATAGAATGCTTATTTTTTATGTTGTAAAAAGATTATTCAGCTAGAAAGCTGGGACTCAACCAAAATTTCTCACTAGTTGGATTTTTGAAGGTGTCAAAATTCAAGAAGTCACACAAGAAATTATTGTTGAAGAATGTGCTTCTATCTTAGTGGTATCACGTGAGTATATCTATGTGATACATTCTTGAACATTGTATTGAACATTCAGCAAACAATGGCATCATGCATAAGATCAGGACACAATCTCATGTTCAGATCACTATATATATAAAGAGGTGAATTTCCACCTCTTTATCTCTATATGATTTCATATAAATTGAGGAAGTTTATACTTAAGAACATAGTATATCACAATTACTCTTATTCAATCATTTTGGATAGAACAGTTGATCAAATAGGTCAACACATTCAACAATTATTGGGGTGTTCTCCCATTTATATGAATTTCGTTTAACGATGAAGAAAATCGAAACTGACAACAAAGAACGAACTTTCGCTTAAAAACATTATTAAAGAAGAGAGAATATACTTCAATCTTTAATATTAAACTAAAAATTATTTGGCAATGTTGTCTGAGATTCTCTCAGTTCCTCTTGAGCATCTCTTGCCAGTTTTGATCTTGCTCACATAAATTCACCTTTTCCAAGCATCTGATAACTTTTGATTTATTCAGAGTCAAAAGAGCACACGTTACTATTTTGAGGAGCTATGCAATCAACAATGTATTCTCGTTCTAGGCATTAAATGAAAAGGTGATTTTTTTTCTAGCTCCATATAATCTCATATATATAGTTGAGGTACAAATTATTATTTTCCTGTAGACCAAATGGAGTTTATCAACAGAATCCTCAGAATGCAACAAATTGAAATGACAATATGAGTTTGAAATTTCTGAATATTCAACATAACAACTTTGACGAAGTCAAGTAAGAATCACTCCAGTTCCAAGAATATTTGAAGAATGTTTCAGGGCAGCCACTACATCATTACAATGCAGTTGGTTGTGTTTATTCATTCTCTGCACAGCAAGGCATCAAATTTGAATTAAGGAAAACTTCACTGTTATTATCCAGTCAAATTCAAAGATGCTCACATGAAAATCAAGTCTTCCAATTTCAAGTGAATGTAGTGAACTTGCTTTGAGATGAATGGTAATTATAGTGAGTTCTGTGTGTAAACACAAAATTGCAGGCAATAATGTTGGATCATATTGCACTTTGTGCTTTTTTTACATGGTTGTATTGAAGTTAGTGCTTCTCTCTGTTGAGATCGTGTTGTCAGTAATTTATTGTTCTGTCTATCTTAGGTTAATCCATTTATACCATAGCCTATTTGTTCCAAGATGACTTATTGCCAAACAATAGATAAAGATGAATTTCCTCTCTTCTACCTTAATATAATCTTCATATAGGTTGAGGAATTTCATTATTAATACTACTCATCAACTACTATTTTTCATCATGGAATTCAACACAAGAATCTTAAGGATTCAATAGGCTGATACCAGTCTCACTGAGTGCCATCATCATTGTCACTTGTGTATCTTCGAGCTAACCTCCATATTCGTCGTGATATCGTTCTTTATCACACCAAGAAAAAGACATGGTTTTTTCAGTGTGCATGCGCATCAAATATGGGACATAACTGAGTGAGATTTGCAGGGCAAACTATTCTATTCGCTCAATAAAGATCGCCACCTAAGTGTGAGACTATTGGATTGCTGGAGTAGTCGATCAGCTTCTTATTACATGCCCGATGTTGGAGAAAATGGAACCAAGGTGGGCCTGTCAGCTCAGCCAATTCGGGGATGACCGGAGGAATCGTTAATATGGGGTATGGTTAATATACCGATGTCATGGAAGCCCTTATTGCGAAGAGTGAGTGAGGCTTCCTACATAGTCATTGTACCAGTTTTCTCGACTGATAAATGGTCCCAATCCATTGATGAAGAAATCGATGAAGACCTTTTTTAGCAAACTCTGAGATGAAGGAAGGTGTAGTTTTAAAATACCATTTCATCTGGATAGTCGATAATCTGCAACCGTGTGTTAAGATAAGTGTACCAGCGTGTGACACGTTTGTTTAGCTGTGTCGTAATATACCATATCGGTGCTAACCGTCATGTCGAGAATGGCATTCATAGTACTTTCCAGCGAAACTCCGCCTGATTGTTCTTTGGAAGACCTTGAGTGCGCCCCAATTCTACTGTTCCAGATCACAACCTTCTTCTGACCAGTAAACTGATCCTTCTCAAAAAAGAGGATAGTTGAAAGCAAATTGGCTCATAACCCTCTCAAATATGTAAAGCGATTCAATCAACTGATCTTTTTATTTGTTAGAAAAATAATAATTTTAGTATACTGATTCTTTGAGTCAATACTTCCTCACATTGAAATATTTTGAATTCTGGAACTAAAGGGAAATGCAGGCATTTATGTCAATCTGAGCATGAAAGAGTCATATCAAGCAGAAAAAATACCTCTTTCACCTGCATTATCGTTTCAGGTGCTAGCACAACTTCAGCTCATTAATCATCGAAGTGGAACAAAACATCCTTCTACATTGACACATAAGCAGCGTCGCGTTAACTTCAACAGAAAATGTTTTTAATTCAAAAAGTTATATATATACGCCATTTGTCATAACATCAAACATGATCGCAAGCACTATATGGAGAGGTAATATTCGGTTGGGTCTTATCTTGATGTAATTTCTAATAGCTGAAGAACAAATTTAATAATTTTTGAAAAACGGAAATGATATTGCTAGCAGAATTGTTCGAAATTCAACAAGTTCAATTTTCTATATTCTTCAGTATCAGGGTTGAATTCATAAAAACAAATTATTGATAATGTCTCTTTTCATTATGTGTAATAATTGCATCTTACCCAAAAGAATGGTTGACCTATTTGGCGGTAAGATAGGTCTAAATGATTTTTTATGGTCTCATTTGTAGGTTTCACATATTTGAGCAAATATTTTATCGATATTCACTAGCTATTATGTGAGCGTGGATTTTCAACATAAAAAATCTTAAGGATTCAACAGTTATTATAAGGACTTTAGTTCCTTGTACAAGAACCCAGTTAAGCTGATACCAAAAGATATCCCACTGCAGTTTTTGAACAATTGATAAGAAAATATTCCATGGAACGTCAAAGTGGTTTCGTGTCAGACATGGTCGACTGAGAAAATACAACAATTGATAGAAAGTGTCTAATTTGAAATTTTGCTCGAAACGTTGTTTGTCGATCTCACTTTTTATCCATCAACAGCCCCAAAAAAATGAATTCTCATTGCGTTAATAAAGAATGCTCTGGCCAGTTCATAAACTCTTTCGAGAAACTGGCAAACCTGCATTTATTGTGTTGGAGTATATTGTGCTCCCCACTTTGATAGTTGGTACTGCGTGTGCATAGATACATGTGCTACATTGATGAGTGGAAGTTGTGCTGGCACCTGAAACGATCGTGCAGATGAAAGAGCAGTATTTTTTCTGCTTGATATGACTTTTTCATGCTCAGATTACTATATAAAAAGATGAAGTTACTCCTCTTCATCTCTATATGATTTTATATCAATTGAGAAATTTTATTATTATTACTACTCATCAACTCCTATTTTTCATCATGGAATTCGAAGCAAAAATCTTTGGGTTTCAGCACTATTTTGTTATCGATTTCAGCGAAAAATTCCTTAGGGTTCAATATCTCAGCGATAAGTTAACCAGCTTATAAGACTCCGGAACTGCACAATTAAACAAGTAGAAGCAGAAAAATTTCAACAAAGACTCATTATCTCTCATATGATTGATCCTGATTCATCACATCTCAGATGGAACTCAAAATCTCAGTGAGACAAGAACATTAAACCTTGTTTTTTAGGTAGCTGCCCCTGGGTTATTTCAATTGCTTTATAAAAAATTCATAGCAATTGCCTGTCTGTCCCTCAAAATATTGTAGAAAATGAAGATACTATGGTTCATTTTGTTTTAGTATTCAGACTGAACAAATAAATTACCACTTGTCGTTTTCTTCATTTATTTAATTGCTCATTTGATGAAAGTATGGTGTCGTCTTGATTTATAGAAAAAAACTGTAAGGCATGCTGGCTCAAATTAATTTAATTTTTTTCATCAATTACCTTATTCATTTTCTTCTCCACTTTCGCACCAGCTTGAGAGGGAAAGATCTTTTTTTTTTTGTTTTTTTATTTTTTTTGAAAAAAGCATAATGATGTGGTCTCAGAACAAACATCAATCAAACATATCAAAAAGCTCTTTTCTGATCCGTATAAAAGGTTTAAGTTGAATTCTACGATAAAAGTCATTGATTCAATGCCCGTTATCAATTCAATAAACTCTCGTCGCCCTCTCATTTTGTGAGGTAAAAATTTTTGCCAATAGTACGCAAAAGAAGGTAGAGACCTCTTAGCCGCAGCCAATGGACAGCTTTAAAAATACCTTTATCACCCGTCTTCTATACCATTTGCACTTTCGTTAAGCTGATATCCATAAGCTGGGGGGGCGCTCTTACTGGTATCTAATTGGCTTTAATCCTGGTTTTTGATTTAGCAGTTTGTCAACCACAAAGATGAATATAATGACCACGATTTTTAGCTCCTTGTATATAAACTCCATGAGCTCAATTAAGACTCAGACCCCTATCTTCCCTGTATTTTTTATATATGATGACAAATCGTTTGAACAATGACAGAATTTGTAAATTGATGTGCAAGCAAGATTTCATTCAAACAAATATCGTTTACTTGACCTGATAATTCCATTATTGGTTTTGATTTTGTCTTGATACACTCAACATTTGTAATAATGTTAACTTAGAATCCTGATTTTAAGAAAAATAATTGAGAGAATTCAAAAGTTGTCTTATATTAAATCTCAAACTCTTTCTTTTCTTTTCCCACATTGTTGTGTTCAAGTTCCTTATTGAGATCATCGGTCAAATTCTGAAGATCTTTTTGCCTATCCAATACCGGAATATACGAACATGATTTTGAACATAAACATGGAGGTATACAACGACAAAATCATAGCACATTACTTTTTGAAATAATATTGGTTCCTTGGCCCAGTTGGTTAAGGCATCGTGCTAATAACGCGGGGATCAGCAGTTCGATCCTGCTAGGAACCATTTTTTTTTCTAGATTCAACATTTTAATACGTAAGGCACTACCACGAAATGTTCTGGAAAAAAGCGTCAAGTAATTTAACGACGCCTTTGATTTATAAAGAGGTGGATTTGGTTGATTCAGGTGCTCCGAAGAAGGTATCAATTGACAATTAGAGCAATATGAGCATTTCTAACAAAGATATTTCAACTCTCATTGTTGATTTTTTGAAGAAATTGTTGGATTCCAATGTGATTCCTGAAGATAACCGTGAATCGATCGAATTTGCAATTGATAGTATCAACGATGCTTTTAGTATTGAACAAGACTCAGTGAACTCGTTTATCCAATCCAAGTTTTCGGGTAAAGATCTGGCTGCGCTCATAAAGGCACAGCTTTCATCATCGGTGTCCAGAAGCGAAGAAACCTCTGCTCCAGCACAGACTTCAGAGACAGTTCCAGTGCACATTGATACAGAAGATGCAGAAAAAAAAGAAGCTGCAGAAGCTCTGAAACTTGAAGGTAACAGAGCCATTGCTAGAAGGGAGTTTGAAACGGCAATAGAAAAATACACGGCTGCTCTAGAATTGATTCCCACAAATGCGGTGTATCTTTGCAACAGAGCTGCAGCATATTCTTCTGTGGGTAAACATGATTTGGCATTGAAAGATGCTGAAAAGGCTATTGAATCCGAGCCTTCGTATGCTAAGGCCTGGTCAAGAAAAGGCCTCGCAAAGTATGCTTTGGGTGATGTTCAAGGAGCCGTGGAAGCCTACGAACAGGGACTTAAGGTGGAAGGAGATAAGCCTTCAGAGCCAATGAAAAAGGGTTATGAGACAGCTAAGAAGAAGTACGCCGAACAGCTTGCCAGCTCTCTGGGTTCCGATCCTGATGTCGATGTTGCAGGAAATTCATTCAACACCTCTGCACCAGAAGGATCAACAGCTGGAGCTGGAGGACTTCCAGACTTTTCTAGTCTCGCTGGCATGTTTGGTGGAGCCGGAGGTCAATCTGGAGGACTGGGTGGACTGGCAGGTCTGATGAACAACCCACAAGTGATGCAAGCAGCCCAGAGAATGATGCAGAATCCAGAAGCTATGAGTGGTCTGTTGAACAATCCTCAGTTGAGACAAATGGCACAAAATTTGGGCCTGGGAGGCGACACTAACTTGGACGACCTAATGAACAACCCAATGCTCCAAAATCTGGCCAATCAATTCGGAGGAGGGTCAGGCTCGGGGTCAGGAAATTAATTTTTTTTTGACAGAACAATTTCATCACATCGAGGATCAAGGCTGATACATATCAGGCATGTTGAGTTGCTCCATTGACCGGTATTCTTAGGTTCTTAGGTTCTTTAGTCCTTTTTCCAGGACATATCTCTCTTCAACCAAACTTCTGAGCTTTTCTTGGGCCAACTGTTTGAATATGAACTTGATGATCCTTTTTTTGAATAGATAAAAGTTGCTTATTTGAACACAGAGTTGTTCATAATCTTTCTTAATCTCCATGTTCAGAGCTAGCATTTCCTTTTCTAGATTTTCAAAATTTGAAATCAACTTTGTACAATAGTTATGCCTTCGTTTCTCTATCATACCGATGAAGTAGGAAGAAGAGCTAGATGAGACTGGAGGCTCTCCACTGACGATTAAGTCATGAGGATCTGTCTGGGAAATAGAATTGTTCGTCAGCAGCTCATTGACCGAAGAGTTATCAAGAGAACCTAGTAAGTTGGCAAGTCCAATGAGAGTTCTATCGAGCTGCACAGAGCTTTGGCCCTGCTCGGCTTGTTGATCATGCTCCTGGTTTTTTGAGCTGATCTGGTTCTCTATTTTAGCTATCTTCTTCAACTCGTCATTGATGACTTTGAGCTCTCCGTACAACTTCCACCATTTAGAGACTTTAAAGCTTATGAATCTGTCAATGCAATCGGACAACTCCAATACACAGCTTCTGAAAAACTTGAGTGATTCCAAAAATCTGTCTGTTGACACACTTCTATCTTGTTTTTCGGTCTCTTTGAGAGTGGAGTCCATCGTTCTGAAAAGATAGACAGGAAGCTCATTAATCTCGGAATCAGTTCTCGCAGATCCAAAAGAAAAATCTGCTAGATTATGTTCAACATAAGCTAGATCTTTTGCTTTCAGATCCACAAACACAACCATTTTGTAACACCTCTCAAGCACATTTCTGAAAGTTTCTAACTCGTTGTTGGAGTACTTGAGGAAAGTCTTGAAATTTCCAATCTCTTCGGGCACCAGGGTCACTCGTGGCCTACTACCATTGTCGACATTTGTCCGTCTATCCTCTTTTTTTAGATACTTCATCTCATTCAACGGTTTCTGTTCAGCAACAAATTCCCATAGGATCGTGTTTTGAGCAAACTCTGGACTAAGCAACAGCCACGAAAACATAATGTTGAGGTCAAGCAGCTGCATGTTCACTCTCAATTTGTTACAATGATTAACATTTGCTTTTTCGGCAACATCAAAACATTTTGAGAACCAGACCTCGTTGTAATTGAAAAAAGAACTTGGATTCTCTAGTTTCAACAGTCGTAAGAGCTTTATAGTGTCTTGCAGAGAGTGGACAACAACTTTGTAATCCTTGTTGTCGCAAGACCCTTGGACAGACTTGAAATAAAGACAAAGTTGTTGATCCAAACCATATTTCGCCCTTACAATTGCAACACCTTTATTCTCCACAACAGGGGTATACTTGAATAAAAAGCTGAGGTCAACAAGATCCATTATCTGTCTGTTAACATCATCTTCAGCTGTATCATTGTTGTCAATCAAGCCATTTTCACTGTTCAAAGGTTTCCGGAGTTTATCGACTTTCACGTAATCCATGGCATTTAAAAAGTATTTGTCGTCCGCTTTCAACAAATCCAATCTGGGATCCTTGATGATTTCTTGTATACTTGAGAGCCTGTTGTACTTTATGAATTGCATCACCGGAGTGAGTCCCAAGCTGTTGAATTCGTTTAGGTTCACATCTTCGAAGATGGAAAGGAACAAACCCAATGTTGCACCATCCCTGATGGAGTGTATCAATGTATTACCTTTGTTGTCGATATGATCGTTGTAGTCAAACTTTTCCCCCTTTAATTGGCACCACTGACAAACGGCTTCAAGAACACTTTTGATGAGATTCTGGTAATTCGGATGATCATAGCATCTCACAATAGAAAAAAGAGGGGTTTGGGAATTGATATCCGATTGCTTCCAATTGACATAAACACCAAAAAGTGGGATGAGTTCGTAGCGATGCATGAGGAAGTGGCCAATATTTCGAGCATGGTTGTCCGTTTCGTTGCAGTATTTCTCAATTTCATCGTTTTCGGCTTGTAATATGAGCTCTGCAAGTAGATCTATCATTTGCACGTTTTTCAACTGCAATGCAGTGCTCAAAAGGTTTGCTCCAGTGACGCTTTTGTCCTCTAATATGTCGTCCAGAGTAAAAATATTTTCAAAATCCATAATGGATTTGAACGCTCTAAAATTGTTTTGAAGTACAGCTAACATCAAACAAGATTCTCCATTCAAAGTCCGGCTTCTGATGAATGAATCATGATGTATGTGCTTTCCATCCTTATAAGGAGTGAAAAGATCTTGTATTTTCTTTATTAGTTCGTTATCTTTGCTTGAATCATTAGAATCATTATTTTCGTTATAGTCAGACGATACTGACGTGATAATAGAACGCAGCTGTTCATTTGATTTGGAATATTGTACAAGTTGATCGAGGTTTTGGCGATCTTTGAAATAACTGAGGACAGCATCAAAAGTGGAGATTGCGTATCCCAGATATCCAGTTTCTAAAATGTCTGTTGAGTAGGAGTACTTTTTGATATATGCAAGGTGACATGTTGGGTTGTGTACTTTCGAGTAGCAAACAACCATAACAAGAAGTGAGAGCAAGGAATCTGCATCTATGAGTATGTGATGTTTTTCGTTACTCAAAGAATTGTTTTGAGCAGGATCTGTAAGGCACTTCAAAGTTGTTGTTAGGATTTCGCATTTGCTTGAAGCAGAGTTTGAAAATTCCAGTTTCTGGAGTTCAGGTATGGCTTTTCTGACCCGCTTTTCAAGTTCTATGAGTATAGAAGCTTCTTCAACAGAAGCTGCATGTTGTCCGATTTGAGTGATACTGAGATTCTGTAAGCTTTCATAGTTTTCGTTCATCGATTTATCTGTTTCTATGTTGTTAATTTCAACAAAATGAGGCCAAAATTTGTCGTAGATGTTCATCTCAATGTACGAGTAAATACATTGATGCAAGTCCACATCTGGGTGATTTTTAACAAGCTTTGAGTAAACCTCGTCAGGAAGCGTATTAAAAATCTGACTGCCCTGAGACATTGAGTTGGAAAATGAATAATCAACGTCTTCTCCAGTATGCTGAGATTTGATGGCAAACTCCTGGAACATGGTCCTGAACTTTTCACCGAGATGGACTGAGATAAGAGGCGACTCTCTGATCAAATCGTTGAACGTCTTATTTTCCTGCTGAGCTCCAGAATCAAAAGAGAGAGACTCAGAAGAAGATGCTTCTATCTCGAACCTTGGTATGATGCGTTCTTGAGGTATACCAACGAGGGACTCTGCTATGAAAAACACATGGAAGTTTGACCCGAAAGGAAGATATGGAGCCATTCCTCTGACAATTTTCTGTGAGAGTATTTTCACTCTGAATGCATGCTTGAAGCGAGAAGAGGAAGTCATGATGTCGTTTTTGATAACCACCTCTTTGCCATTCAATGTCGTGAACGTCTTATCTTTCCTGATGTTGGGGTCCGATCTCAGATTGATTCCAATTATATGGGATTGAATGAAGTCCGAATTGTGACACAGGTCTCTATAAGATTGTCCTGAATCATAATCTGTATGTAGAAGAAGAAACTTGGAATCAGGAACAAGAAGAATATAGTCTTCTGGGACATCTGAGATCCTTTTCACTATTGCTCGAAGGTGGGGAAAGTCGTTGATGATTGGGTTGTTGAACAACGCATTCAAAAACGGGTTCAACAGCTGAGGAAGATGCTGTCGAACGCTCGTGTTTTTGGCCATGACACTGCAAAAAGGACTGCCAGGACTTTAGAAGAGGAGTCTTTTGTCAAGGAAACAAAACGTTATGTACTAAAAATGGGGCGGCACGGTTGGTGTGGCTGGTAGAACAAAAGGCGCAGCTGAAAGTGGCGGTGTTACAGTGAAGATTTATTTCGAACAATTCAGCTCTTTAAAGTTTGATTCAGGTAACGTGACTTGGGGACTCTGGGAAGAAATTTATTTGAACACCTCTACACCGGATAGATTGGAGAGTAGATTTTTCAAGTTGTAGGTCCTGATTTGAAGGTAGGAAGGATCTTTTTGTTCTGATGGTCCTCTGTTGGATAATTGACTTGGAGCAACGACAGTCTACTACATGGCGAAGGGGAAAAATAAGGATAGAGAAGATAGAAAAGGTCCCTCGAATAGAGGATCTAATGGCCACCATTCAAGAGTCTCTCACAAAAAGGGACATCAAGAGGTGAAGTATTCGTCACTTGCAAAGAATTCGAATTTCCCTACAAAGCTCGCTATGTGGGATTTCGATCATTGTGATCCAAAAAGATGCAGTGGGAAAAAGCTTGAGAGACTGGGACTCATAAAGAATCTGAGAATAGGCCAAAAGTTCCAAGGAATTATGGTATCTCCGAATGGAAAGTCTGTAGTCTGCCCTGATGACTTGGAACTCGTGGAGCAGCAAGGAGCAGCTGTTGTTGAATGCTCTTGGGCCCGACTAGATGAGATACCGTTCCAAAAAATAGGAGGACGAAATGAAAGGTTGCTTCCGTATCTGGTTGCGGCTAATCCTGTGAATTATGGTAGGCCAATGAAACTGAATTGTGTGGAAGCCTTGGCTGCTTGTTTCTGTATTGTGGGTCATGATGATTGGGCTTTAGAGCTTTTGAAGAATTTTTCGTACGGACCAGCATTTCTTTCAATCAATAGGGAGATTCTGGACATGTACCAGCAATGCACAGACTCTCAGTCGGTTCTGGAGGCAGAGCAGGCGTATTTGGACATGGTGGCAAAGGAGAAGGAGGAGAGAAAAACCAACAGAGAGAATATCGATATTTGGGAGATGGGTAACCCAAACAGACAGGAGGAGGAAGATGAGGAAGATGAGGAAGATGAAGATGAGGAAGAAGAAGAAGAAGATGATGAGGAGGAGGAGGAGGAAGTGCCAACTTTGTCCACGTTGTCCATATAATGAACCCAAATCTATTACGTTACAGTCATGATAATATTACATTCTATTAAGTTCAACTCTATAAGATCTCTAAATTTTCCCACACAGAGTGATTAAGAGCACATCACCAAGTCTCTTGGAGGTACCTGTTTTTGTTTTCCAATTCTGATAAATAAGTTTTGGCCTGAGTTTCATCCCAATCATTCATGTCGCTCAAAATCGCTTCAATTGTGATCCGAACCTGAATAGGCATTTTTCCCGATGAGCCACATAAATAGAAAAGAGCATTATTATTGACAAGAAGGTTGTTGATTAGCTGTTTGTTTGCATACAGCTTATCTTGAACATACCCTCCTTTTTCTCTCGAGAAACTGGTGAAAAGTTTCAATTTGTCAGTCTTGTGCAAAGTTCTCCAGAACTCCCCGTAAAGGAAGTCTTTTTCTGAGAACCTGTTTCCAAAAAATAAATACATTTCCCTGTCGATTCCGTTTTGCAAGTGAGACTCCACTAACGATTTCATAGGAGCCACACCCGTACCAGGGGCCACCATGATAATTGGACAATTCGAACTATTTGCAAAATTCATATGGTTGTGACCAATGGAAATCACTATGTTGTCTCCAACGTCCAACGTCTTTAGCCATCGAGTACAAACCCCCCTTCTAATTCTTCTGATTATGGTTTTGTATTCAACAATCGCCACAGTTAGTTCCACAAAAGATGCATTCGGACCAGATGATATAGAAAACAACCGAGGCTTCATCAATGGAATCAGATCGAAAATATATTCCACGGGTATCTTAAGGGAAAAAAATTCCTGAATCACTTCAAGAATAGATCTTCTGGGTCTGTTAGCGTAGTCATACAGCTGTTCTGTTTCTTCAACGAGGGAGAGTTCTTTCAACTTTTCTCGTTCCAAATCATCATGCGCAAAATGCCATGCCAGCATAAAAAAGGATCGCTTGGGAATTGACATTATGTCCATATGATGCGTTAGTAAAGATCTCAGAGTCAACTTTTTCACCCAACCACCTTCAACACGGGGTAAATCGTCTTCTATTCTCAGCGGATAATCTGCCAAATCCTGCCAGCCCTGAATTTCAATCAAAGCGTTCACATCTCTTGTGTCATTTGTCGGATAAAGAGATACTGTGTCTCCTGGTGAGAAATTAAGAGAACTCAGCTGATCTTTCAGAACAAGATTTCTAACATCCTGGAAATGATCAGGAGCAGTTATTCTGTCGTTCTTGACGACTTGTGCATTGATAAGTTTGACATTTGAGGCAGTTTTAACTCTGTTCAAGGCGATATTTTTCACTTCCTGGTCGGTTATCATCTTGAATTTCTGTGTTTCTATAATAATTTTATTAGCTGGCGGAAGTAACTCATCTTCAGGGATCGGAGCAATACTCTTTCCGAGAGGATGACACGAGTTCAGGTTCTCTAGAAGCAGTTTTTCCCAAGCTGCATAGAAGACCTCCGAGCCTTCAGGAGACTGTTCATCGCCTTCACCTCTTGTACTGAACTCTGAGGCTCCGAGTTGCAGTAATCTAGCATGTATTTTCTTAATGGCATAGTTGTATCTCGGATACGACGAATCTCCGAGCCCAAAAGTTGTGAACTTGATGTGACTAAAGAGATCATTAGGTAATCTTTTCTTCAACATGAACTTCCAGAACTTCCTTGCGTTCCTTGGCAGTTCTCCTTGCCCGCTTGTCGAACATACCACAGCAAGATAAGTGATATCTAGTAGCCGTTTGAGGTCGAAATCATCCAGAGACGCAACGACCGTGTCGAATCTCAAGTACTGACACTTTCGTGCTAGCACATAGGCCAGATCCTGAGCATTACCTGTTTCTGATCCGTACAAAATCACTATACTTCGCTTACCCGACATTCTAGATCTCTTGCATTGGCTGTGTTCAGAGTTCAGGCTCTCTTGGGCTGGATGATGGTACTTTATTGAAAGGAAAGAGGAACATATCTGGTACGATCTAGTAGAAGTGGGCAAATTTTGCTCGTGCGTTTGCACCGCCACACAAAGTGCACCGCCACACAAAATACTGTGCCGGCTTCTACACCTGTGTGTCTTGCTAGAGTCTGTCTTTACTTGGTGCTATATACAGAGTATTCCGTTGATCTGTGATCTATCTCAATTGAACATGAAAGGTCTGTTCAAGAAGAGCTCTTGATTTTTCGTGGAGAGCGTTGATCTCCTCGTTGGTGAGGGATCTGTCCATTGATTGGTAGTTCACCCTGTAGCACTGAGAAGTTCTTCCTGTTTTTGGATGAACAAACTGGTCAATCAATTTCACACTTTCTGCAAAATCGCCAGCAGTGTCTCTAACAATCTCCATGAGATCGTTTTCGTGAAGAGCAATCAGTTGGTCATTTTTTTCTGGCAGCCAGAACGAAATGTCTCTGACTGTTCCTGGATACTTCGAATACGGTTTGAAAATCGAAATCTGGTTCTCTTTGAACTGGGATTTGAACCTTTTGTCAAGCGTCCAGAATAAACGGATATCTGGGATTCCGAAAAGCAGCATTGCAATTCTGTCCAGACCAATTCCAAAAGCCCAGCCAATGGTATCTTGGATGCCCGAATTTGTCAGAACTTGTTTTTTCACTACACCACAACCACAACATTCCAGCCATTCTCCTTTCCACCACACCTCAATTTCCCACGAAGGAGCGGTCCAGGGGAAATACGCCTCGACCCATCTGACTTTGAGTGGCTCCTGCAAATATTCCTCTTTTGAGCCTGCCAATTTTGCAGCTGTTCTGGCCTCGTTAAATACCTGGTCAACGAGAATCTCCAACGTTCTTTTCAAATGCTGAGCAACAAGATCGGTTTCTTCGTCACTCATGTATTCCTGTTTTGGATTTGTGGCTGGATTGTACTGCGGTTTGGGATCCTCGACTATGATGTCCACCTTGGGCAATGAACTTATATCGTCTTTCAGCTTCTGTAGTAGTCCATCTCCGTGTTCTTTTCTGGACCAGATTCGACCTCCCTCCATCTGGTGGAAAGCAGGATAATGAGTTCTGTCAATTTCGTCTCTTCTATAGACATCTCCAGAGATGAAATAGCCTGGAGTTGGACATTTGGTGAAACATACCGGTTCATGTGCAGAGGTGTGAGTTCTCAAGAGAGTATCTTTGTTCAGATAATAAGTATCGGACTTGGATCTACCTGGATGATCTTTAGGAAATCCAAGGACGTCGAAATTGTCATAGACGGACACAATTGGGTCGAAGTCGCTGTAAAATGTGTATCCCATGTTTTGGAATCTGGACTCAATGAGACTACGAAGAATTCCAATTGGGTGATTTGGGTCTTTGTGGAGGTTTCTTCCAACAAGCTCCAGAATCCGGGGAGTCGCATTGGTCCATTCATCTGTTCTATATGTATCTGTTCCAATTATGAGCTGTGAAGGTTTTTCTGTCGTGCAAGATGTTAGTTGAAAGAGTCTTTTTCGGTTTCCTGTAGTGGTCTCTACTTACTTGTGGTTATCTGTCTATGACATTTTGTTGGGATTTTGACCGTTTTGATTCCTGAGAACGACACATTCAGTTTCAACATGGCTGAACACAACGACAGTTTCCAAGGGACGGAATCCTGTTTGTTATCGAGAAAAAGGCTCTCTTGTCCTTCCTGAGAGTCCGTTCTATGGACACAAAAATAACTTACCCGGAATTTGAATTTTTTCGACCACCAAAAGGTCAAAAAATCAAGACTCCTTTGTGAAAGTCTTTATAGGCCGATTGTGAGCCGAATCCAACAAGAGATCCAGAACTAAAATGTTCCAGTCTGTCCTGAAGTTGAGCATTGGTCTGAAAAGACCGCAAATGGCATGTTTTCAACAGGGAGTGAGGACAAGTACTGCCAAAAGATACGGCCATGAGCTGGCTCCCAGATACAAGGAACAGAAGAAGAAGCAAAAGGGAAGAGTCACAGTGAGAACAGGAGGTTCTGACAAGGGAACCACATTGAAATTCGGAACTTATGGGATGCGACTCAAAACAGAAGGCACCCGGATCTCGGCTGCACAACTCAAGGCAGCAGACAACGTTCTGGTGAGACTTGTGAAGAAAGAGAGTGGAAAATATTGGAAAAGACTGTGTACAAACATCGCCATTTGTATTAAGGGTAATGCCACACGTATGGGTAAGGGTAAGGGAGCATTTGACCATTGGGCAGCTCGTGTTCCGACAGGAAAAGTTGTGTTTGAAGTGGACGGAATGCACGAACAAAGTGCAAAAGATGCTCTCAGAAGAACATGCGAAAAGTTACCTGGAGTCTGGGAATTCATACGCAAAGACACACTCCCACGTTTGGGCTTGAAGGTGGTGAAAGAAACGGGTGAAAAAATAAATTTTCTGGAGAAGTTGAAACAAAATCCAACGAAAAAGTATCTCAATCATTTGCAATCGAGGGACCCAGAAGTCAGCAAATTCACAGGCAGAAGGGGCCATTGAAACAGAAAGTTGTTCTTGTATGATATTTACACTAATCTTGCACATAATGTAATCTTAGATATATGATTAATTTTCCAAATCGTGTTCCATAATGACCATGACTTTTGTGACAAAGCCTTCGAGATGGAAGATATCCTTGCTTCCTAATGAAAGTCTTTCGTCGAAAGTAGAGCTGGCTTCAATGATTTGTATCTTCACCTGGCTCTTATTTTTGAATTTTCCCACGTCCACCAATCTCCAAAGCTCCAGAGCAAGGTTTTTCAAGATTAACTTTGCCGGAATGGCGTGTGCCAAAAGCTCGTACAGAACAGACCTTGTCTGATTCAGTCGAGAGATGTTTCGCTCTTTGCAAATACCAGCTGCCATGTCTTTGATCACCAAAGCCCAGTCAGGAACGATCGGAGCAGTGGACGAGGTGATAGTGTCGTTGTTCATGTACATGGCTTCCAGCATCATGATGGACATTCTGAGATTTCTATCTGCTGCTTTAGCAATTTCAGAAAAGACCACTTGTTTTTCTTTGTCGTTTTGAGGATAACCTCTAGCTGCCTGTGTTTCTTTGGCCAGAATCTTGTTGAAAACAACCCAACACTCCTCATTTGAGGGCGCAGCCACTCTGATCGGCAACGTTCTTGACTTGATCGGATCAATGATGTTCGAGGTGGAGTTGCAGATCATGATGAGTCGAATATTGGCCGAGTATTTTTCCATAGTTCTTCTCAAAGCAGCCTGAGCGTCTCTACTCAAAGACTCTGCTTCATTTATCACAACCACTTTGAACTTCTTCTTGTTGACCGACCGATCCTTGGAATCATTGAACGTCGAAGAAGATAAGATTCCGGTAAAATCAATGCTTTCCACCTGTGCAATCTCCTTCAAAAGATCCTGGATCACAACCCGGTCATTGTTACCCATATCACTGGGCGTGATTTCCAGATGGTATGGGGACGAAATCACGTTGAATTCCAGCTTCCTTCCCGAGGGCAAATTGAAAACCTTCACATCAACCTTCAATTTCTCAACGCTTGATCCATAAAGCTCTCTCAAGGTGGCCAATATCCGCGTCTTCTTTCCTGCTCCTGAAGGTCCATACACCAGAAGGTGTGGGAAATCCCCAGAAGATGCCATCGATCGCAGTCTTTTCGAGATGTCATCATGATAATCCAACTCTCCAAGACTCCGAGGTCTGTACTTGTCTGCCCACAGAGACATACCAACGATTTATGGGGGTTATACAACAGAAAAGAACAAAGGTCGAATTGCACAAACGCGTTTTCTTTTTTCATACACGAATATTTCAAAATTACTTCCTTTATATGATTGCCAACTATGGAACATTCTGGAGCCATTGGACTCCCAAATACACCACAAGAGACTGCTTCGGTCCATAGAGGATAGTGTTTCTTGTTTTTTACAATTGGAAGTCAGAGACAGAGCCGCTATCGTCCAGTAACATCATGGGAGATCGGTCACATGACTGAAAAGTATGTGAGTTCACAGCCGTGAAAAATAAATCAAAATTTATGTTTCCTAGAGAAAACTGTTCTCTGAAAGGGTTGAAGATTGAGAGTGGTGGAGGAGATGGAAGACGCCGAGAAGCTTGGTGAGGGCTCAAAATCTCTTGATTGTGACGTGAAAGTTGCGAGTTCTCGATTCCAGGAAGCGAAGATGACCAAAAATGATAATATACCGATCCACCAGAGACTCTGTTGTATGTGTGAACTCAACATGTCCAAATACAGTTGTCCTCAGTGTTTGAAGACTACATGTTGTCTGGAGTGTTTCAAGAGACACAAGGAGGATACGGGATGTTTAGGGAAAAGTGATGTGACTTTGAACAAGGCGAAATACATTAGGAAAGAAGAGATCACGGGAAATGATGTCCAACGAGATTACAATTTTTTGACCAAAGTGAGTCGAAATCTAGAGTTGGGAAAAAGCGAGGTGAGAAATCACAGGATCATGAACCGAAAACGGACTAATAATGATCGATTTGGCCATGGGATCAACAAACGACGGAATATTGATGACAAGACCAACATTATAGAGAAGAGAGGAGTTCGATTGAGATTGGTGCCGGATGGAATGTCCCGTAAGTTTCAGAATAAGTCTGGTTTTGATCCCAAGAAAAACATGTTTATGTGGACAATAGAGTGGGTTCTTGTTGACTCTGATTTCATTGCTTTGAATCGATACATCAGCTTTAAAAACTCCGAAGACGGGATCATCAAAGAGATAGTTCCATTTAGACGGTTTTTCCGAGTTTTAGAGGAGAAAAGACCCCATACAGAGGATCTAGTGGCCGATGAGCTTGAGCGGGTTTTGCAACTGAAGTCGCAATTGAGATTTTATTTCAATTTTGCCTCTGAAAAAGACGTTCTGATCCGGGTTCCAGAAGACATGAAACTCTGTGATGCATTAAAAGACAAAATGTTCATTGAGTTTCCAACAATCTATGTTTCTACTGAAGAACAGTTCTCTGGAAAGACTATAGAGGATCTGGCTGATCATGAGAGTGAGTCTAGCAGCGACGAATCAGAGTCAAGCTCCGAGGACAGTGATAGCGATAGTGATGAGAGTGGTAGCGAGGATAATGATGACAGTGAAGATAACGATGACGGCCCCCCGGAGGAGGTATCAGCTAAGGAAGTTGATTTTGAAGCCGAAAAGTAGCTCGAATTCTATTAGATATCAGCCTCTATCAATAACTAATAAACATCTTTGGCATCAGGTTTGGGAATCGTAGTCGGCTTTAATTTCGTTGAGATCGTCAAGAATTGTTTGTGAGACTTTTCTGAGCTCGACTGATTCGTCCTTGAGGTTATCTTGCAATCCTTTGATGAGACCAGGATAGAATATCTCGATCAAGATTTCCCGTCTAGCCGTTATATCTTCTGAAGAGAGAACATCCACATTAATCAGGGGGTTGGTATTGGAGACGTTTGACGTTCCATTTTTTTCGACTGAGTTCAGTTCGATAGAATTGAAGAGCTTGAGATTAGCAAATGGATCAGCCTTCGTAGGCATTGCATAGGACATCGTCAAATGATGGATCTGAATAGCGGTACTAACAACATCCTGTTTCTGCTCTGCTTGTCTCTTTTCGTGGAGACATCCAAGAACAATGAACTTCGAAAGAAGATTGAGCTGGAATAGTCTTCTTTCTCTCTGAGTTTTAGCACTTTTGGCACTCTGAAGCGAAGCATTATTGTTTGTGACCGAGAAACTAACAGCTTTGGCTCCGTTCTTTGAGTCACTTATGGTCCAGGAAAGAAGTTGCATAAAATTCCTCAAAACTTTGGCCCAATGTGCTCTGACAACAGACTGTCCCAAGTCTGGATTTGAACTTTCTATGAGGACAGAAAGGAAATTTATGCTGTCTCTTCTGATTGCTTGATCTATGTGGGTCATCGCTGATAAAATGAAAAGAACCAGGGAACTCTGATGAAGAACAAGAATCGAAGACATTTTGGAATCTATGGCTCGCAATAGTTTAACCGCTTCTTCTCTGACGGACCGACTTTGGTCCAGAATCAAAGGTTTGATTTTAGAAAGCAATTCGTCGAAAGGAAATGATGAAAAAGAGTCCAATTTGTCTATTTTATGGCCTAACTGGGATACAACCTCTTGTCTAGAAGTCGCAGAATGATGTTTCAACAAGGACAGCTGTTTCTGAAGTTCCTGGTCCTCGTTCAAATGAGCTGAAAGCTGCTGTTTGAGATGAATCGATTTCGCTTGGAAGGAAGTGTTAGTATGATTTGCAGCATTCTGAGCTGTTTTTCCAACTTTGAGCTTGGTTTTCACGAAGTCTTTCTTCTTGTCCTGCCTTTTTTTCTTCGACCCCATTTTCCCCAATTGTTTGAATGTATTCGGGTTCTGGTGGTGGATTCTTTAGCTTCTTTTAAGGTGATCTCTATTTTTTGAAACTTTTTCAAATTTTTTCGCACATACTGTAATTTTTCACCACGATAAGAGAATTTTGATTATCTCAATAAAGACAGATTTTTTGATTGATGGTACAGCCAAAAGCATTGAAAAATGGACAATTTCCGACTACTCTCACTGAATGATAACCTCGGAAATGAAGAGATGTTGATTTCGGGACTTACGTTGAAAGAAAGAGAGAAAAACAACGACCTCGAAGACGTCTCAATGGATGATGCTCCTTTCGAAGAGGGCTTAGAGGTAAACGATCTTGAGATGGAGGAAGCTGGTTTCGAACCAGAGATTGAGGATTTGTTTGTTGATCTCAGTGATTTTCTAAAGCCAACGAACTTGGGAGCTAAACTCGCAACTTCACCGAAGAAAAAGAAACACAAAGAAGATACCTATAAACATAACAGTGATCTCGATCTAAACTCCCAACAAAAGCCAACAGAAACTCTACGACACAGAAATGTAATAATACAAGAGCCAGACGATGATATTATGGAGGTGGGCTTGACTCAAAGACCTTCGGAATCACATAGATTGGTGCCCATTCCAGTTGCTGTTCATCATCACCATTATTATCCTGGATCCAGAAAAAGAGTACACGAGCCATATCTACCGCAACCATGGACAAACGAGTCTACGCCATTGCTCAAAACTCCATATCTGGTTTCTTCATATCTTCAAATTGCTCTCAATACCCTCGTTGCTTTGTACGCCTTGAAATTAGGCTACGATGTGATTCAAACTGTCAAATTTGATATCCGGTCGAGTTTGAAACGCCATATAAATGATTCCTTGTTCGAAATAGAACTGTGTCGACGCAACTATATTGCAAATGGATGTCTTCCAGAAACAAGAGTGCCTGCTTTAGAGCTACAGTGTTCGCAATGGGAGACCTGTATGAATCAAGATCCGTATTTATCCAGACCGTATTCTTTGCTGAGTGCGGAAATGGTTGGCTCCATTTTTGCTTCGCTTGTGGAGCCTCTGAGTTTGAAGAGCTTTGTGGTTTTAGGTGGATTGCTTGTTTCGTGGTACATTGCCAACTTTGGGTGTGGATTCTTGCGGGCCAAGAGTTACTATGGCTGGCGTCGATCGCTGAGTAACGGGACACATTCCAGCTTGAACCCAGAAATTCAGTTTACACAGCCTCTTTCGCACGAATTACAGGCACCGTGCTCGCCTTCTTCGATGAAATACATAGCTAATTGAACAAGCGTACACGCTAAAAACTAGGACGACTTTAAACCAGCCTTTTGGAAGCTAAATAAGAGTAGCAGGCATCGGGTCTGCGAGATGATGCATGTTATTACCATTTTGGGATGAAAAAGTATCGAATTTGAATTTTTTTAACGATCTAAAACCAGCCATCGAGGTAAGTATCCCGAAGGAGCGAAAAATCTGCATGGTAATTACCAAATAGGAGATACATCTAGTATCATGCATGAAGGTGCAGATGGAATTTTTTCGATAGACAATCAAGATCGAGAAAAAAGGTTTATTCAATCACGTTTAAAAGTTTAGACAGAACAGTTCATTTACTGTGAAGAATACATCAACTGTGTTGTTTGACAAGGTGGCTGGTTTGACAGAAAACATGTGTGGGGAAATAAATATAACGATGGTAGCATCCGACTAAAGAAAGGGAAAACAAACTTTGCTCTTTTTGTTTGCCCAACTCAAGCTGTGCTCGTTACCATGAGACTTTCAGTCCCTATTGCCACTGCTATTTTGGCTGTTATTACAGGCAACTGTGCTGCTCTGCCTTTCAGCTCTGCTGCTCTTCTCGAAGAGAATTGTATCATCAACTATCACACTGTGACTGCCTATGAGTATGTATATGCAACAGAAACACAATATCCTGAGTCCAGCAGCTCCAGCAGTTCCAGCAGCTCATCGACCAGTGTTGCATTGACTTCCAGCTCAAGTTCGAGCTCTGCAACTGAGTCGAGTTCTACGTCTGTAGATGACGACTCGACAAGCAGCTCAAGCTCCTCCACTTTGAGCTCTTCCAGCAGCTCTGCTTCAAGTTCAACCACGGATTCCACCACCAGCTTGACCACCAGCTTGACCACCAGTTCAAGCAGCAGTTCAAGCAGCAGTTCAAGCAGCAGTTCAAGCAGCAGTTCAAGCAGCAGTTCAAGCAGCAGTTCAAGCAGCAGTTCAAGCAGCAGTTCAAGCAGCAGTTCGAGCAGCAGTTCGAGCAGCAGTTCGAGCAGCAGTTCGAGCAGCAGTTCAAGCAGCAGCTCAACTACAAGCTCAACTACAAGCTCAACTACAAGCACAACTGTTGACTCGACAACCTCGAGTTCAAGCTCATCCACCACAACTACAACCCCAATTACCACCTCAAGTGCAAGCTCTACAGACTCTAGCAGCTCCACCACCTCCTCCACAACCACTTCTTCCAGCTCGTTTGCTTCCATCTACCTCGAGAAACATAATTACTACCGTTCGCTCCACCAAGACACTCCAGACCTGACGTGGAATAGCAGTGTTGCTGCCGTTGCACAAGAATACGCTGACTCGTACTCCTGTGACGGAACACTCACACACTCGGGAAACAGTCTGGATGGCGAGTCTTTGGGAGAAAACCTGGCTTACGGCTACGACTTTGAAAGTGCAGGAGCTGTCACCGCTTGGTACGACGAAATAAGCTCATACAACTTCAGTGATCCTGGCTATTCCGAATCCACAGGCCATTTCACCCAGCTGGTATGGTCATCTTCTACTGATCTGGGCTGTGGCTACAAAAATTGCGGCTCTTACTACGGTTATTACATTGTCTGCAACTACTTGCCTGCCGGAAACGTCATTTTGTCTGGTGACGAAAGTTATTATTTCATCAGGAACGTTCACCCTCTGAAATCCTCATCTTGAAAAATCAAACACGATTCGCTTTCCATGACTTTTTCTTGCTCTGTTTTGTAACATACTTAGACGCTTTTCTACTGCCCAGACTATAATTCCCCTGCTTCACTTGTACCTATCCATTACATTCTAGTCCTCTGCTATTCGCTAGAACCGATCAATCGAGCCGCGCGGCTCAGCGGCGCAAATGGTAAGTCCAATTTTTTGGCCACACACCCCTTTTCCGAGGTTCGGAAAAGCTCGTCACCAAAAGAATTTTTGAGAAATGACTATAAAGATGATCATCATTTCGGTTGCTTGTATAAATTACTGGCTTTCCAGGAGGATATCAGTGTTGGAAACCTTGTCTTTCTAGTGATTACCGACCAGATCGCATCATAATAGACGGACCAGAATGTTTTCCAGATGCGCAAGGACCTCGAGGCTGCTGACGGGGTTGCAAAGGCGGCTTCTAACTTTACAAACGATTACCACACCAAACGAAAATGCTCTCAAATTTGTTGCCAAAGACTTCAAGTTTCTGCCTGAAATACTCACAAAGGCTGTGGAGGTGGAAGACATGCCGGAAGCCACACGAAAATCACCTCTGGCTTCGGAATTGTTCAAGTTGAACGGAGTCAAATCGCTCTTGATTGGCCTGGATTTTGTGACGGTGAATAAGGTGGATGCCGAGGTGTCGAACCACAATCCGGAGTTGGATTGGCCCTCTCTGTCGAACAAGGTGATGAACGTGATAACAAATTGTGTTGACTCCAAGATACCTGTATTGACAGAGGAGTATAAAACAGAGTTGAACAGACAATTGGACGAGGCCCAGGAAGAAGATGACGATGTCACATACGAGATCAAGGAGTTGATAAATACCAGAATCAGACCAGCATTACAGGATGACGGGGGCGACATTCATTTCAGATCGTTTGATCCAGAAACAGGCATAGCATATATCAAGTTACAGGGAGCATGCAAGTCGTGTTCTTTGAGCGAAGACACTCTGCGTAACGGGATAGAAAGCATGCTGAAACATTACATTGAGGAGGTTGAAGAGGTTCGTGCGGTTCTGGATCCAGAGGAGGAGATTGCCCTGCAAGAGTTTGAGAAGTTGGAAAGAAAGCTCAAACAACACAGAGCCTGAACGATATGTCTCTGAAGACACATCGTCACCACCGTTAGACGATTTAATATGATGAAATACTATTCTTTTCGCGATGCGCTATTGACCAGCTTTGTGTTTGCTAATTTTGCGTAGTTTCTGCTCCGATCTGTCGGGCGTACTTGTCGAGTCTGGAGGCCAATTGGAGGTCGAGCTCCGACACACCGGCCACATCGTGCGTGGTCAGCTCGATGTCAACCTTGTTGTAGACGGTGGTGATCTTTGGATGGTGGCCCATCAGATGTGAACGCAGCGAGACTTTGGCCAGAAAGGCCCAAGTGTCTTCGAAAGTTGGGAATTTGTAGGATTTTCTCAGGGCGACAGGATCATTTGTAGGGAACAAAGACCATGCCAAGACCGATTGCTTGGTGAGTCGGGTCTGGAGATCAGGCAATGACAGTCTGACAAGTCTGGCTTTTGACATATTGTCCGGAAAACGAGCGTCTATGGTACGGGAATATCATCAGGTTTGATAAACAGTGTTTTTGTGGGAGCGAAAAAAACGTGAAAAGCTTTTGTGCAGATCACATAGTTAACGGAGCGTATCTGAGCCATTGCAACAGAGTTCATTGTCGTGATCGGTCAGAAGTCGTTGTACACGTTTCCAAAGGACTAGAACAAGATCATTTCCGACTCGGAGCTGGAAAAACCGTTTCTGAAATGGCCGAGGCGATATACATCCTAGACCAGGATCTGAAGGTTCTTATCCAACGACAATACAAGCACGATATAGACACTTCTGTCGTGATGGACCTGTTTAAAAAGGCCTTGTCTACCAAGGAGAATACCACGCGACCGCCAGTGATGTTCTACAACGGGGTCCACTTCATATTTCTGCGATACGATGATATTTATTTGATGTCTCCTGCTTTTGACGACGTCAACGTGATGTGTGTTATCACGTTTCTTTCGAAATTCGGCGACGTGTTGCGATTATACGTGAAAAAGCTACAGAGTCTTCAGGAGACGGCCGTGGGGTCCACTGGAGCTGCCAGAGAAAAAGTTATCATTGATTCTGAAACAATCACCGACAATTTTGTTCTGATATACGAGCTTTTCGATGAGATTGTCGACTTTGGAGTACCGCAGCTGACCGAGTTCAACATCCTGAAGGAGTACATCAAGTTTGTTCATTCTGGTGCTGGCGTTGAAGGCGGAAAAGGAGGCGAAAATGAGGAAATAAACTCGAGTATTTCTCGAACGTCCACCAACAAAGTTTCCTGGCGACCAAAGGGGATCTTCTACAACAAAAACGAGATCTTCATCAACTTCAAAGAGAATCTCAAGTTTCGGTACAGTTTCAAGGATGACCGGATAATGATGAATCTGATCAACGGGGAGATCGATTGTACCTGTTACTTGAGTGGAATGCCTTCAGTGAAACTGGGATTGAATGAGAATTTTGGCAACAAGATAGGAGAAAAGACCGATTCTGTTGGTGCTAGAACTGTCTTCAGCAATCTAAACTTTCATCAGTGTGTGATATTGGATAAGGAGACCGAAGATTCGATTGACTTTCTTCCTCCAGACGGGTCGTTTCAGCTTTTGAGCTACCAGATTCTGAAAACAAGCAATTTGAAGCCGCTATTGATGATATATCCAAAATACAAAGTGTTCAAGAGGAAGGAAAAGTACCGATTGCGGATCAAGGTGACGATGAGCACGAGTTTCAAAAGGAAGTACTTTTTGCGGGACGTGAAAATCAACGTTCCACTGGTGGTCTGTGTTCGGAATCTGATGATCGATTTCAACAGACCGTTGAAATTTAAGACCAAAATGGGCTCTGCTATCCACAATCTGGACCGCAACTGTGTCACGTGGAAGATCTCGAGACTTGAGGGCAACTCTGAGGGCGAGATGGTGAGCGAGTACGAGCTTTTGGATGCTGAATCGGTCCACAGGGCTCATTTGGAAAACCTTTATCATAGCAAACAGGATAAGAACGATTTGATTTATTACGATCTGAACAAGGAGTTGGAGCTACTTCAGGGCGAGAAAGAATCCACCAAAGGGTCGAGGGGCCATTTTTTGGAACTGCGAAACAGGATGGTCACAGTCGAGTTCGATCTCGACTCCACTTTGTACAGCGATCTGAAGGTGAACTACATGCGCATTGACGAGCCCCAGTTCAAGTTCCAGAGCTTTCCGTGGGTCCGATATCGGGTTTCCTGTCGGAACAACGATTACAGTTTTCATTTGAGCGACAGCCAGTTTTCTGTTGACCTGGATCCGGCCGAGATCGAACAGATACAACAGGGCAGGACTTCTGACGAATATATTCGGTCTGAGGAGTCCGAGACGGTGTCTGAGGAGCCAGCCGACGTCCCAGAAACCCCGATTCCGACCCCCTTTGCCAGTGGCAGTCAGCTGGATTTCCAGGAGTACCATGTTGCTCTTGACGAGCCGGCAGGTGGGTCTCGGGGAGACTCTTTGGACGACAGTCCTTACGAAGCTGTTGAGCAGAAAGAGGTGGTCGTGGACGGAGTCCAAAAAAATTAAAGGTAACGCGAGTTTGAATGTTTTGTTTAAAGGACAACGACGAATGTTGTTCGATAAGCGATCATTGTTGATTGTTGATTGACCAATTGAACTGTTGTAGAGAGAAATCAGCAGATCAGAACATGGTGAAGTTGAAAAGACACTCGTTGGATCTGGGATATCCGATCTACGGGGCGAAATTCGTCAATGACCACACGTTGATAGTTGGTGGCGGAGGAGGAGAAGGTAACAATGGAATCCCCAATAAGATCACGGCTCTGCTGATTCAGCCAGAAAACACGAAAAAGCCGATCAAGCGGTTTCGGGAGCTGGTTCTGAACGACAAAGAGGACTGTCCGATGTCGCTGGACGTGAACAACAACGTGATTTTGGTGGGAATCAACGAAAACACAGAATCGATCAAAAGAGGCATCAACAAGCATCTGAGAAAGTTCAAATTCCACAACGACCATCTCAAATTCGTCGAGAGCTGCCAGATTCATCCGGGAAACAACGTCCAGCACTACCAAAAGCTGACATCCCTGACAAAGGATGGGACTCTGGGAGTTATAGCTTTTAGCGATAATCCCTCCTCGCTGTACATTGTGGAGACCACGGACTCCTTGGAAGAGAAATTCAAGATCGTTACGACCGGTGACGTCAAGGATATCAGTGTTTCTCCCGACGGAAAGCTCATGTGCTACATCACGGCAAGCCATTTCGAGGCAATCTCTATTATCACAGGTCGTTCTGTCTTCAAGAAACAGATCGGATTCCAAATGTCGAAGATCACCTTTTACGATAACAATATCGTGATCATTGCAGGTTCCAGCAAACATGGTATTGTCATTGGCGAATTTTCGGTAGCAAAATCAGCAATCACAAGGACAACAGTGATTGCGAGAAATTTGAAGGGAATCACGTCCTTGGACGTTAACAGCGCGAATGGTCTTGTTGCTCTGGCCGGATCCGACTGCTCGTTGCTGCTAGTGAGGTTTAGGGACTTGAAATTGATTAAAAAACTCGAAAAAGTGCATGGTTTTGCCATCACCAAGACCACTTTTTCGCAAGACGGCCAATTTCTTGCCTCTGTCTCGGCTGCAAACACAGTCGGCGTGGTGGAAATTCCTCCAAACTTTTCCAACACCAAGTCCTGGATTTCTTCGGTGTTGCAAACAATCATTTCTGTCATTCTTGTGGGTTTGTTGGCTGTCGTTGGCCAATACCTCTATGACAACGGCTACATCGAAAAGGCTCAAAAAGTAGCGGTTGACTATTACAATTCAAGAAAGGACACCGACTCCTCTGTATATTTCACGATTCAGCCAATAGCATCCAGCGATGTTTTTCCTAAAGGACCACCAGATACAACGACGTATTTTCCTGCCGACGAGACAGTGAAGTCGGATCACATCGAGCTCAGTTCGGTTACAGAGGCCCTTACAGCGACAAAGCACTGGACCAGGACGGAAGTTGAGTCGCATGTAGAAACAGCACAAGCGACCAATCGCACGGGATCTGTGACTGCCGTTTCAACAGCTGGTATTGGAGATTCTGAACCTTCTCCTGCGGCAGAAGACACTCCTGAACCGGAATCCGTGCCGGAGAAGGTTCAGGAGGAGACTCCACTGGAGACTCCTGGGTCTCTGAAGACTGCTGTGGTTGAATTCGGGTCGAATTCCACCGACACGGTGGAAAAGACTGATGCAGAGTCATTTGTGGAGGCGGAATCTACGGCGAGTTCTCGTATAATTCCAACATCCAGCATACTGACAATTGTTGAAACAGTTGTCGAGACGTCAACTTTACTTGAGACTGTGGTGGAGACGTCGGTGGAGACGTCGGTGGCTGTCACCACGGAGACCGAGAGGGCCACCACCACTTTAGTGGAGACCAAGACCGAAATTGTATATGAGCGGGTGACACATACATTGGTGGACGACATTACCGCTAGTGGGGAGGTTAGTGGAGCAGTCAAGGGAGAGGAGGAGAAGCTGGAGGAGGAGGAGGAGGAGGAGGAGGTGACAGAAACGTTGACAGTTAGTCATACGGTCACAGAGACTTTGGATGTGCAACATATCAGTCAGACCGAGCGAAAGGTGAGTTCGAAGTGTTCTTCTGAGAAGTCAGATGTCGAGTTCTCAGAGGAGCTCGAGAGTTCTGGAACAGAGACTACGAAGAACTCGAAACCGGAAAAGTCAGAGACATCAGAAAGGGAAGAGTCTGCGACATCAGAGGTTCTAAAGAGCTCAGGACTTGAGATATCACAGACTCTGGAGGACGTTGTAGAGTCAACACAAGTGTCAGAGAGTCTTTCCACGGGAAGCTTTTCGACTCGGCAGAGTCTGACATCGGAAAACAAACAGTCTACAAAGGAGGCCGTTAGCGGGACGTTGAACACCAAGGAAACAAGCCCTGTGCTCTCAAAGTCGGGCCTGGTGGCCCCCACCAGCGTCACAGAGGCTGGCGAGTCCCCCCACCACTAGTACACGACTTAGTCAGAAAAATTACATTTACTATAGAACCCGTAGCGCGTTGTGTAGAGTTGCCCGACGGGCCTGTTGGCCAGTCCGCAGGCCAGCCAGTGGGCAATCAGAGGACAGCCGGCCGTCTCATGTCTCTCCAGCCTTTTTGCTGTTACAGGCGACAATCTTGAACCGATCCACATTGGCCGACTCGTTATCTTCGAATTTGATATTGACGTCCTTGATGACAAAGGTCCACACGTCGTCGCAGAATCTGTATGTGTGTAGATGTCCTTTGAACGTGAGTTTGGACTTCACCGAGTCTCTTAGGCTGTCGGAGGTGACTCTGTCGAAGTTGGCAAGCACCTTCATGGCCAATTGGGGCTGGATTCTCTGGTCACCAATGAGCGAGTCGAGGGCATCAGTGAGACTCGTGCCGATTCTGGGCGTGTTAGAAGGTCATTGGGGGGTAGTTCTGCCAATGGGAGCGTACTTACGTGCTTCTTCTGTAGAATTCGTAGTAGGAAGGGCCGTTCATTTTGGTTTTTTCGGGCAAGAAAGCGGGCAAACCATTGGGAATGAACAAGAGGTTTTTTTTTAAGGGCAAAAAAAAAAGTCTTTTGTCTTTTTATCTAACAGGCCTTTTTTTCTAAACAGCCCTTCCACACAGAAATATCCCCCAATGGCTGTCATCTACTACCGATTCAAGTCCCAGCGTGCCGACCTGATGTCCACGATCAAGTTCGACGGGACCGGACTGACGGTTTTCGAGCTGAAGCGGGAAATCATCTACGCCAACAAGCTGTTGACGTCGACCGACTCGGATATCTTTCTCTACCACGCCGAGGACGCCGACAAGGAGTACGTTGACGAGAGCGAGGTGGTGCAGCGGTCGTCGACGGTTCTCGTTCGCAGAACGTCGGCTGGAAAGAAGGGCAAGGGCAACATTCTGCGGTACATTACCGGTAAGCCACGGTTAGTGAAGAGCGTTCCAGGAGCGATTTCGAGCGACCCTGGTTCGAGTCTGGGGTCTTCTGTTGCAACAACGGGCCCGATATCGGCCTCAGGAACAGAAGAGGACATGATCAAACAGATGTTCAACCAACAGGACGACCAATGGAACCAACAACAGGCAGTGATGGCCACGGCCCAACGTGTGGAAAACACCCGGCAAAATAGCAAGCTGGACGAGACTATTCCCGAGTACTACATCTGCTACAAGTGTGGTGAGAAGGGAAAACATCATATAAGAAACTGTCCGAAGAACAACGACCCCAACTGGGAGGGAATCAGGATCAAGAAGACAACGGGTATTCCGAAGTCTCATCTGAAGACAATCGACAATCCATCGGATATGTTGAACGATCCGAACCAGAATTACATGGTGAACGAGGAAGGAAAGTACGTGGTTGCCGTTGCCGACAAAAAAGCGTGGGAACGGTACCAAAAAATCCAGCAATCACAGCAAACAGAAGACGATGTCGAGGTGGACGATCCAGAATTGAAAGATCCTCACACAGGAAGGCTTTGGAAAGACCCTGTGCGAACCAAATGTTGCAACACGTTGTTCTCGCGGCTGTACATAGAGGACCGGCTGCTGGAGGCCGACTTCAAGTGTCCTAATTGTGGCCAGGAAGACATGTATTTGGATTCTTTGGAGCCCGATAAGGAGCTCCAGGAGAAGGCAGAATCTTATTTGAATCAACGCAAAAGAAAGGCAGATTCCGACCAGGACCAGACACTCAGCAAAAGACAACATCTGCAACCACAGCCAGCGCTTCAAGGAATCAATCCAATGTTGGCTCCTCCTGCAATGATACCATTTATGCCTTTTCCTCCTACAATTCCTCTTCCATTGAATAATGTGAGATCTACAGACAACAGCAAGAACAGATGATTCGTTAAAGACAAGTATATTGGACAGCCAGATCTAATCTTACATTCTAAGCTTTATAATTGCCATTGGTGTACGAAATGACAGCCCATTTTCCAGACGTGGTCCATTGTTCGCCATATTCGTTTCCCAGACTCTTCCAAAGAGCACACAGTTGCTCGTCTTTTCCGTCAGGCAATCCGGCACAAACGTCGGCTTTACAGGTTCTGAGTGCGAGAACGTGGATGTTGGAATGAGCCAGCCTGTTGATGGCCACGTTAAACGGAGTATTGCGGGGCCATTTTCTGTCTCCGGTCAGCTTACGATAGTTGAGGTCTCCCTTCACAATCACCAGGGTCGAGTCCTGGAAGTACCTCCACAGCTGTGCTCCTCCGTATTTTGTTTCTTCGGGACTGAGATTCCAGTAATCCAGGTCCACGGTCCAGAATTCCGAGTCCTGAACCTCGAATTGGCCTGCGGTTCTGTACGATTCCAGAGAATTGACAAAAAAGGACAGTTCTTCGTGGTGTTGGTTGAAAATGGAGGTGTCTAGCAGGTCCTCGGTCAGAATGAAATAGTCCTTGATCATCGTGTCGCTCACCATCCAAGGTCTACTCTTGCAATGGATCACCACCTTGTTGACCAGCTTGACATCCAGAAGAAACAGAGACAAGATCAAGTCTGTGAACAGCTCGAAACCAGCGTTGTCAAGAACAATATCGATTCTTCTTTTTTCAAAAGGAACAGACAACAATCTTTCCCAAGCCTGTGGAAGATCGTTACAAAGGATGTTTTCGGCCGACTTGGAACGGGCCTCTTTACCCTGAAATGACTTGATGTCTTCCAGAGAAGCATTGGCAAGAAGAGAGAGATCACTTGCGTTTCCCCACAACGACACGTCGACAAACTCCTCAAAAAGCAGACTCAGACTCTCTTGGTCGACGTTTTGCACTCCACTATCGTTAATTTGTGCGTTCAGTTGCTTGTATCTAACGGCAAGCTCGTAGATACCGAGAGACGAGGACCGGAACGATTCTCTTTTGAGTCTGTTGAACACGTCGAACTGTGTCCATTGGGATTTGGACTTGATAATCGAGTCCACAAGACGGTACAAATAGCACTCACAGAAAAGCCATGGACCAGTGAGCCAGGTGACGGGTTTCGAATCGAGTTTCTGCAACGTCTCGTAGTACGAGGCCAATCCCGGAAGATTATCGATTTTGAAAGGTTGCAACGGCTCGTTTGCTGCCATTTCAGCAACCAATTTCTCCAGGTCGGCCTGGATTTCGTTTCCCTGGACTGTCTTCTGTTTGTCATCGGTACTACTTGCCTCCAATTGGACGTCTTTGATGGCTGTTGTGAGGATGTTGGGCCATCTGGATCTTGCGGTAGAGAAGCCAAACGAGTGCGGGTCGCTGTTGAACGAGACTGGAGGGACCTGTGTGGACGCCATTTGACGGATCGTGGGTGTTTGTGGTGTTTTCGGACCGCCAATTGACTGCCAATTGCTGGTTATTCACGGTGGATGCGGTGTTGAGCACGAAAAGTTGGTTCTGGCTTTTCAAAAATATTTGTGCCCCGACGTGGCGGGCAACTCTCTCCGGGCAACTAACTTCCCTCGCGCAACTTGCCCGGGCGGTTTTTTGCGCGAGCGGACAGATATTTCCCTGTGCGGAAGCAGGTCCGCTGGTCTCTGAGAGCTACAACTCCGGTGGATAGCGTTCCCGACACATAGGCTCAGGCAAACGGACGTCTGTTTTCGGCGGGATCGATCTTGAAGATATGGTCCGGGTTCATGATTCCCTTTTTGTCAAGAGCCAGCTTGATGGATCTCATGAGATTGATGGTTTCTGATCCCAGCTCGTGTTCCAGTAGCTCTCTTTTGTCGCTGACTCCGATGCCGTGTTCTCCCCGAGACGGTTCCTTCGAGCTCGATGGCGAGTTTGGACATGTCGTTCATCAGCTGGTGAGCCTTTTCGGTTTGTTCGGGCTCGAAGATCACCAGGACGTGCAAGTTTCCGTCTCCGGCGTGGCCTGCGGCCGTGGCCAGCAGTCCGGCGTTTGCCAGACTGTCCATGGACCTGGTGATGAGCTCCGGCAGCCGCGAGACAGGAACACACACGTCGGTGGGCAGGATTGTGGCGTTTGGCTTGATCTTCCTGGCCCATTGCAGCGAGTTCCACAGCAGCGTTTTTCTCACGTGCCAGATCTCGTTTCTGGTCTCGTGATCGCGGGCAACTTGGAAGTTGAACCCGTTGTTCTGGGCCCGGACCGCGTCGACCGTCTGGACCGCTTCTTGCAGCGAGCTGTCGTTGGGGGCAGCCAGCTTGACCAGCAGAAGATGCTCGGGCAGCCATGTGCGGTCGCCGCCGGCGCCGGTCTCGCTGACGGCCCTCATCTGGTGGCGGTCCATGAACTCCAGGGCGCTGCACACAACGCCCGACCGAAACAGCCCGTGCACGGCCCGTGCAGCGTCGCCAATGTCCCGGAAGCTCATCAGCACCAGGGTCTCGTGACTCGGGATCACGTGCACCTTCAATGTGGCCTCGACGATGATTCCGAGTGTTCCTTCTGAGCCGACGAAGAGGCTGGTGAGGTTGTAGCCATTGGACGACTTGCGCGGCCTGTTTCTGGTCTTGACGACGGTGCCGTCTGCGAGCACCACCGTGACTGCCAGGACGTTATCTTTTGCTGCTCCGTATCTGAGAGCGTTTGTTCCCGAGGCGTTTGTGGCGAGGATTCCGCCCACCAGGGCTCCGGGCTCCGGATCCGGGCCGAACATGAGTCCGAGCGGTTCCAGGTGTTCGTTGAGTGCGGTCCATTCGACTCCCGGCTGGACCACCACGTCGAGATCCTGCTCATGGACCTGGAGAATGCGGTTCATCCGGCTCAGGTCCACGCAGACGCCCTGTCTGGTGGGAATGAAATGGCCCTCGATGGAGGTTCCGCCGGAATACGGAATCACGGGGATATTGAGCTCGTGGCAGATTTTGACTACCTCCGAGACCTGATTTACGGTTTCCGGATAAACGACGCAATTGGGCCGTTCATTGGATTTGGGCGGAACAAAGTTGCAGGGGTCTCCGCTGTGGATCTCGAGCTCTCCCGGGGACACAGTGATGCCGGAGGGTCGCACGACGGCTGTGATTCTGTGTATTGCCGACTCTGTGATGTGCTGGGATGCGTATTTCGGCAGAGAAACAGCGTCCAGAGGGGTCGTGGAGCGATATTCTGTTGGCTTGTCGGTTTCCCTGTTGCCCAATGTCCCTATGAGGTGTCCAGAGACGCCGGCAAGAGCACACAGAGAGACCCACTGGGGCCAGAGGGGCCGGAAAAAGGACGTTCGGAAGGGCGGGGATTTGGCAGACAACAGGGCTGTTCTGGCCGTGCCAAAGGCACGGCGGCCAACGACTCTCGGGCTCAGCAGGAAACACACAAAATTCCGGCTGTTCATGTTACACAGGGGCCCAGAAAGGACAGGCTTGACCAGATACAGAGTGCTGGAATTGGCTGGTTTCCAAAGTCTGTGGACGAAAAACCGGTTTCCCGCGCGCGCTATACGTCGCGTATCTCCAAAAGTTCCAAATGGGGCTGCACAGGGCGCCCGGGATCCTTGATTATGTAATATACGAGATTGATTAGGTAAGCAGAAACAAGAGAGCCAGCTTTTCGTTTCTGTGCTGGCAGTGTTCAGGGGCGGGCGGCGAGCCAGACACCGGCCCATAGCACGGGCATGTCCCGTGGGCCCGGCACGCGCAGCGACCGCACCCAGGGCGAAGAGGAAACCGCAACATCACGTGATGTTCCTCACGTGACGCACTCGAGCACACGGCCGATGCATTAGGTACGTAGTAATAAATAGAGGGCCGTCAGGCCGCGCCGGCGGTGCCGCCGTAGGTCTTGTGGAAGGTCTCCTGTGCTCCGCTGCGCATGATCCGGTTTCCGTCGGTGTCTGAGTCGAGCGGAACCAGCTTGTTTTCCATTCTCTGCTGTTTCCAGAAGAGCACCTCGGAGCCTCCGAGCACGCCGATTCGCATGGTTGCCAGCAGGTTTCTGGCGGCGTTGGAGTGCTGGTACACGGCACCGTTGAACGCAGCCGTGGCGTCGGCCCCGTGCGACACCCGGATCAGCGGCAGTCCGCCCGGGTGGTCGTTGGCAAACGGGGTGATGTCGTGGATTATTCCCGACACCACCACGAGGTATTTTCCAGGGGACTTTTTCGCGAGCCGGCGGAACTCCTCTGGGGAGAACACCGGCAGCCGTTCGATGGGGATTCCCCAGTTGAGCTGGGACCGCTTGTTGTCGAGGAGCTTCTGCTGCTGCTGGACGAGCGACTTGTCCACCATCGACCGGGACGCCTTGCGGAGGCCGGAGACAACGCCCAGCAGCGACAGCACGCGCACCAGCCACTTGGTCGGGTCGAACGAGACCCACTCGGGGCCGTTGCGGTAGTCCATGGGGAACTCGTGGTGGAAATTCAGGTTGCCCTCGCCCAGAGTCAGCAGGTTGAGAACCAGGTTGTTGCGGGGCGACTTGGAGTCGTTGTAGGGGCGCACGCCGACTGTGTGGCCCAGCGAGTTGAGTGCAAAAAGACCGTGCTGCACCAGAACTGTCCGTGCGACCCCCGCGTACACCAGCCCGCCCAGATAGTCCCCCCAGAACCACCCGCTCACCGCACACGGCACCGCCAGCCCAAACACAGCGTACAGAAACACGTAGTTCTCGGCCTGCCACGTGACCACGTCCCCGTGCGGGAACTCGTCGAGTTTGCTGGCGCTGATGGTGCGCGCCACCTCGGGGCTATGCAGCAGCACGAGCCACCCGACGTGGCTGAAGAGTAGCCCGCGGCGCACCGTGTGCGGATCGCGGCCCGGGTGGTCGCAGTGGCGGTGGTGCGCGCGGTGGGCCGAGCACCAGCTGCGCGCCGACGTCACGCCGCCGCCGCAGCTCACCGCCGCCAGCGCCGCCACCAGCCCCCCGTGGCGGATCTCAAACGACCCGTGCGCCCAGTACCGGTGGTACACCAGGTTGATCGACAGCACCGTCACCACGTAGTTGAACAGCATCCAGTACATCGTGGGCCGCTCCAGCGGAACCGCGTATACCATCGCCACCGCCAGCCCGCCCAGCGGAACAAAAAGAACTATCGTCAGGTTCTTCCAGTGCAAGTGACGATACCAGTTCTGCAGCGTCCAGGACCGCTCCGAGATGTGTCGCCGCAGCAGAACCGAGGCTCCCTTGTTGCTGTGGATCTTGTGTTTTGTTTTTCCGGTCTTTTTCTTCAGCTTCACTACCTGAACACCCTCCATTGGCGGGTCCGTGTTCTCCACAGACCCCCCAATATTGTATTTGGCAAGCTCCTCCTCGGGATACTCCGCCTCCGGAACCTCCAAACCGTGCATCTCGGGTCACCAGCCACTCAGCGTGTTCCTCACCGTGTTCCTCACCGTCTTCTGGACCTCCTCTGCCAGATGACACACCACTATCGACTGTGCTTTCTGGATCACTCCGCTAGAGAGACTCTAAAAATTTGTACGGGAGCTTCGCCAAAAATGTTGAGCCCAAAAACACCCCACAATCTCCACCGCCTGCCACGCGGGTTTCCGGCTGGAAAAACGTCCCAGACCGTCCGGCCACCCCTACAGACCCAAACAGGGGCCGTCACCCCGTCGCAACGCCCATTTAGCCCCAGCCAGCACTCTCGGAACAAAACATCCGTACACCATCTACACACAGCTCGGCTCGACGCCCTACGCTCCTCGGTATCCTTGCACAATCTATCGTTCCCTACTTATGGCCCACGTTCACATGCAACTGCGGCTTTGGGGAGGTCACGGCGTCGATCAGCAGCCTCACAACGTCGCTTCTCTTGGCGTCGGCAACCTTCTTGATCCGCTCAAGCTCCTCCTTCACCTGTTCATCCGCCTCCTGTTCCAGCTTCTGGTTCGACCCGGAAAACTCCTCCTCAAAGCTCTTCAGTTCCTGCTCCTTCTTGCCCTTGTACTGCTCAATCTCCTTCTGGGCATCTGATTTGGCAGCCTTCAGCTTCTGAGCACGATCTGTCAAACCTGTTAGTACATCCTTTTCTCCACCAAACCCACAAATACTCACATTGTCTGGCCTGAGAAACAATCTCCTGAGCCTCTTTTTCAGTCTACACAGAGTTAGTGGCGTCAAATAGACCCAGAAACAAAAATAAACTCACCTTCAACAAGCTTTGAATTCCCGACTACATCATCAATTAGTATGAACGTTGCATCTCCAATTTAACGACGTTTCACTCACCATTGGCCACTCTTTTTCCAAATGTACCTAACCGTCTGTGCTCAGAGACGAAACGACCAAAAACACACGCTTCTTCCTGGACAAAAACCGCTCTTCTGCCCGTCTTTATCCATCCTTCTCTCTTTAGACCACCTATTTTGCTCCGTCCTCCAAGCAGCCATTCCTCTGCCAAGACACATACTCCAGATTGGCAGACAGAAAACCTAGGGCGTGTCAGCAATTACGTCAGCAACAACCAGATCAGGTCTCTCCGGTCTTGAGGAGCGACGTTTGGGATGGGGAGATGCCGGTGTCGACGATGCTGAAGAGGAAGTTGGGTGGGTAGTCGTGGCGGTCGACGAGATGGAGACGGCGTTTTTTGTGTGTTGTGAAAAAGCGGTCGCAGCTGGGCACGAAACATTGCAGAACGTGGTCTCCTCTGTGCAATCTAGCACGGAAGAAGGTGCTGTGGTTTTCTGTTATGTGGATGTCCAGGAGATGTGTATTTGGGAAGTTTTTCTTGCAGACGGAGCAGATGTTTGTGTGTAGGGCCAGGTAGTGGTTTTCGAAGTCCATTTGTGACGAGTATTTGGCACCGTTGCAAGGCGGGAGATGGCAGATTATGACTTCAGTTAGGCCTGAGGGGCTCAATTTGTGTTCTGGGTAGCTGGAATGGTCATCTTGGACGTCCTGGAGGGTTCTTTTCATGGGAAACAGGAGTGTAATTGGGCTCTGGCTGGTATTTTGTGGAGATGAAAAATTCAGGTTTGAGAGGTCTCTGGAAATTTTTCATTCTGGGGTATCGGATTTGAGAGTCGAGACAGAGAAACCAAAGAGTCGTAGAGTGTTGGTGACAAGAAGCTGGTCTTTTCCAGATGGACAAGTCAGAAGACCTGGACAGAAAACGAGTTATGGACGAGGGCGTGGCTCCTTATCCTGTTTTTGGATCCGCCAGCAAGAAACAACGACGGGACAGCAGCGAGGAGGTCCTGGAAGCCAGCAATATTGGCGAGGCCATTAATGAGCAGATCCGACAGAATGACGAGTCTCATGGGTCAGAGGCAGGGACATACGTTTGTGGGCCGATGGATCCCATCTTTGGACAGCGACGGGCGTTTCCTGTTGCGTTGGATCTCAGCTCGATAGGCCTGACAAAGGATCCCAAAGACGTTGAGACATATCTTGGTATGGTTCGACTTGAGGCCCAGCAATTCAATGCTGTTACTGTTTGGGAGGATGAGGACGATTCTTTGGACCAAAAAGTGATTGTAGGATCTTTGGAGGAGGAACAAGAGGCTTTTCTGGATTGGCCGATCGAGTATCTGGACGATTATAAAGCTGAAAGAACAAGGTATTCAGAATATCGATCTTCGTTGACAGATTTGGACGCTGTTGAACTGCCAAAGACCCACAAGGAATGGAAGTATTTTGTCTTCAACAATGAGCCAAGTTTGGACTTGGTGGTGCAGGTTTTTGAGGAGCATGAGGAGTTCAAACTGGTGGTTTATTTCACCAAATGGCTGAACCAGAATCTGAACCAGAACTTTGAAAAATGGTTGTTTCTTGTGCTGAGTGGAGTGGATGATCTTGTAGACTCTTCAAGTGTTTCTGTTCTTCGATCGCTAGGGAAAAAGGCCCACAAACAGCTCACAGGAGACCTGGACGAGCGAAATAGAACAATCATGAAACGAATAGTGGTGATTATCGGCTCATTTTATGGCCAGAGGGACTTATTGGAGAATTATATATGAACCAGGACACAAGATGGATAGAAAGAACCATTGACATTGTGGATTTGGTGGAATACTTTTGATGATTTTACGATAATTTCTGAAATACGACCATGTTCTGTTAATATGACTTTGGATTTGTGATACTATTTTACGACATGTCTTGAACCTTTTTTAAGTGTACTCAGGAACCATTGACATATCATGGTCTAATGATATTTTGAATCTGAGTTATTGTACTACAAAGTCATCTGGAATGATTAAAAAACATCTTTAATTGTCCATTACATCCAATAATACAAGATCAATCAATAACTCTATCTACTAAATCGATTATTTGATGCTCAAGAGTTTCACATCGAAAGTGAGCTCCGAGTTGGCTGGAATGCCCGGAAGTTTCTTCGAGCCATAAGCCATGGCAGCAGGAATAACAATTCTTCTTTCTCCACCAATGGCCATACCAGCAACACCAAGATCCCAACCTTTGATCACCTCACCTTTTCCCAGAGCAAACACAAAAGGTTTTCCACTGGTGTTCTTGTCAAAAACTTTACCGTTCTTCAGCTTTCCGATATATCTGACACCCACTTTCTGCTCTTTCTTACAAACAGGACCGGTTCCTGTAGTTCTATCCTCGATTGTCACACCACCCTGCAACTGTTTAGTGGGAAACTTCTTTGGAGACTCTTTCTCCTCCTTGTCAGCCTTCGATTCCTTCTTGGCTGGGCCGGTAGGACCTTGTTCAAGCTCCTTGTTGAACTTCACAGACTTGTCTTTTTTCTCCTTTTTGGACTCCTTTTTAGACTTCTTGGTCTCTCTTGGTTCTTCCTCGGCCTGTCTTTTCTTGGCCTGTTGCCCCTCCTCTTCCTGAACAAGCTCCTCGATCTTGCTTTCGACGTCATCCACATCTTCCAAATCATCCAGGTCGAAGTTCTCTCCTTCAACAACTTCATCTTCGTCGGGAGTAAGATCGTACTCGTCGCTGTCAAAGTCCTCATCCTCCTCAGAATCCTCCTCAGATCCAGAATAGTCGTCCTCATCCTCGTCGTATGGATGCTCAACATAGTTACCGGTCAAATGAATGGCGTAAGAACCAGTAACGACAAAGTAAACCTCTTCATCTGGAAGAATGGTGAGGTCCAGAGTCTGTTGGAATTGGGACTTTGGAGACAAAGTGCAGATGATGTGCTCCTCAATGGCCTCATCGTCTTCCAAATCGTCATCATCATCATTCTCCTCGTCATCCTCGTCATCTTTCTCACCATCCTCGCTCTCCTCGTCTTTCTCCTCGTCCTCAGCGTCGCCATTGGACTCCTTGATTTCAGCGATCTTTTCAGATTCCTCGTTTTCGGAATCCTCTTCGTCGCTGTCATCTTCCTCTGAGTCATCTAATTCGTCATCCAGGTCATCATCGGAATCGAAATCATCAAAGGAAATCGACTTCTTCAAGATTCTCAAGGTCGATGGCTCTTCTTTATCGTCAAATGGCTCAAGATTCACAGCAGCCAAGGTCAATCTCACAGTGACAGGAAAGTCTTCAGGCTGACATGGCTCGGGAGAGAACGGCTGCAATTCCAAATTGTATGAAGCTAATGGAAGTAGAGATGACATGGTTTGTGTTTTTTGCACTCAGGGTCCAGAAAATGGCTACAGAAGTCCGCTAGAACGTTGGATGGTGTTTAAATGGGTTGTCTTTAGAAAGAAAATTTTCGTAAAAGATTTTTTTTCTGAATCTTTCTTTTTCTTGCATGTAACAATAGCCATGAGGCTCGACGACCCTGCGGCTCAAAAGACAGGCCTACTCTACTTTCATAGAGACCATATTCTTCTACTATACCGTCATCTCTGAGCTCAGATTAACGTGGAGTTGGACTGTGTATTTGGATTCTTTATCTAAAGAAAACTACAACCTTAGAAGGCCATAGCATGGGGTTTGTCGCCGCTCTTCAAGGAGAAAGAGGCAGCAAGGTATGGTTTCAATAATGGAGTTTTCTTGATTTCGGAGATCAAAGCCTTGTCAATCACCTTCTGGTCCTCGACTCTCTGAGTGTTGAGCTCCTTCTTGGAAGAAGACTCGCCAAAGAACTCCTTTTCAGATTTCGAAGATTTCGACGATTTTTCTCTGGCAAAGTAGGTGACATCGAATTTGGCCAAGTCCAGACCGCTCACGTCGACAGTAGTAGAGGTGGCAATGACATATTTAGCGTTGACTCTTCTCAATGGGACACCGTTGACTTTGAAAGGACCAGAAACCAGCAGAGTGTTGTCCTCCAAGTTCTTGAGGAAAACCACTCTCTTTCCTCTGAATCTACCAGCAAGAAGAATGAGAACAGTTCCTGGAACCAGAGCAGCTCTGAGCTTCTGTGGTCTCACAGACTTTCTGGTCTGTTTTGGAGCAGACACTTGTTCAGCTGGGTACCACTTTTGGTTCTATAGAGTATGTTAGTAAACTGGCAAAAAACAATTAAAACGGTCTTGACAGCACCAGCAGAAGAATAAAGGAACCAGAATACCATCCGTTGTACTCAAACAATCTCCTCTTGAAGTTCATTGGCCCCAATTAGACTCTTTTCGTTGCACTTATTCTTGTCTTATCGAATCTCTTTTGGATATGTTGATGGCTCTCAGATCCCTAATTCCCTTCTCCAACCGGTCTTCTCCACACCGTCCTTGTAGAATCACATACGCTAACCATTTTCTGTATTTCTATCTGTATCTCAGAACTGACAACAGGTCGATAAACAGTCTTGTCCTGACGACTCTTGTACATTAAGTTTGATCTTTCTAAGAGTACAATTTTTTCACCGGCCGCTCACCACCACCAGGCCCAAAGACCAGCTCGTGGTGGGGGAATTTCGCACGCCTACCGGGGAATCAAAAACCTCAGACCTCACGGGAGGTGTGAGGTGTGACCAACACTCACACCAGGAACTCCTCGAACCACAGTCACTGCCAAAAGATTTCTATTTGAGAGAGACGGTCTGAAAGACGGTATGAAACAGACGAAAAGCGTTCATTGAATGAGGTGTAGGCTTCTATAAATCCCATAAGGGTCTATATAATGTTCTGAGAATCATTCATTAGTATGGGACCAAAGTCTTGGTTCTTGTATTGGCCATTCTTGTCCACCCCGAGTAAAAGATCACTCCAAAACTCGTCATTGAGTGCCCAGTACTGGTACTCTAGAGAGTCTGTGTTTTGTGGCTGGTTGGCAAAAGGCTGGAACGAATGATCCACAATTGCAGGGGGTTGGAATGGGTTCATTATTTGTTGTAGACTTGGTGATTTCGGCGAGGCTGTTTGTGCTTGAGAAACAGGAGGTGGCAGAATAACTGCAGCACCTTGGCTTTGAATGGTGGAGATCGATGGGAATAACCCAGCGGAACTGGAAGACTGTGCGGGAGTAACATTGATTAATGGATGGATCCGGATGTCCGATTGAGTCAAATGCGAGCCTGAAGCCTCAGAAGATGTAGCGTATGATTTGTTAGTAACAGGAGGAGGCCCGTTTGTCCAATCAACGGGTTGGAACGGAGGCGGAAGATGTTGAGGGAACTTGAGTGATGTAGCTGCACTTTTGCTGGACCTTGTATCTTCTTCATCATCGTCTTCCATCAACGCTTCTCGAATGGTCTTGCATTGGTTGAGGAAAGTTTGCGCAAACAGGGATAAAACCAACCTCATTTTCACCAGGAAATGTTGTTTGGGGTATTTGGTGGTCGCCTTATGGATCATAGAGATAAGATTTCTAATCACCATCAGAGCATCCTCACTCAAATACTCGTATGGGGACATAGAAAGTACACTGATGCTCAGATAGCGCAACCTGAGAAGCATTCCAGCAGTGTAGACAATCCTGTACGACTGGAATAGAGGTAATGTAACAATTGATTCCTCATTCAACTCGATAAAAGTCTTGAGAGTTAAAAGACACGACTGTGTGGACTTCTCTATAATATCTCCCAAAAACGATGGAATTGTTGGAGCATCGGCACCCACTAGCTCAGAATCCAAAACGTTATGTAAAGCGGGCTCATAAAGATAAGCCTGGACAGAAAAATAGTAAGACATTAACGAGTTGTAAAGCTGGCGTTCGTTTTTGGCCAACACTTGGATTTTCCGTCTCAAAGAGTCGAGCTTTCGTTGGAGTTCGGCAATTAAACACTTGCGTCTGCTGCTCGACAGTTCTAACAGAGTGATTTGTTCTGAGGGTGAGTGAACGGCGTTGTGAATCTTCTCAAGAGCATGGTTAAGTCTGGCAAATATGGAGATCATCATGTAATGGCTCTCGCCTGTGGCTTCCAACTCGTCGCAACAAAGATCACAATAATCGGTCCACTGGACATTGATTCTTCTTCTCAGAAAAAGCGAAATGGAAACAGTCATTGTGTATACAATGATCAAAAGACTTTTTCCTTCTAAGTTATTCACTTCTGGACTATTAGCTTGTCTTTTCACAAACCCTTCATCTTTGCTGTAAAAGAAATAGGCTCTTCCGGTAAGACCTAAATCAAGGGTCATAGAAACGCACAAGGAGTTGAACATATGGTACCTTCTCTGATGGAATAATTCGGGAGGCATGTACCAAATGCAATAAATAAGCATGGATTTTAACAATTCGAATGTCTTGTCTCCAACAACCAGAACCTCTCTTGCCAAAGCTTGTGATACAAGATTTTCTAGTACCAGTTGTGTGTTCAATGGTATTTCTCCTGGTGCCTCGTCCAATATTGTAGAGACATACACCACTGTGAGGAAAAGGACAGGGAACTCTTTTCGCAAATGAGAAACGCTCATATTTTTCGGCATTTGCACGAGAGGAAATTGGCCATGGATTCTGGAGACGAACTGCTGGACCAATTTTTCACATTGTTGTTCTGTCATGAGACCACTGGAGATGATGTCGTAGTCAAGAGGTATTGTTTGTTTTCTTAGCAACTGGACTCTTTTTTCTGCGATTTCAACAAGGTTGCAAGTCGGTGTCATGGCTGGGTCCATGAAGCTTTCTTCTAAAAACCTGACTTCTCTGTCTATTATTTGCAGTTGCAATTTGGCCGGGTCTCGTCCGTTATTTCTATCTGGGACTGCTGTCAAGGCATCTGGGAACCTGGGGTTGTATCCAGGTTTGTGGATGTTCCAAGGTTCTGCAGAACCAGCTCTGTTCTGGGCAGATCCGATCGAAATGAGCAGACTTTGCTGGTCCTTCAGAACGTTGGCCTGTTTCTCTATCACCTGGTTCTTCCCCTTGACAAGCTTTTCCAGCTCCGAGATTTTTGCCTCGAGAAGTCTGTAGCGTGGAGTTCCGGATGGGAAGGTGTTCGCCGACTTCCTTCTCTTCCTTGTATGGGACAGATCGAATTCGCACTTTCTTTTTGTCTTGAGACATCTTATGCAGCTATCCAGAGGCGCTTTTGGGTCGTTTGGAACACACTTCACCTTGAGCGAATGACACGCCTTACACGCCACTGCTCTGCGCTTCTGAGTCTTGTTTCCAGCGCCTTCCGACACGGTTCCAGCCAGCTTTGTGGCCTCTGTGTTTTCGGTAGAAGACAAGTCTGAGTCGGAGACGTCTGCGGATTCCGATGTTTTTGGGAGCTGTGCGGCCTCCACAGAGGCTCCAGACTCGCTGTCGTCTGCTGTTCCGTCGGTGTAGGCCATATCAGCGGTTCTGGAAACCCAAGGACGGGAGAAATGACACAAACAGAGACTGGATCCCGATAGCAAAAGGAACAAATACGGTCGGAAAACCACAAAAGGGGTCTGTCGCGGGGCCTGTCTGAAATTACGAGCCCTGGCGCCGGGGAGTCCCAGCACCCACCGGGGGACCCAGATCGACCCACCCGTGCACCGTCAGGGCCACATGAATATGGACAGCAGAGATAACAAAGTGCCAGCATATTAAGTTGTCTTGTTCTCAAAGAGTCCGACCAGGCGTAGAGTTATAGAGATGGATTCGTTGGGGAAGAAGCTGAACAACCTGTCGCTTTATGAGGTGAAAGCGTATGTTCGGAAGGCCCAGAATGCGGTGTTGAATCTGAGTGAGGTGGAGGCAAAGGTCCGAGAGGCGACAAACAACGAGCCGTGGGGAACCTCGACGAATCTGATGGCGGAGATTGCACGGGGAACGTTCAATTACAGAGACCGGGAGGAGATCTGTTCGATGATTTTCAGACGGTTCACCGAGAAGTCTGCACACGAGTGGAGACAGATCTACAAGGCTCTGCAATTGATGGAGTATTTGGTGAAAAACGGGTCGGAAAGGTTTGTTGACGATGCCCGGGCAAACGTGAGTCTTGTGTCGATGCTGAAATCGTTCCATTATATCGACTCGAAGGGCGTTGATCAGGGAATCAACGTGAGAAACCGGTCCAGAGAGCTGACGGCTCTGTTGAATGACGAAAATAAGATCCGTCAGGAGCGGAAAAAGGCCAAGGAAAACGCTAAAAAGTTCGGAGGGGTGTCGTCGGAGTCGGCCACAAGCTACTCGGGAGCCTCCAGATACAGAACAGACCACACAGGCTCATCCTCCGGACACGTCGACTACGATTACGAGGAAGATGCCGGCTACGCAGGCAGGGTCTTTGGAGACGGAGGAGTGTTTGGCCATCGATTCGAAGAACAAAGACCCGTCAGTGCGTCCAAGAAATTCGAAGAATACGACGTGGAAGGATCGTCCAGGCCTTCAAATAGAACCTCAAAGCCCTCTGTGCAAACAACAACCGTCACAGCCTCGTCCAAACAGCCAGTCGATCTTTTCTCTTTCGATGACCAGCCAGCAACAACAGCCACGGCCACTGCCACGGCCACTGCCACTGCCACTGCCACAGTCCCCTCGGCTGCAGATGAAGACGACGACGATTTCGACGATTTCCAGAGCGCTGCTCCTCCAGCTGCCCAATCTGTCCCTGCACCTTCCAACAACCTGGCAGACCTCCTCACCTCCTCTTACAACCAGCAACAACAACCCCAACAACAGCTCTTCCAAACAACATACCAGCCTCCCGTCACCTCCTCGGCTCCTGTTGTATCGGTTCCAGCATCCCAGCCCAAGAAAAAGGACGATCTGTTCGGCTCCCTGCTGGTGTCTGCCAAATCCAAGACCCATTCCTCAACCACCTCTACACCACAGACCCAATCCCAGCCAACCACCAACAGGGCCTCAACCAACGACGATTTCGGACTCTTTGCACCACAAGAATCCTCCTTGAAGCCTGAGAAACCTCAACAGAACACCGACTCTGGCAACGTTGTTGATCTTCTCTCCTTTTAGTCATATTCTCCCTGTATCGTTTAAAGCAAATCGTGCCGTTCATGTTTTCTAGACCGCTGACGTAATCAAAAAATAGATTAGATAATCAACCTTTTTTGTTCCTCTTGTGCAGCTGCGAAATGTCAACTTCTGAGCTCGAAAAGAGCCAGTTTGGAGGAGCTTTGGGAGGCTATTTCGGCAGAAAGACAGCCCAAACATGACAATTTACTCCTTCTGGATATACGACAGGCATTGCAGTTGCATCTACAGTCGCGAGTATTCGGCTAGTGGGTCTACAGGTGGCAATTTGGGCTCGAAACCCGCATTGAGACAGCAACAGTCGAACACGTCGAACAGTCCAGAGCAAACGGTCACAGGACAGAGTGCAAGCTCCGGATCGCGTGTTTCTTCGTCCTCCTTGACATCGGTGAGTGCGCGGGCTCAGGATCTATTGAATGGAGGGTCGGTGAATGTGCGAAACAACGACCATACATCCAAGCTTTTATTTGGCACGCTTTTTTCGATGCGCAAGATATCTGTTTCTTTGAGTGAGCCAGTGGCTATCAGTGCTCAGGAGGAAGTGTTCAATATGGCCAGTTTGAACAATTTCAATAGTTTGCGGTCGTTCGAGACTCTGAACTATAAATGTCATTTTTATGAGACTTTGAACGGGTTAAAGTTTGTGGTTTTGACCGACCCTGAGGTTCGAGACCTTCAGGACCATTTGATTGAGATCTACAGGGAACTCTATTTGTCGCATGTTGTTCGGAACCAGCTAATGCCCGTGGAGTTCAAGCCGGGTGAGGTGATTATGTACGACCGGTTCGTTCAGGCCGTGGATGATTATTGGAGTGGGTTGCCCGAGTTTATATAAATACAGTAGACGGGAGAATAAATGCATCATAACATCATTTTTACTGCCCGGGAAGCCCCGTGGACTTTTTGCGGTATGTGGCCGCTTTCCCTACGATGCGTGGTCCCGACGATTGCTGCTGCCGACGACCGCGTGGCACTGGCGGAACTGACGGCGATTCATGGTGTGGGGAGTGTCATGCTGCTGCCGCTTGTCTTCTGTGCAGTAATACGAGACATGCACCGACGTAATCTACATGCTGAGGTGTTCTCAATTAGGAACTAAATTAGGCCTGTGTAGAACTGGACCAAGCGACGCAGAAGAAAACAGGAACCGCACACGAACACAGGAACCGGTCGACGGTTCAGTTTCCTCGTGCAAGGGCAACCCGGCTGTTCTGGACGTGCAGCATGTTGTGTGATACCCTGCTCGGCAGACCTTTCTCGTCTAATGTGCCACTCTCGTGGCAAGCTTGAAATTCGAAGCAAGGCAGGGCTGTGCACCGTATGCATGAGAATTCGGCAGGTTGATGCTACAGAAACAAGATGCAAAATGCGCCTCCATGCAGGAAAAAACACAAGCAAGAAATGAACAAAGCTTGGGGAAGAAGAAGAAGCAGACTCGCTTGTAAGGGGCAAAAAGAGACAAAAAAAGACAAAAAAAAGTGCTAAGAACCGGTGTTTCAGTTTTTTTTATCTTCCAACTCAGAACACTTGTTCGTAGAAAGGTTATCTGAGACACTAGACACCAGACACGAGTCTGAAGTGTATGAGTCTTGGTTCTTTTGCGACTGCTCAAGATGAAAGAAAGTGCTTCTTTGAGAAGTCAGAAACACAACTTTAAGCCCTCAAGAAGATCTCCTCTTTCAGACGATGAGGGTGACATATTTGTCGTTGAGAAGCAACGGATGTCAGAGTCAACGGGTCCCGAGACTCGATTAGCTTCTAGTCCCAAGAAAAAGAGGAAGTTGAGCGAGTCTTTCGAAGAAAGTTGCGACGAAGAAGATTATTCCAACATCACTACCATACCACCCGGTCTTTTAGAAAGGTTCAAGTCATTTCCGTTATTCCAGAACGCTCCCAAGACATTTCTGACTGCTCTTGGACGCTCGTTACGTCTTGTTCAATACAATCCACAAGAATATGTGGTGAAGGCCGGCGAACAGGCAAAGTCGATGTATTGGATACTCAGAGGAACCGTTGGAGTAACGTCAACAGACGTTGAACAGGTGTATGCAGAGCTTGCTCCTGGTTCATTTTTTGGTGAAATTGGTATACTCTTCAATCGCCCAAGAACAGCAACGGTTGTCGCAAGAACAAAAGTTTTGTTGGGAGTGCTCACAAAGGACACTCTTTCCACCGTTCTGTCAGATTATCCAAACATCGAACGACTCATACGAGATGAAGGCCAGGAACGACTGGCCATGTTGGAGAAAAGAAAAAGAATGGCCAAAATTACCGCTCTTCCTGCTAATAGATACTTTGTTTCCCCAGACAACTCCAAGGTCCTCAATCCTTCGATCACCGCAATTCATCACGACTCGGTTCCGGGTCCCGCAATACCACCTTTCACGGCAACAATCGCTCCCACATCTACACAACAAAATGGCACAATCCACGAATCGCAAGCTGAACATCTTTTCAAACGCAATTTTCTAGAGAATCATTTCCCGTCACCACTTTCTTCAACCAAATACCCATTTTCTCCGATCGAAACACCCGAACCCCGCTCCCCATCTCATGAACAGTCAATAGTGAAGTCTGTTTTCGAAAGTTCATATTCTCAAAGTCCACTCCATATGTCTTCAATAGACACAATAGACAATTCTATTTCTACCAGAGAGTTTTTGAAGAGTTTACCAATTTTCAAGACTCTTTCCAGAGACGTTTTCCATGAACTAGCTCTGAGTGTGGAAATACGTCACTTTGTGACCATGGAATACATTTTCAAAAAAGGAGATGCTGGAACTGACATTTATTTTGTTGTCTATGGAGAAGTTGAGGTGTTGAACCCCGATTTTCCTAACCGAGTCTTTGCCAGACTGGGTTGTGGAAAATACTTTGGGGAAATGGCTTTCTTATCTTCACTCTCTGATGATGAAGATCAACCTTCGGCAGAGACTAGGTCTGCAGATATCAGAGCTGTTTCTGACTGCGAGGTTCTCATTGTCAAGGGAAACGTTCTAGAGGATTTGTGCAAGCGGTATCATATGGTTGCGGAGGACATAAAGGCCACTGCTGGAGAACGACTGAAAAAGAACGACTCCGTGGGGAATATGATACATTCCACAGTTGTTACTTCCAGAGACAGAATCACTGTAGATTCTCTGATAGCACACCATGACACTACTTCGGGAAATAATATCATTGAAGAAGCTCCCACATTCAAGAGCATACCATGGAATCGTACAACAACATCTCACAATTTGGATGGCGAGGAGCCTCCAGATTTTGCGGAGAATAATTCTCTATCGTCTGAGGGTTCAGCAAGAACGGGAAACTCGCTTCTTTCTTTGTCGAAACTCACGAACACTGTCTCCTTATCATCTTTTGGTGACCAATCAGGAAAAAGCGAGGGCAATTCATCAGATTTCTATGGACACTCTGCGTATTCATCTTCGGTGGATCCCAGAAAATCAATACAGTTATCAATACCCACGATGAACCCGAATCCTGGATCTCTTTACAAGTTCGGGAATTCTTCAAAGGAGCCGTTCCAGTACACTTCACACGACCGCAGATTGAGACTCAATAGCGTGAACAACGGACGCCGTAGATCGTCTGTTCTCACGAATGGACCATTGCCAGATTCGATTTTTCTCAAGATATTTGGATATTTGGACCTGGTGACTTTGATGAAATTGGCATCGGTTTGTCGGAGATGGAAACAGTTACTGTATCTTGGATCTGATCTTTTCAAATGTCTGGATCTGAAACCATGGAGCAGAGATTTGGACGACAAAGGGTTGATACAAATAACCAATTTTGTTGGTTCTCGTCCAGAGATCATAGACATTTCAAATTGTTTCCATATAACTGATGCTTCTTTCAGCTATTTGATCAATGAGGTTGGAATCAGAGGTTCCATCAAGAAGCTCTACATGAAGAACAACTGGAATATATCGGCTATGGCAATTATGGATCTGAGTATTGTTGGCAGAGAGCTTGATACGATCGATCTTTCGAATTGTCGTAAGATGAGAGATGATGTGATTGAAAGACTTGTCACTTCCAAATACGAAACGAAGTTTGGATGTCATCTTCTCTCGGACTTGAATTTGTCCTATTGCAAGTCGTTGACCGACAAGACCATGTTGCTTCTGGCCACGAATGCCAATGAAAAGTTGACATCTTTGAATCTGACAAGATGCACAACCATCACGGACAATGGATATATCCTGTGGTCTCGAACTCAGTTCAATTGTCTAAAGAAGTTGGTTTTGAAAGACTGTACATTTTTGTCCGACAACGCAATCTCGTGTTTGGCGTCTTCGTGTCCCAATTTAGAAGACTTAGATCTCACTTTCTGCTGTGTTTTGACAGACAATTCGTTGGCTATCTTGTATCTTTGTTGTAAGTATCTTCGATCATTGAATCTTTCATTCTGTGGCTCGGCAGTCAGCGACAATTCTCTGGCTTCAATTGCCAAGTTGCCATATCTGGAGAAGTTGTACATTACCGGTTGTATCAGGGTCACTAGACAAGGTGTTGACTTGGTGCTGTCCAACTCGAAAAATCTCAAGTTTTTGGAACTCAGCCAATGTCCAAGAGCTCATACTTATCACGGGAAACCTGTCGAGCCTTTTGAAAGAAAACCAGGTACGAGAAATGCATACCTAAAAGTTTCTTCGAATGATCGAATCATCAAAGTAGTTCTTTGATGGAGAATAGTTCTGTTACTTGAATATTTACATTTTAACGACTTTACGAACCATATCAACTTCACTTGTAAATATTTTATAGTTTATTGAGGGCCGAAGGAATTGTATTCTAGAACACGGAGATATAGTTGTTGATTCTGTCCTTCTGACTCTGGGCGATACATTCTGCTATCCACGTAATGTTTCTTATCTCTTGTTCTTTGGATCTGATGAAAGCCCAGATGGTGCTGATGGTGAATTGTTGGGTGAAAGCGTCCTTACAAAGTCTCATTTCGTATTCATAGAAGTGATCTTCGAGGTTTTTGTTGTTCGAGTTATCAAAGAAGTTTTTGTATTCGCCAACAGAGGTGATGATGGTCTTCAGGTTCTCAATGTCGTCCACCTGTGAGAGCTGGTTTTTGAATGCAGAGTTGGACAGTTTGCCGAGATCAGGCAGAATTTTCAGTTTGTCGTCAGATCCAAGTTCAGAATCGAGCGAATTTATACTGATGTTGATAGCCCTTTTATCTGCCTCAAAAGTGATCAGTCTCTCCATGATCTCGTCCGAAGGAGCAGGCAACTGTGTTTTACAAAAGCCCATAAAATCCTCCAAATACGCCTTGTACAGCGTGTTTCTGATGATCTCGATGTTCAGATCATCCAGATCGTCCACAGAAAGACAACTCTGGAAATACGGTGCTAGAGGAGTATCGATGAGCACTGTCTGATACAACGAGTCCAGATCGGTGGCCACAGATAGCGTTGGGAGCGTCTCGAACCACCCCAGAGGATGGCATCTCTCGAGTATTTCGGTCCTGTCTCTCTCGTGGATGGTTCCTGTGATCATCAACGCCACATTGTCGATCATGTAGCCATACGTGATGTAGTCCATGAACTTAGCCAGCGGTTCTGTGGCCTGCGAACGGATGTATCTGAACTCGTCAAACAGCTTTTCGTTCAACTTCTCCTCAATAATCGACGTCGACAGCGTTGTCGACACGTTTCCCAGGAAGTTTCCATAGTCTGAGGCAGACAGTTGCAGTTTTAAGTCCTCTAAAGAGTCACATTGGGTCAAATTGATGTACTGTGAAGACGTTAACAGGCCGTTTTTATATCCACGCACCAATGCCTCGATGAACCCGTTGTCTATGTTGAAAAAAAGTCCCTCCATATTTCTGTTGGAGCGCCTGGATCTCCCTGTTCACTCTTGAGTCTCTTTACCGTGCTGATTGGCTCGTTATGGGGCGCAAAACAGCAACAAAACCACTGTTTCTGTGTACAAATAAATGCAGCATCTTCCAAAGCGGCCAGCACATTTAACGAACTGGTGCAAGGATGCACAAGAACAAACTTCGCGGGCATCGTAACCAGATAGATCGAACTGCGAGCTGGTCTTCTGTTTGAAAGAGGCACAAAAGAGGGATAATCTCGGAAGAAAAGGGCCAATTCGGTTTGTAGCACGTCCTGGGGATGGGAGAGGAGTACAGAAACACGAGTCTTCTGTTAGAGACTCTGAGCAAAGACCTGAAGCCGGAGATTGTGGAGCTTTTGGAGGACAATGAGACGTACAAACGAGATTCTCTCAAGTTCCTGGGGGAGTTGTTGAATCAGGACGGGGTGGAACAGCTGTTATCGACGGATCTGAAGCCTTCTGTGGAGAAAGTATCAGGACCTTCGTTAATAGAGCAGGTTGCCGAGCTGGAATCTGCACAAAGAACGCTCGAGACTCAGATCCAACAGACTGTCTATTTGAATCTGGACAACACTCTGGACTCCAACGACAAGTACAAGAGCTGCATGAGTCTTTTCACGAACGATTTTGTCGAGTGTTGCGAGTTTCTGTCGACAAACTTCTCGAGATCCGCGGACGGAGTCGACAGTGAGAAAAAGGAGTCGGAAAGCTGGAACGACTTGTTGAAAGAGCATCCTCACAAGTACGACTCGTTACAGGAGTACGGACAGTCCTCCTCGATCATTCTGCAGAACATGGACAGTATCATGGACATTTTGGAACTTCCTGCTCTTGCCAATGCGTGTGTCAAGTCAGGCCATTACGCAGAATGCGTTGAAATTGCATCGCATGTTCACCGACTCTCAATCAGATATTCCGACATTGCATTGATCAGAAAAGTGGAGCAGGACATGCAGCGCGAGATTAAGGAGATGGTTGACGGGTTGATCCGTCTGCTAAATACGGACTTAAAACAATCATCGCTCATGAAAATTGTCACCTATCTAAAACGGATTCGTCCATTCCAGAACATTTCTGAAAACGGAGCCGGTGATGACACCACAAACAACGACTTATTGCATAAGATCTTCCTCAAGTCGAGATACCAGTTCATTCTAAACGAGCTGGATGTCCTTGTGCCGCTTAAAAGATCAAACTCTATCGACAAATTTCTCAAGAGATGCCTGGAGGTGATCAGAGAACATTGTTTCCAGACCATTGTGACATTCGAGTCTATTTTCCCCAACGTGACAGGAAAACAAATCAAAAACCTCATGTATTCCTTCATCAAATCGCTTGTGCTTCGGTTGTGTGCTATTTTACGAGAAAACTTGCCTCAGATAGAGCCAGCCAGCAAGGATGGAATACTTCTACAACTAATCTATTGCTCGCAGAGTCTGGCTCGTATAAGTGGTGACTTCAACATGCTGATTCTAGATGAGCTTCAGGGACTCGTAGACATTCGGAACTGGTGTCTGATACTTCGAAAACAACGAGAACTCATCAAATCACTGAGCAGGAGCATATCTGAGAGCGGAATATCCGTCGAATGAAAGATTTTTGCTCTTTTCGGACAACTGGATTTGTCGAGCGCAGGGATACTGAACAGAAATGTCATCAAGACTGTATCAGAGATAGCTTTTCTGTCTGGACGGTGAACGGGTCTTTTGAGATCATATCAAAGTTCTTGTTTGAGGACTCTCTACTGGGGAATAATATATAGAATCTACCATCGGAGTGTTCCAAAACCCTTAATCAACCTTTTTTCGTGGATGTCTGCTCAGTAACTCTGCTGGTGCAACCAGCAGAGTTACACAGAGAAGCTGTAGTGCACCTACTGGTTTGATCTGTGTTTTAACATCCTTGCACCAGAAAAATCAACTGAGTGTGCAAAGGACACCTGTAGGGGGGGGCAGAGTCAGCAGCAGACGGGTGAGTCAGAGTGTTGCGAGCCAATTGGAGTATATTTGGTGATGCGTGCTACAACAACTCTCTTTGTTGTTGGCAAATTTGCAGTGGCAGATAACAGCGAACAAAAAGCGTTGTAGAAAAGCCCCATTAGTAAACGGTGTGGTGGATCGAGAAAAAAAAAAGGGAAGTCAGAGCGAATTTCATCTTTTATGTTTAATTGTTTGTCTTGAAGAGACGACGATCCTGAACGCAGTAGGAAAGGTTAGGAGCCAATTTTGGACTCGAATCATTGTGTTGTTTTGAGCAAGTTGCTAGCGAAATTTCTGCTGGATTCGACCACATTTGGGTGAATTAGAAGCGTTTGTACAAAATGAATGGTTCTGCTGAAAGACCTCGACTGGACAAGAAAGCCAACGGGAAGCTCAAGGCCCCTGAAATCTCTCCAAATGGTGGAACGAAGCCCAGTACGTCCACCAAGATCCCAGTTACTCCGTACCATGATGTTGAGGGTTCTCAGGACTTTCCCTGGAGAAAAATTGGTTCTTTCATTAATCCAGCCAATCCTCCTCCTATCGAGGAGTTGAAGGCCATTGACATGCAAGCAGGATCCATTTCGGTGCTGAACTATCTTCAGGACAAATATTATGCTGACCTGTACTGGAATTGCTCTCTTATTGTTGGTACATGTTTGTTTGCATGGCTTGCTGGCCGTTTGCGAGGCGGTTTTTTTGCGCTCGTTTTCATCCTATTGGGGGCTTCTGCCGTGTACAGAAATGAGTTCAGAAGATTCAACAGAAACCTCAGAGATGACATGCTCAGGGTGGATGCTACCGAACATTTGGAAAAAAGATTAGAGACAATGGATTGGCTGAACAGTTTCTTGGCCAAATTCTGGGTTATCTACATGCCTGCAATGTCTGAAATGGTGATCACACAGGCCAATGAAGTGCTCAAGGATGTGGCACCTCCTCCTCCGATTGATAAGCTGACTCTTGATGAGTTCACATTGGGTTCAAAAGCTCCAAGAGTCGAAAGCATAAAGTCTTTTACCAAGTTGGGAAAAGACATTTACCAGATGGACTGGGATTTCGGCTTTGCTCCCAACGATACTGACGACATGACCAAGAACGAAATCAAGAAGAAGATCGATCCGAAGGTTGCTTTGGGTATCAGAGTTGGTAAAGGTGTTGTTGGTGCTTCGTTGCCAATTCTGGTTGAAGACATGTCTTTCAAAGGTAAATTGAGAGTCACCATCAGACTCGGAAACAACTTCCCTCATATCCATATTGTTTCCATCTCCTTCTTGGAACCACCATCCATTGACTACGCTCTGAAACCTGTTGGTGGAAACACTTTTGGTCTTGATGTTATGTCGCTGGTTCCGGGTCTTGCTGCTTTTGTCAGAAAACTGATCCACTCCAACTTGGGTCCTATGCTTTATGCTCCCAACTCTCTTGATATCAATGTGGAGGATATCATTGCTGGCGCTGTTCCTGAGGCCATTGGAGTCTGTGCCGTCAACATCAGAGGAGCAGAATACACTAAAGATGCCAACATTAACCCTTACGTTGAGTTCTACACTGATCAAGAGCCATCCAAAACTTATCAAACAGACATAAAACATCTCACCAATGCTCCTGTTTTCAACGAAACTACTTACCTTCTGATCAACAATCTAAATCAAAAACTGAATTTCAAATTACACAAGTTTGAGGAAGGTGAACCTCACGAACTAGCTGCTGCTCATTTCGAATTGCTAGACCTGATGCAAAAAGAGGTCCGTGAAAAAGTCGAGACCAGGTTGATTAAACAGAACAAAAAAGTGGGAAAAATTGTTTACGATCTGAAATGGTTCCCTGTCTTGGAGGGTAGGACTTTGAAGGACGGCAGCAAAGAGGCTCCTCCAGAATCTGAAGTTGGTATTTTCAAATTCACTCTGCACTCTGGAAGAGATTTGGACGTTTCAAAATCGATTCTGGGGAAGCTGTCATCATTTGCAGAAATCTACGTTGGTGATGAATTGGTTTCCCAGTCAAGAGTGGTCAAAGGTTCCAACGAGCCTGACTTCAAAGTGACTTTCGAGAAATTGGTTGAATCCAAATCTACCACTCCTATCAGAATTGTTCTCAAAGACACCTCCTCTTACGGAATCACCACCATTGGAGAATACCACTCCCAATCACTGAATGATCTTGTTTATCAGAATCTCGAAGGTGATGATCAGGTTCGCTTAAGCTCTGGACCAGGAAAGTTGAGAGTTGTTGCAAACTGGAAACCATTAGGAACTGTTGGTTTTGAAAATGTTTCTAGTTTCATTCCTCCGCTGGGAACTATCAGATTGAATGTCTTGAGATGCGAGAACTTGAAGAACTTGGAAACCGTTGGAACCATCGATCCTTATGTGAGAGTGATCACTGGTGGACGTTTGAGAGCTGTTACTTCTACTATCAAGAAGAGCTTGAATCCGATTTTCGACGAGGTAGTGTATGTTCCGATTCTATCTGAGAACCAGCGTATCGACCTCGATTGCATGGACGTTGAGAGATCCACTGATGATAGACTTATTGGCTCTACTGTGATTTCTCTGGGCAAATATATCAAGAAAAACGATAAAGGAAACTATCTGGCTTATGAGGGCTCTACTAAGGTGATCTCCAAGCCTCTAGTTTACAAAGAGAGAGATCAAAGAGGCACCATTTTCTATTCCATTTCGTTTTATCCGGCTTTCCCAGTTTACTCACAGAAGGAGATCAAAGAAATGCAAGCTGAGAAGGAGGTGGACAAAGAGGCAGAACTGGAAGACCTGAATGAACAAGCCAAGCTGATGGAGCTGTACCAAAAGAATCCAAACCAGTATGAATGGTATACCGAGGGAGAGGAGGATGAGGCCAACAAGAACGGTCCTCCAAAGAGACAGCTTTCGTTGGAGCAGGCTCTCACGTACAATTCCGGAGTCCTTGGTATCAATGTCTTGCAAGGAAAGTTGTTCAAATCTGATTTGTACATCCAGATGTTGTTTGACGATCGTGGATATCCTGATTTTGTTTCCAAAAGAGCCCAAGGAAAACATATTGGTTCTGATTCGGGCTCAGCTTTCATTAGAGACCTGGAGCACTCCGAAGTCTTGGTCAGATTGACCACGAAGGAAACAGTTCTCAGGGAGACTGAGATTAATGCCGAGAAGACCTACAAGGTTGTTGATTTGTTGAAGAAGGGATTCTACGAGCCTATCAGTCTCGATTTCAATGGAAATTCTATTAAAATCCAGCTGGAGTATGTTCCAACTTCGATTCCATTGGGTGTTTCTGAGTCGATTAGTGACACTGGTAAGCTTGCTCTTTCGATTGTCCGTGCTCACGGCTTGGTGGCTGCCGACAGAAACGGAAAGCCGGATCCTTATGTGGAGATCAGAGTGAATGGAATCCAGGTTTTCAAGACAGATAAAATCAAAAAGACTCTGGATCCTGTGTTTAACGAACAGTGTGCTTTCCCTGTCAAATCGAGGACAAGAACAGAGGTGAAAGCTCTGGTTTATGACTGGGATGTTGCAGGAGAAAACGACCTTCTGGGTACAGCAATTTTGGATTTGAGCCAATTGAAACCGAACGAGAAGACTCCATTTGAAGTTCAATTGGACACCCAAGGGTCGGTGATTTTTGAAGGATTTTTCAAGCCTGAGTACATGAGACCTGGGCTGTCCAATGACAGTGACCAGCTGGCTGCTCTTGCGGGTGCCCCTTTGAAATTGATGGGAGATACTGCGCATCTGGTTGGTAATGTTGGTTCTGGGGCTCTGGGTGTTACTGGAGGAGTGGCTGGAGGAGTTGCGGGCGGTGTTGGATCTGTTGGAGGTGGATTGTTGAAGACATTCAAGATTGGAGGCAAAAAATCCTCGATGGACCTCAACAGAAACAACGGGAGCGACGAATTGAAGCCTCCTTCGGGGTCTTATGGGTCGGATGTGAACTCTATGAGATCTGGACGGGTGGTTTCGCAATCTCAGTCGTCTGCTTCATCGCCTCTTAAACCAAATCACCACAGACAGTCCTCGGACGTGAACTCTTTCACCTCGTCTTTCGCAACAACCGGTGCTATTCCAGGCCGTTTGACTGTGATTGAACTCAAGGGAGTGGAAGAAAAAGAGAGTCTAATGGTTTCAGTTGTTCTTGCTATCTCCAACAAACAAAAGGAAATCTACAAGACCAAGGCTGTGAAGTCTTCCTCGGGAATTTTGAGCTGGCAAGAATCTGTTCCATTCAAAGCTCCTGTCGACGCAAAATTAGTGTTCAATGTCAAAGTGCACAAGACTTTTGGTAAATCCTCGGACATCGACCAGGCAGAACTGGCACTGAAGGAAGCTAACGGAGTCACAGATGACATCACGGTTCCACTCAAGTCTGGAAATGGAGAGCTGGTGGTGAACCTCAACTACTCTGGAAATCGTTGAGTCAAAAAAATCAAACGTCTGAATTTCAAAACCCATTCTCTCTTTTTGTCCTCCCGCTAGTCTTGTAATCTACAACTTGTACAACGCATCATTCATTTGTGTTGGTTATAATACAGGTGCTAGGTGGAATATGCCGAAAAAATTGAATAAATAGTGTGTCAAAAGACGACCATGGAGTTATCTCATAAAGCTGGGTTCAACCAATCACCGCTTACGTACTGGCTTATCAAACACAATCTCTTGCTCCTCGGGGCTCTTGGGACTTCTCTTGGGACCTAACCTGCTCTTCATCTTCCTTTTCTCGTGCAGTTGAGTGTCCGAAGTAAACACCTTTTCCCCAGCATCGGTCTCTTTCAATCTGGGACTCTGTTCGGGTCGTGGGTCGTGTGGCCGTGCAATTCTCCCGGCAACTTCGTCCTGATGCTTATAGTAGATATAATTATGTAATGCCATGCTACTTCTTCTGCTGATGCTCAAATCGTTTCTCGGAAAAATTCACCTTCAAAAACCATCATCACTTCTTTCCCAGCTTGTCTCTCAAGACCAAGACCAAACCATCATCTTGTCAAACATCTCCTTATGCTGGATATTTAAATAAATACTCTTGTGATTATCGAACCACTTTTTCATCTCCGAGACTAAAATCTCGCTTTATCGTGTTTGTATTACATAATCATACACTTCCCTGTAGCGTCCATATAATACATTCGACCGTCGCCAGTGTGTCCAGGTCAGTGTACCGGAGGTTTCAATCAACCTCGAAACACTGAGAGTAATTGTAGTAGGCTTGAGGACTCACCACACACGGTCTGAGAGTCGATGCAAGGATGTCGGACGCAACGTTATCCATGTCTTTGCAACCACACTGGAAGATAAAGTGCTTTGGACATCTCAAACGACGCATGACAATGATCTTGAACATATCGATTTCCTCGTGGCTGATGTGAATTTCGTCCTCAGTATCGTAATGCTGGTGGTTGTTGCTGATTTCGGGTAAAGAGGGCTGAATGAAAACTGTCTCGTTTGCCTCTTCTTCGCCAATGAGTTCCAGATTTGATGCGTAATTTCTCAGACTCTTGGTCGAGGCTTTGGTATTGAGCAGAGTCCAATTTTCGTGCTTTGGCGAGCTGAAAAATGTGAGTTTTTGGATCTGTTTTCGGGGAGTTCTCTTGAACAACTTGGACTTTTTCCTTTTCTTAATGTTCAAAGAAGGAGTGAGGTCCACGGTGAAAGAAACATTCAAAGAGTCGTTCTCCCTCGCAATTTCCTCATCGTCCGTAGTTGAAAAGTCAGAGTCTCCGAGCTCCACGTATTCAATTTCTTCCTGTCCCTCATCTGCATCGAAAATGTTGTCGTGGTCGTCGCTCAAGGAACCATTTGTGTTGTACGATCTTCTTTTTTGCTGTCGACTGAGATAAACGTCGGTGGACGAGTTTCTCCTCATCCCGTGAGTCATGTTCTCGGCACCCTCGCTATTCCCCACCGTCTCTGTCTCTTCCGATTGCAGTCGTATAGGATACGCAGAAGTGCATCTGATGACTTTTCGCAACGTCTTTTTAGCATTCAAGATGTTGATCTCGTCTGAATATTCGTAGTCAACCCGCTCTTTGTTGAGCGACATTCCAGCGTCGTCCGATTCGCCTTCTGGTAAATGCTGTAGCAGAAATCCAATGTATGAGTGTAATTTTTCGTTTTGAAGCTCTAGAGACCTCATCTGGAATTTCATCTTCATCACCTCCTGCGAGTGTTTTCTTTCCATGGTCTGGATTTCTATATCTCTCAAAATTTTGTTGAAACTCGTGTGACGATGACTTGATTTCCGTGAAGAGGGACCGCTAGTGCTATTCACTTCGCAGGCCCCTGAGGCTCCTAGTTGTTTGAGCTCGTCGGCTAGTGAAAACCGCACTTCTTCGCCGTCGAAACTGGATCTAAAGTCTTCAATTTCACATCCTGATACTATTCGAGAATGACTTGATTCATAACTGGCATCTCCAATGACCTCCTCATACTCATTTTTCAATCGTTCGTATTTGTCCTCCAGATCTTTCCATCTGGACTTGCACTGTTCCAGTTCTTCGATAATCAGTACTTTAGAGTGAACCTCAAGCTCATTTTCTTTCTCTAGTATTATCACCTTCTTTGTGAGTTTCTCAATTTCCTCTTTATATTTTGCGAGGTTTTCGATATGTAATGATATGTTGCTGCTTTGAATGGACTCTAAAGACTTGTTGCTGTGTGTTAAATTTTTCAAGGTCTGGCCCAAACTTTCGATCTTCTTCTCCTGTCTGTCTCTCGCCTCTGCCCAGTTCAAGTATTCTTTCTCGTTGAGTTCACGTTCATGTCGCAGTTCATTGGTCAAAGATCTATTCTCTTGAACAAGCTCATTGATTCTCTTTGTTTGAGCATCCACTTGTAATTCCTTGGAATTCAGCTCAGCCTCAAGACGATCCAAGCTCCTAGAAACTTCCTTCAGCTTGATCAAAGTATCTCCGTACTGTCTCTCGAGTCTCCTGTATTCATTGGTGGTCCCCGCCGTTCCGGAACTATCCGCATTTATCAAGTTCTTTTTATCTTTCAACGGCGATTTCAACGCCACTGGCCCACTATTTTTGTGGTCCATAGAGCTGTATACGCTCATTGTAATGTTTTCGTAGTCACTTGACTCCATTCTATCTGTGCAAATCTCGTTTCTAATCGGTTCAAAACATTTATTCTTTGTTTCCAGTTTTCAAGGCCAATTTTTTTCAGCTTCAAACCCAATTTTTCCTGGTTTTGTTCAGCGACGTTCTTTTAATCAGCAATACAAAGCACTTGAACCAACCAATATCCAAGCTAATCTCCAATCTATGATGAAATACTCTATCAATTTAATTATTACAAGATATATGAATCAATCTTTCTTTCATTTCGTTGTTTACGTTTCGCACAATTAGGATTTTTATTAGAGTATTTTTATCGACGCGTCGACCGACGCGTCGATGGACGATATTAAGTAGTAACATGACGTCGTATCAGTTTGTAGATCCGGATCTCGGGAGTGAATGGCGGATACCAAACAGAACCAGGCTCCTGACCATCCCACTTGGCAATAACACACCAATTCCAAATTCCATCTTGGAACCCCATGTCCAGATAAGTCTCCCAAACAGATATCGTAGCCTCATTTCTCACTGTGGCAGCTATGTAAGCAGTGTCCACGAGGACGTCGCCAGAAGTGTTTTGCGTCATGGAGTCATTGATAACCTCGGTAAGCTCCGGAATGACACTAGCATCATATGTTACATCAGCAGCAACAATAGTATTGACTTCTGGAGATGGAAGATCGTCCTCTCCCCACCACAGTTTTTCTAAACCTATTTTATCTGAATCCAGCGGTATATCGTTCAGTTTCAGATTGAAAGACACGTTATTGACCATCTGGGAGTCTCCATCTGTCATTATTATCTTTTTCTGCTGTCCATAGAACTTATAGAGACACATACCAATGATACCTGTTCCACAACCCAGTTCTAAAATTGTTTTATCACGGAAGTCATTTTCCAGGCCCTCTGACTCAATTTCCTTCAACAGGTACTCCGAAAAATACAGCGATGCTTCCCATGTTCGCAGTCCTGTTGTTCCAAATCCTGAAATCAGGTTTGGCGACTCTCTGATCTGAAGGATCGAGTGATCTCTGTGTGAGGTGGACCCTAAGTCGTAAGATATCGTATCAAACTCTGTTGGATCAAACGGAGTAGAAGACATAAGTGCACTCAGAGATTCGTAGACTTCATCTATAATTTCTGAACCTTCGTTTTCAAGTGCTGAAATAAGCTTTTTAGTGACTAGTTTCGCATAATAGGGGTTGTATTCAGCCACTTGGACGATCGCCTGAACTAGATCATTCTGCTGGGACTCATTTAGACTGCTTGGAATGATCAAATTCGCCACTAAGACTCTTTGATTTATCCTTCTTATCAGAGTCTCCATTGATTCTTGTGAACATTGGCCAATCTTGCTCGACCCTTCTACGATCTACATGGCTTACCAAACGATTATCCCAGTTTTCACTCAAGGGTCTAAATATTTTTGAGTTAACACAGCCTGAAAAATATTATGTTGAGTGCTCTATTTAGAGACTGCCAAGGTGCCAAAAACTCTGATTCTTTTCACACCACCGTCTGGAATCATGGTCAATTTCACATGAGTGTAAACCTTTCCAGCAGTTACATTGTATTCATGTTCAGCGTCCGGACCGGTTTTCGATTTATCGATAATGACCTCCCAGTTAGGATCGTTTGGATTAGGAGATTGTTCTTGAGACGAAAGACCTTCGATAAGCACATATTGCGGGAAATTTCCTCTGAAATGAGCAGTATCAACAACAACCTTCGTGACCTGTGTCTTGATTCCAAGTTTGATGATTGCCCAGTCTATGTGACCAGGAGTTCTAGATCTCTTTGTCTCCCAACCGTCAGACATGTCATGACCTCTTCCTGGCAAAAGCAGGTTATCTGCCGACCCGAAATGTTGATCAGAGAAAGAAACACACACTCCTCCATTGACGGCGCTAGCGGTGTCCTGTTGGACGCTCAGATCCTGAGGAAGCACTGGATGAACTGTACCGTAGAATCTGAATCTTGCAATCCCTCCGTCCGGATACATTCTGAGGCGGCCATGAGTGTAGGTTTTAGTTGTTATATCTGCCCTTTTGAAGAAATGTCTCTGGCTTGGACCGCATTCCACTTTTGGAATAATTTCCTCCCAGTCGGCAGACCCATGTAACGAGTCGTCTGCCAAAGTGGCAGCTTCGACCGAGATGTGGGGAGCATGGTTGCCGTTGAAGAAAGTCGTATCAATCTCACAGCCAATCAGAGAAGCCGAAGCCACTCCCATTTTGAAAACAACCCAATCTGCCTCCTCAGTGTTGTGTCTTCTGGTCTCCCAGCCATCATACCATGCTCCAGCATAAGTAAATCTGGTGGCATCCCTGATGGGAGCTTTGGGTTTGATCAAGTTTTCTGCAGCCGCAAACCATTCATCTGAGTATGCAAGCACTTTACCACCCAGCTTCTCACCAATTATGTCTGTATGTGTTAGTGATTTCAAGACTTGAAAAATCTAAACTCGCTCTACAATTTTTCACTTACCAGTATATCTCTGAACAACTTCAGATTGGAAGTCTGATTCGCTCAAAATGGCTATTTTTCCACTCATAATGCTCTTTTCTTTGCTTAATGTAGATAGACAAACAACAAAAAGTCCTTCACCAGATCCAAAAGGTCCATTTAACCAGCTTTTTCTTCAGCCCGATCCCGTCCACTTGCCTCGCCGGAGATGACCGAAAAATGCTATCTCGCACTACACTTTCCCAATTTGGAATCTACGTAGATAAGTCTAGTGGTGACAATAATAAGCATTAACATATACAACAATGCCCTATATCTGGCTCTGGGACCCCTTGGAACCAGATCTAGGCCATCCTTCTATTTTGAATTCAAAGGTGTTCTGTGTAGGAGCCTCGTTTAAGTCGTCACTGGAATGGAGATTCCTCTCTATGTACTTGAAATTTCCCTCTCGATCTAGTAACATAATAGTCTGTCCACGGGTGCCATAATAGTTGTGCGAAGCAGAAGTCGACTCGACAGGAGGAATAAATACACTGTTCGGGAACATCTCGAAGGCCGAAACGAAATCTAGCCCGTTCCATTTTTCCAGAGCGGGGGTGGGAGTACTCAAAACACCAAAAAGCTCGTCTATCAACTTGTCCTCGGTCCATCCTGCAGATTTTGTTATCACTTTCTCCAACTCCTCTTTGCCCCTCACCACCTTAGGCCATGGATTCTCATAAGTACTGTTTGATAGACCCACGGTTTCTGCTTTTCCAAAAACTTCTGCCGTTTCAGGCGATCTGTTGGACAGTATTCTTAGCGGTTTTATAGTCTTTGTAGTGCTGTCATATTGTAATTCTCCAAAAAATAACGAGAAGCCGCCTATATTCTCAAAGTTATTTGTCTCAACCTTTTCTAGCTTTTCCCATTCAGATGCAGAACACAAACTCTCCAAAAAGGTCAATGGTATCAACCCTCTGGAGATCTTACTCGTGTGATTCAAAGCAAGTGGCTCTCGGTAATTCACAAGAACTGCTAATCGCCCTGCCTTGTTGACTCCTATCCACGTACCATGCTCCTCTCTCGAAGCATCCAATGGCGATAGCAGAGTTCTGTTCTCGTCTTTGAATGACGCTGGTTTAGTTAACCGATTGAAATACTCATCCCTGTTGGAAAGCACGATCAACGGATATTGAGGATGAGCCGTGGTACTGAGTAGAATACACATGATAATCTGACATACAAAAGCCTTGTCCTGTTCGAATTTCTGTGCTGAATATTCAGGAATGCACAAAGCTGTTGCTTCCCAATATGGAGCACCTGAACAGCCTCGAACTTTTTTGTAAACCAAAGTCACGTGCAAACATATCGTGACATAGCAATACTGTTATTACACTTCACCCGATCTAGTTGTCCAAATCCAGATTTGAAAGGAGAGTTTTGGAAGAAGAATATATACAGATTGTTGATGGTTCACCAAATAATTCTCTGGGGCTCGTCAAGATCTCTCCAGTCGAAGGTGAAACTCAAGAAAATGACATGCAAAGCTTGTGTCCAGAACCAAAACCAAATGGCCTCGGCTGCCAGACGTAATGAGTAGTTCAGACTGTACATCCACGAAAATGGCAGGATTCTATGTTCGACCGGACTTATCATCAATCTATGGAAAACAAATGGCAGGATGAAATATCTCGGTTCGAAAAGTGGCGATGGCACAAGGGTGAGAAATACGCATGTCAGGTATGCCAAGATCATTACAAATGACGACGACGTCACCTTGTAAGAGTGTATATTGTTCGTGGAAAGCTTGACAACCGTGTATGTTGAGAAGTGGTAGAGTGGGACCATGTAATATTTTGAGTACTCGTTTCTGATAATGATTTTTCTCATAAGGTAGAATGTGTAATGTCTGTTGTCTGCCAGAAGAAAGGGATGGATAATTGTGAAGTTTTCAATTGTCAGAAGAATCAGGAACGCTGCTATGCTGTTGTACAGTAACGATCTCGCCGACAGAAAGCTGGAAAACAAATATTCTTCTAGGAACTGGTAGGAGAACCACAATGGGGCCGTCAGGACTGTCAAAAAGGTGAAGCAATAAAATATCTGGACCAGATGAAATGCCATAGCATGATTTTCTTTGTCTCCAAATGTGATTCCTCCATTGTAGAAAACAAAGACCACAAAGAGCACAAAGTTGAAAAAGAAGGGCAGTACCAAAGTCCAATTCCTAAAAGCAGTTTTTGCGAAAAGTACAAGATCGTCAATGATTTTGTTCTTGTAGAGTTTTTGCTGCTGATTTTCCAGGTCTAAAATAGATGCCAGGACAAATGCATTCCACACAATGTTTGTTTGTCTGAACATGACGCTGATCAGACCAACCAAGGCCGCGAGCCACGAGTTGGCTATCTTTGTGTGGAACGGCTGGACAACGGCTATAGTGTAGCTGAGAACAACAAAAACGGTCGACCAGACATCTGTGTAGAACAGAGTGTAGTATATGGTCAGAAGAGGACAGAACAAGAGCGACAGCACGGTCAGTCCTCCTCCGAATCTCTTTTTGATCACCGCTGCTAAGACAGCCAGAACCACTCCCCCGAGAAGGTTTATGAATCTCAAGTTTTCCAGGCTAAATTCGAGTCCTGTGGATCTGAGGAATCCATATCCCAAGAGATAAAGTCCTGGAGGAGTTGTGATTTTTGGGTCCCACTCCCAAGAGTTGCCGAGCCAGTATTGTTTGCATTGATTCAAGTGAAAGATCTCATCGATAAAAGGATAATTGACAGCCTCGTTTGTTCTTTGGAAAAATTCTCTTAGAGGAAGTACACCTATTCCGCCCAAAAAGGCATCAAAAACGTCTGAGATGTCCATGGGGATCGGTTCTTGTTGCGGAGTTCAATGGCAAAAAAAGACGCAAACAAGAGAACAAGGGCAAAATGATAAGGGAAAACATTTCAAACAAAGGGAAAAAAATCTAAACAAAGGAAAAAATTGGGTTATAAATAAATACCGAGAATTCCCACCTGTCTTTCTTTCGAATCACGTGTCATTTTTCAAAATCCTCTCCTCCATCATGGAGCTGGTTTTTGCTCTTGGGATCTTATGGCTGCTGGGACACTCGTTGGCTCAGATCACGTCTCAATGGGAGACTTTGTCTGCCACTAGAGCGGTGGCACGGAGAACACAAAGAGACATGTCTGAAAACAGAACCATAACAGAAACCACAGTTTTTGGCGTTGATCTGACATCCGTTTTGTTTGATTTAGAAGGTTATAAGGCTTCTAGTCTGACAGATCTTCGAAACATGCTCAATGTTGGCGTCCAGGCTCTAGAACTTGACCTCTACTACAATGAAAACTTCAAAGACTGGGGATTGTGTCCTTCTGAATACATGACATCCACTTCCAGCGATTGCGATACCCCATCAGAATTCAATATCTCCTCCATAGCAAAAGTTGTACAGGAGTTCTTGGAGGCCACTGATTCCAAACCCAACACAAATATCTTGTTCCTCCTCATGAACCTCCATTCCTTGGACAACAATAACACCAATTACCAGACAGGAATAGCAGACCTAATCTCTCCTTTCGCTGATATTGATTCACTTTCAACGCCTCAGATCCTCGACAGCTCAAGTCTCGTGTCGACTTCATTGAGCACATTTCTCTATGATCTCGAATTGCGAGTTCTACCAATAATACTCACAAATCAATTGATGTCAAATACCTCTTATGACCTCGACTCCGACCTCTTCACATTATATGTCTCAAACACGACCATTTCGACCATCAGCTCCGACTATGAAACTCTAATTTGCGAGTCCAACATCGCAGAAAATGCTTCATCTTTTAGGTTTGCATATGACTCCGACACCACTCCTTTCTCAATCTCCCAGTTCAAAACAACCATGTACTGTGGATACTCGCCCATTTTATCACACATTCTCACAGAAATGTCTAACATTTCTGATTATCTATCTAACTCTCTCTGGTCTTGGGAAGTTGGTCAGCCAAATCTAACAGTCACCGACCGTTCCCAGTCCAGTTCAAAAGAAACTCTGAAGAACACAGATACCAGCAATGAGGACAGCAATAATCTCAACAGATGTGCAATTATCACTTCCGATGGCTGGGAAGTCGAGAATTGTAAAGTAAGCTATAGAGCAGTTTGTGCTGAGAAATCTAACTCATCAAGCCTTCAGTTCACTGAGACAAAATACACATACCTTGAAGCATCGAAAGGCTGTTCTTCCATTGGTGATGGTAAGGAGTATCAATTTATGGTTCCTTCCACAGCCGAAGAGCAAAAATACCTTATTGATAACTTACCTGAGGATGATGGAGCGGTTTGGATTGATCTTAACTCAATCAGTGATTCTCAGTGTTGGGTCACAGGTGGTCCTGATGCAGTGTGTCCTTATGAGAAGATCGTTTCAACAAGAATTCTTAGTGAAATGCTTTCTCCTTCCAGTGTGATTGCACTGATACTACTGTGTCTCATCTTGGTTACTCATATGGACAGAATACCTGTACAAAAAAATCGTAACACTTGGAGAAGGATGCTGAAAAGAAAATTGAAAAACGAATTTGAAGGAGTGCCTTCTTAGTCCGCCTTGTACATACGCAACTCAACCAGACGTTTACACCTTACAATTTGCAAGTATAATTTATATTTGTACAATCAGTCGTCAACGATCTCAAACTTCTTTTCGATCTCAGGATCATCTGATTATCTCGAAACTGCTGTCAACCCCCTCTTCCAATTCGATCAATTCACTACCGAAAAGTCCACTGTCGTACTCACCATTTGTCAAGTCATACTTCGAGTTCCAGATTGAGTATATTCGTACAGACTGGTCACTGATTGCTGTACAGATGGACTTCGAATCGTGAGAACAAACTGCGCTCAACACTCTAATGTTTGACGTAGAAGCCAATTTGATCTGAACCTTCATTGATGGATATGAGTAAACAGTGATCAGAATAGGCTTTTCCATATTGTCCCCAAATCCAAATGTTGCTAGAATCTCTTTCCGGGACTTGGACCAAATCAGAGAAGTGATTTGACCTTTCGTCTGCACCTTATCTACCAGTGTTCCAGTATTAGTGTGCCAAAATCTAATACTACGATCTTTTGATCCCCCTCCTGTAGCCAGCAGGTGGGGCATCCATGGACAATACGCAATCGCCTTCACCGCTGCCAAATGTGGAAGACAGAATTTCAAAACTGGATTGCTCAGATCAGAAATATCCCATATCGTGCAACAATTATCGTTTCCTCCGACCGTTATTTGTGACTGATCTGGGCTAATATCTATCCCACAAATTTGTTGCTCATTGCATCTAAACGAGCAAGTGATGTCCAATCGATACTGCGGGGTATCTTCTCCATTGTTAGTTTCTCTTTCAGTAAGTTCATAGACTGAAACATCCCCTAGGTCGTCTCCAGCAAAAAATGAGTTGGTGCCCTTTATCCAGCAAATGCAGCAAATTCCAGTGCTTGGTCTGAGAATTGCCGTAGTGCTGATTACTCTCGAGCCTTCTGCATAGATCATTATTCTTCCCATCTTAGTTCCCACTGCCAGAATGTCATCGTAACTATACGAGACTGAGGAAACAGTTTCTCCATCCACTGATTGCAGTGGAGTGGTACCTGTCTTACTGCTCCAAGTGTACACAACACCACCAAGTCCAACAGCAATTTTATCACTCTTCTTACCCCAAGAAACAACATTGGAGTAAAAATCGTTCCTTAATCCGGGAGCATCCAAAACTTTGAACTTGACTTCAGTTTTGATTTTGTCTCTTGTAGCTGTGGTCATGTTAGAATTGGCTGTTCTTGTAGACAAGTTTATCTCCTGCTGTTCCTGCTGTTTGTCGTCTATGACATCTGGAATCAGCTTTCTTCTTGTGCTTGCAAATTTAGAAGGTCTAAAATTGAGAATCCTTGACCTAATTTTGAAGCCCAACGCCTTGGCCACGCTTACTTTGTGGTAACTGGCATCTTCTTTTGTGCTGGATTCCGGTTCACTGTCTCCATCAAGCGAAATATCATCCAGAAGACGAGAGTTGGGGCCTTCATCAACGATTCCGTTGTGCCTCATTGGGAGCCCCAAATCCTGATTTGACCTGATCAAAAAGTTGTCATCTCTGATGACAAAGGGACTTCTCAAAGACAACGAAGATGTGTTTCCATTTTCTCCTAGTGCAAAACTAGACTCGTCATCATTAGTCATGTTTCGAAAACTGGAGCTCTTGTTTAGAAAACTTCTGTAATATCCTTGATTACCGTTATCTTCCAGAGTTGAAATGAAGCGATCGGTGATATTATCATAGTTACGATCATTCTTGGTGGTGTAGTTGTGTTTTTGATGGGATTTCAAGTATCTAGTGGATTGCTTCAAGCTCATTGCTGCAAAAATGCCTTATATTAAACAAGGGGGAAAAGTTCAAAGGGGGCACTTTAGAAATTCTTTTGTTGATGGTGGAAGTTGAAGGGAGCAAAAAGTCTCGGATTTTGCCCACAAACAACTCCAGTTTTTGTTGACTGTTCTGTGTAATTTCAAGCAAAGTTTGTGTGCTTTTGTATAACAAAAGCTGCTTCTTATGAAGCTTCTAAGAGAATAAAAGAAGGATCAAAATTAAAGGGCGTCAAAAAGTATCCCCTTGGTAATATTTACATCCTTACACAGAATCTAACATAGGAGTTGATTATCGCTTTCAAAGATAGGAGATAGAATCCGGCATGTCATCCACCTGTCATGGCTCTGATTGTCCACTCCACAGAAGTCTAATATGAAAGCTCGTCAGTTACTCCAACACAGCAATTTAGAGCCATTGTTTTCTACAGATAATTTTCCTTCGAAGTTCCTTTCTGGTCATGTGATAGATAAGATAACGAACACATTAATAAATAGCGGATGAATACAATGCATATCAGATGCTGAAACTTTCTGCATGGAAATGGAAGCCACAATCATTGGCCCAGAGTCCGACTTTATTCACAAGTCCAATTGGACCTGCTCCAATAACCCAAATGTCATTCTCCAGCTGGCCACCTCTACTGCGGAATCTCTCCTGTCTGTTTCTTATAAACTGATCGTTCAAAAACAGCTCGTCTTCTGCATCGGCTCCCAGTATTTTTCCATTGGATTTTTTGTACTTCAATCCGGCAGGATTTTCCCTCTCACGCATGGCGATCTCGTTGCAACAGACGGATCTTCCGTTCCGAAGGTCAACAAGTGGACCAATACATGTAGATCCAATACACCAATTGTAATAATGGAGTCCCAATTTTGGCCTTCCAAATTCAATTCGACAAGTAAGGCCGCTGAGAATCCAATAATCTGCGAGATCGTCGTAGATTCCTGACGAAGGATGACTACGACTAGCCGAGTTTTCAAGCTCTTCTAAAGGAGCTGTGCCTGAGTATCCGGCCTCTGAAGCCAATATTTTCTGTAATGGCGAGTGCAAACGGGTTTCAGAAGTCCCACTCGAGTTAGATGTCGAATTTGTGGATAGTTTTGAAATGTTACACTCTCCTCCCAGATCAATATCAACGTTTTCAAATTTGTCTTCGTCCGCAAACGAATACCCACTCTTGGACTTGTCTTCATGGTTTCTCAAAGAGATGTAGCTGTTTTTGTGTTTAGTGCCCAGACTTCCAAAGCCCAGTTCAGGATCAAAATCAGGCTCGACATGATGCGATGTAGCCGAATCGTAGTTGGTGAGTGGTTTGTATAACGGAGTACTCTCCGTCGCAGAGTATTGTGGAGTGAGCTTGAAACGATCGTCTATTTTCTCTTGTGAGCGATGAGTTCCATTCAACACAATCTCTTGCTCTAACATTTCCACTTCTGCTTTTCTTCTATGCAATTCATTCACGGCCTCGTGGAAATTGACTTTCTCGGTGTCGGAATACTTACCAGTAATAAATATGTCAATACAGTCGTCGTTCACCAGAATATTCTTGAAATAATCCAGAACTTTGAGATCCTCGTGGTCCCTAATGACCCAAATGATTTTAACCATCACACCGTTGTAACTGAGAGTTCTCAAAATGGGAAGAGCAAAACTGATTGCTGACCCTCCCACAACAATCAAACATTTCTTGAGTTCTGTTTTAAACAAGAGAGACTTGGGATTGGGACCGCTTGCCGGTTTCATGAAGTGTAGTTGTGGTAGAAAAGAGCCTGTAACAACGTACTTTTTGTCAGGATTTAAATCGAATTTTCCTTTCCTAACAATCAATTTCTGTGTTTCGTCGATAGGTAACGTTGCAATGGTGAATGGGTGCTGTATAGGAGCAAAAATGTTTTTCCAAAGCTGCTTGAGGTGATTGCGCTCATCGAATTCAATAATTCTGAGATGACATCCCGGAAGACTAGATGACTTAGAGATGGAATTGTTTGGCAAAGTAACCAAAAGTAAGTTAGTGGAGATCTTGTCCACATCTATGCGAGTAACTTTCGAAATTCTCAACTTGAAGCCGATCTGGAAAATCAGAATGCAGACATTTGTTGTTGTCAGGTATGGGATTGGAGGTCTAACATGGAAATACAGAGTGATGACAGCAATCCAAGTGCAAATGTAATGACAAACAAAGAAAAAATTGTACATTGCCCTTCTGAAGCAGGGCAACGATGTTATGACTATGATTAGAAATGCCGTCATTGCTATAATGCCATAGAAATTGTCAATTTTCCATATTTTGGGTATTGTGTTCCTTTCAATAAAATATGCGACACAAATGATGGTATGGAGTAAACTTTGCAAAATAACCAATCTTGATAACCACTTGTGGATTGGCAGCAGCGATAAATGTAAGGTATGGGGAAGCGGAGAAGGCCTCATGGTAAGAAAAAGTAAAGACGGAAGGCAGTAGGTTGCCACTCGTCCCAGTCTTGCTGCCAGAAATTGAAGATCTCCATAAATTTGCAACGAGGAAAGGATGCCAAGCACCACAGACCAAAAAAGAATGATCTTCACAACTTCGAGATTGAGCGTGAAGACATTGTTTCTAACTCTTGCAAACTTGATTCTCCGCACGATTCTGCTGTATATTCCAAAAAACATTGTCTCTGAGATCTTGTTCCAATACGGAAGCAAGATCAACACCACTACTGTCATGGCAAGAGTGTAGTATCCATACTTGACGGTGATCTTCTTCTTCAGAGGCTTTCTCTGATTCCCAATATCGGGAGGTGGAAAAGTGGGTATCCAGCTAGACAGCAATTGATAGATGTCTGTGGAGTTCATGGTATTAATGTATTTGGAATTAGGAGTGCTAACTTCGGTTCAGATCATTCAATTCCAATTGTCATTTATTCTGTCTCCAAAATGCTGCTTAGCTCATCCATTTACTCTCCTGGCAGTAACAGATTTCATAATCAAGATTGGAAACCAAGCAAACGTGTTAGAATCTGCTTAATTGTAATCACCGATAACTGCGTTGTTCTGGTTTGCTAGTTTTCTCACCCACCAATTCAGAACCCGTAGATTTTCAGAAACGATTCTTTCAGTCACCCAACACTCTACAAGGCGTCTTATACTGAGCCTTTCCAAAGATCACAATACACTTCAGTGAACAACACTGAAACCCCTTTAAAACCCGCTAGAATCTAAAAGAAGTCATAGCTAGATTATTGTCTTGTTCTACATCCGTACACCACCTTGTGGTGTCAGCCAAAAAGAAGGCAATGAACATTCCAAAGACAGCAATAAAAACAGGTCTACGTGGTCGAGTCTTCTGCACCAAAGGTAACACTTAACATTTTTCTTACCATATTGCTAGTACTTAGAGACTGTGATGGCCTGGCTAAAATCGTGACAAAAATCAACCTTTTCTACCGAAAGCTCGTTGATCTGGAAAAAAATCCGTCTGGACTCCTTTATCAGTGTCCCGTGCGGCGCAATCGCCAATCTAAATGCAGAACCAGGCAACATTTTGCCGCGTAGAAAGGAGTGATTACGTAATATCATACAGTAGCATTTGTAAACTTAACCCTGGGTTTTTATCACGTGATTTATGAATGGTTTTTAATTGGAGTTTTTTGTATCTGGTGTGTGGGTGGCTTGGATTTGTCAAATGCCGACTGAAAAATGGCAGACTGGGGTCGAGGGAGCTCGCCAGGGCACCGGCGCTGGGATCTTCCGGTTGAGCCTCCGGGAAGCAGAGTGGGTTTGGGGAGAGGAGTCCCCGGTGAGGAGAGGAGCTACCCCCGCGTTTGCCCGTTGGCCCAGATCCAGCTCCCGGTGGTTTTTGCTGTGCTCGCGGTGGTCTCCGGGCGGTGGATGAATTTTTCACTTTTTCACTGAAAATTTTTAGTTACAGTTCAGTATAATTGATGAAAAGCACTCCCTTGTTTAGAAGATTATAGAATTGTCAACAACCAAGATCATCAAGATGGCTGACTTCTCATTGACTCAGGAGGATCTACAACTTTTGATTGCTGCTAACGCACACCTTGGTTCTAAGAACGCTAATGTATGTACACTATTTGTTTGAAAGCTGGTTCTAGTTGGTTCCGAGATTATTCCGTAAAACAAGATTTTGAGCACAACAACGTCATTTGGATGAACAGAACGAACACCGTCGAATCCAGAGATGAAAAGAGATATATTTGGTCCAGTTAGAGGTTCCGATCGAGTTTCGAACGAGAAGTGCTGAGTTTTCCAAAAGCACAAATTTAGGGGATCTTTTTGTTTTCTGTCTCAGAACCAGCTTTTCATCCGTTTCAGCAGCCAAATGCTAACTTATCTTTAGGTTCACAACACTACATACATCTACAAGACCAGACCAGATGGTGTTAACGTCATTAACGTCAACAAGACCTGGGAGAAGATTGTTCTAGCTGCTAAGATCATTGCTGCCATTCCACACCCTGCCGATGTCGTTGCTGTGTCTTCGAGAACTTTCGGTCAAAGAGCTGTCCTCAAATTTGCATCCCACACCGGTGCCACTGCTATTGCAGGTAGATTCACTCCAGGCTCCTTCACAAACTACATCACAAGATCGTTCAAAGAGCCAAGATTAATTATTGTGACTGACCCAAGAACCGATGCCCAGGCCATCAAGGAATCCTCGTACGTCAACATCCCAGTCATTGCTTTGGTTGACACCGACTCTCCAGTCGAGTACGTTGATGTTGCTATTCCATGTAACAACAAGGGTAAGCACTCCATTGGTCTTATCTGGTGGTTGTTGGCCAGAGAGGTCCTGAGACTCAGAGGTACTCTTCTCGACAGAACCGAGCCATGGGTTGTCATGCCAGATTTATACTTTTACAGAGATCCTGAAGAACCAACACAGGAGGCTACTGCCGCTGAGGAGACCGCTGAAGAAGCTGCTGATGCTGCTGCTGAAACCGGTGAAGCTGAATGGACTGCTGAGCCAACCAACGCCGACTGGGCTCAATCCTCCTCCGCTGCCGACTGGGCTGCTGAGGGTGCTGAACAAACTGAGAACACTGAATCATGGTAATTTGCTTGTGTATGATTGTTGTTGTATAAAACAGTCATAGATAAGATGCTTTTTCAACTGTTGTTTCATTCAAACCTCCTTTTTATAATTTTTTCACTTCGAAAATAAACCAAAGTAATATAGGAAACACTTCAATTTGGCTCTAGTGCTGTTCTTGTAATTGTTCTCGTTGATTTCTTTCTTGACCGGTGATTCTTCTTTTCTTTCCACCACCTCTTGTGAAAGACCATAAAGCCCAAAAAGTCTAACAAACCCCATCCTCGCGTTCTACAAAAAATTCCCTTACAAAGAGAACAACCTGTATACTTCCTTAGATCTTCAACGATACTCGCTATAATTTCGGGGTAAACCCGGCACCACACACAAGGTGAACGCTTACACCATCTTCCCTGGTCCAAAAAAGGTCTTTGACAGGTCCGAATAGTGAGACGAATTGCTGATTGTATGGAGCTAATCAGTCTCAATTTCCTGTTATCGTCAACTACAGGAATAACAATTGGCACGTTCTTCATTTTCGAATTGTATTCTGCTGTCCAGCAGTGGATAATTCCTTATATTATAGGAAGATTACTGTTTGTCTGGACTTGTTTAAGTTTGATTTTCTTGTTGCTACACCTGTTGATCAACAAATTGGTTGTCGATCCAACTTTGAAAAAGAAGATCTGAAATGTCATCCACCAAAGAAATAGTTTCTATCTTCTGGCCAACTGATTTATCAATAACTTCAGTGAAAGACCATCTTGTCGTGGTTGGATACAAGGTGGACAAGAAAATTATAGTGATAGACCTGGTCCCATACTTCAGCTTCAAGAAGTTGAACCTCAAGATCAACAAAAATGACCTCAGTCTTGAAATAGTGGGTACAATGAACTTCAACCACATGAATTACAGATTGTTCAAGATTGATGCCGAGACCAACAAACCAATCATGGGGCCACACGAAAACCTGATTCTGTTCAAACCGCCAAAGTCCAAAAAGCTTGAATATTACTCAATTGATCCTATCATAATTGACATCTTCTGGTCCACTACTTCAACCGACTTTGTCATGGAAAATCACAAGTATTCTAGAAAGCTTGCAATGCATTTTAGCACCGAAACAAAGTTGAAAGACTTAAAAGAGATCCTCAAATTGATTAATCTAACAAACTACTCAAGATTCAAGTTACTGACCAGATATAGGAGAAAGAATAATTTTGTTGTTGAGATTTGCAACCGATTATTGAACTCTATCACCTCTACTGTGTTTCGGTTTTACTCGTTAACTGTCCAAAACTTCGGCAAACTCATGAACTATATTTTAAGTTATCCGATGTACTACAATGCATTGAACGGTGAGAAAGTGACTTTATCCACCTCTAGTTTTATGCTCCATCAGTTCAATTTTAGGTTCAAACAGTTCAATAACCTTCCGAATCAATTCCAGAAACTCAAAAATTCCAGAATAGAAACCGAAACTCTCATTATCAAAGGAACCAGGTTCTCTCCAAGTGAGTACATCAGGTTTTACAACACTCTGTGGCTGATTGTTAACGACCTTCTTCTGGGACTTGTTGTTTCAAACCTGTTGGACTCAAATCATGATGTGCTGGCACATGCCATTTCATCGTTCATTGTCCATTTTGAACGGTTCTCTAACGAACTAATTGTTTGGCTGATGAATTCACCTGGTGGTTTCAAGCTCAACAACGAGCTCTCCGCGTTCTTTGGAGAACTGTTTGTATGGGTACTCGATTTCTGGAGTCATACCGTTCTTCGAAATGTTATGCTCCATTCTTCAACTATTTTGAGGGTCATTAGTACTCTAGTTAAGTTTGGGGGATTCAACATCTTGATAGCGACTCTGATCGATTGTCACAACATCATCACCTTCCACATTCATTGCTTTTATTTCTCCTGTGCCAGAGTCTTCAATTGGCAGTCACATATAGTGAGGTCGCTATTCAGACTCTTCTACGGAAAGAAGTATAACATTTTGAGAAACAGAATTGATTCCAACAATTACGAGTTTGATCAGCTTTTGTTTGGTATAATTATATTCACCTTGTTGGTGTATTTGCTTCCAACGGTCGTGGCTTTCTATTTGAGTTTTGTGATAGGGAGGTTGACTGGTGTGGTTTTTTCTCTGTCTATGGAGTTCATTCTGATCACTCTGAACCATATGCCCATCATTGTTTTTTTGCTGAGAACTAAAAACAAGGAAAGGCTTCCCGGTGGCATTATTCTGAATACCGAAAGTGATGCCGAAGGAAATCTCAACTTCAGATTGGTCACCAAGACTTTAAGCTTTCATGAGATTCTTAAAAGCCACAATCGATCTTTACTCAATTTCAACCTGATTAACTTGAAGAACTTCTACAGCGACGACTCTACAAGAAAAGTCGAGATGAAGGATATTTTGGACAACTGGAATCGAATTTCGTTGGTGAACATCTCAAGGAAAATTGCGCTCGGAGACTTCATCGACTCTGTTGAATACAGAAAAATGTTCTAGTTCAAATGTATAGTATATTAAGCAATGTACAAAACTCGAATCGCATTTCGTCATGAATGGTTATTTCTTCTTCCCTTTTGTATTCTTTGTGACGGCCTCTCTTTTCTTCTTCGGAGCACCTTTACCTCTTCTCTTGAGGTCTTCCACTCTCTCTAATCTGTACTCTTCATCCTCGTTAATGATATCAAATTCGTCGTTTCTCCAGAGCTTTATCAGTTTGGCAGTACTAGGAAAGTCGGAGGGTCCGTAATAGTTGGCCATCGTCTGCCCCTTGAGCGGCTGTCTGAGTATTTTAGCACCTGTTCTCTGATTTGTCGGGTTATAAGTGGTCCTGAAAATTCGACATTGCAGTTCTTGCAACTTCTTTAGCTTGGCGATCTGAGGCACCTGCAAACGGGTCAGCTGACTCGACATGTTCTATGTACACTGGTTGTATTGAGCCTATCTCCAGAAGCTGTTTGTGTCTTTTCCATCTGGCTAGGAATGCTTCGAAAAAGCTGATGGTCCAAAAATTTTTGGTGAACGTCACCAGCCACAAAATATTATGTGGCTCAGTATCATGGTAACTGATTAGGAACATCATTCACATTATAACGCTTTGGTTTTATTTTGAAAGACACAGATTACCGGTGTTTGGGAATCACAGCGACAGACAATGTTCTAAATGGATGTCAAGGAACATCGTTTCTACCGGTTAACTGAGCTGACCAACAACTTGGACAATTTCAAGCCATTTGGAGTCCTCTTTCTATTCGATCATCCTCCTTTACTCTGCGAAGGATGTGCTGCTCCAGATGGGTGGTGCTGGCTTGATCTATCATACAAAGAAGACTTTAAAGTCTTTGGAAATACAGAATTCAATTTTCTGATCAAAGATCTGCAGTATCTGATTTATGCTGGCTATATCAAAGTGACCTATAAGATCACAAAGTCTCAGGTTTCTGTCTTAAGGATCTATATGCTCCCTAAGGACCTCAATGGTAGAATTTTAGTTGAGAACTATAGGTCACAGTATCTTCGTCATGGGAAGTCTGCTTCTTGGCATGCAAATAAGTTCAAAACGATAGTATCGAACTTGATTGAGGTACTGGATTACAGCCCTAGAGTATGGAATTTGAACTCTGATTCCCAACTTTTGAAATACATGCTCAACAACGAGATGCTGCTTTTTAGCCCAATTGCAAAATTTCCTGGAAATTTGGGTCAGCAGAATCTATCTCATGATCCACAAGATCCCAGTTCGTTTGCATACCATTTGACAAGACTTGTTGAAGGTAAAGCCTACAAAAAATACCTTGAGCAAAAAACTAAAGATCCAGATCTGAGCAAAGATGAAAAGCTTCAGGTGAGACTGGCAAATGTGTATGCTTCTGTGAGCTCGCCGGAAATCGATATCACGAAGACATATGGAGAGCATAGAGAGAATACAAACTTGATTTTCAACAACGAAATTCCAGGATTCAAAAGCACATTATATCAATACCAAAAACGATCTGTTGCCAAGATGTTGCAGCAGGAAATGGAGACAGAAAGTGTTCTTGTTCCCAATATGGTGTTGATAAAAAGGCCAGGCCAAAACGCTTTTGCTTTTGAAACTCAGAGTTTGCAAATTTTAGATAATCCTGTCTACTATCAAACACCAAAGGGAGGGATTCTTGCAGAAGATATGGGTCTTGGAAAAACATGTATATGTTTAGCCCTAATTTGTGTTTCTAAGTTCCAGATCTCTGAAGCACCACGAACTCATATTAAGAAGCACAAGGACCCGAAAACACTAAGCTTGTTGGATAGCTGTGTGAGGTTCATCAACAAAAATTCCATTCAATGGAAACAGTATCAGGACATTTTCCCACCAACCTGTACCAAAAAATTGATGTCAAGCTTGGGTTATTTCGAAACCACAGAATCTAAGTATAAAAACTACAGGACAAGGTCACTGGTGAGCGGTGAAACAGAATCAATCACCAAAAGAAAGCTTTATGTTTCATCGACAACTTTGGTTGTGATTCCTGATAACTTGTTTCATCAATGGAAGTCCGAATTGAAAAAACATGTCAAAGAAGATTTTCTCAAAGTGTTGGAGCTGCAAAGCGTCAAATCAGAGTTTCCCGATACAGTATCAGAGCTAATTGAGAACGATGTTGTGTTGATCTCACTTAGTTGTTTTTCTAAGCAATCTGAGGTGAACGATTCGCCTTTAAGGCTTGTCTACTGGAAAAGAATAATCATTGACGAAGGACATTCGATGAGCTCTAAATCCACAAGAGCTGTTTCGCTTGCAAAAGTTTTAGAAGTTGAAAGAAGCTGGACAATAACAGGTACTCCAACATCTGGTCTGACAAATTTGCACATGGAAGAAGATGAAGCGGAATATACAGTTAAAAAGAAGTTCAATGCTCGAGATGATTTGGTTCGACTTGGGTCCACTATTTGCAATTTTTTCAAAATTCATCCATGGAGATCGGATCCAAAACTTTGGTTTAATACGGTGATCAAGCCATTTGAAAACAATTCGTTCAGTGGGGAGTTTCAGCTATCCCAAATACTTCAAAATCTTTTGGTAAGACATTCTGTGAAAGACGTGGAGTTCGATATCAAGTTGCCCAAGCTGCACCACAAGCCTGTTTTCCTCAAACCCTCCTTTTTCGACAAACTTTCCATTAACTTGTTCATAGCAGTTCTTGCTGCCAATGCAGTGACAGCCGAAAGAGTCGATAAAGATTACATGTTTCATGCGTCAAACAAATCGGAACTGCGCAGATTGATCAGCAATTTACAAAGAGCAACATTTTATTGGACAGGATTCTCGATACAGGATCTTGAGAACCTGTTGAATATTTGCAAATATGCATTGAAAACGAACAAAGAACGTTATTCTGAGAAAGATGTTTCCTTGTTAGAAAGTTCCATTTACACTTCGAAAGTTGCTCTGAGCAACTCGAGATGGAGGGCTGCCTGCACAATCCACGAGATGAGCTACTTTGTTTCCAATTTGCCCCAGATATTTCACAGAACCATGTCGGTTGCAAATTATGAGCATGAGGTTGATGACTATAATAATCCAATTGGTGTGTACGGCTATCCACAGTTACAGTCTATCCAGAAGTTGTTTTTTGGGAACCGTTTGACGGAATCTCTTGATATTTTTAGTCAAAAATTGAAGGAGCATTCAAAGACCTTTTGGGTGCAATATTGGGCTGCGAATTCCAGTCTGAATGGAACAACATCTCGCTCTTCTTCGCTATCGTCCTCTGCTAATGGATCAATAAGAGGGGACAGAAACAAGGTTCATGGACAAAATTGGAAGATGAAAGAGATTGATATGGAAAGTGTCAAGAGCATCAATGAGCGTCCCACATGGATTGACTCTTTCGATGCAAAAGCAGAAGAGATACGATTATCGGTGTCTGAGAAGCCCTCAGACACCGTGACAAAGCGATCTAGACAGCAAGAACTACTAGTTGAAATCGCAGTGAATGATGAGGAATCTCCAAGAAAGAAGATCAAGTACATTCCAAAAGGTCGTCTCACACCGATGACCCCAGATCCCATTGTTCCAGAAGGATCCATTAGTTCTCATCTTCGAAATGCTCGTATTCTTGGTACTGCATCAGTCAAATTGTCCTATTTGACCTCCAGATTACTGGAACACCAGGTATTAAAACTGAAGTCTTTGGTTTTCTACGAGTTTGAAAATTCAGCGTATTATTTGACGGAGCTGTTGGACCTTCTAGGGATGAATTATTTGATGTATTCTACCTATATCAAGGTTTTGGAGAGGTCCAACAATCTAGCTAAATTTGATTTCTGGAACACCGAGATAAGTGGTGGAATTGTTTTGGTAATGGATCTCAAACTAGCCTCCCATGGCCTCTCTATTATATCTGCGACAAATGTTTTCTTTATCAATCCCATATGGAACAAAACTGTGGAAGCACAGGCCATTAAAAGGTCGCACAGAATTGGACAAACGAATGAAGTGTTTGTGGAGACCCTGATTTTGCAGAACACTATTGAAGAGGAGATGTACAGCAAGCGGTTGCAGTCTGTTTCTGAGGGCCAACAGGAGAATAAGAGGAGGGTATCTGGCAGTTTTGCTGAGGATGAGGGGCGAGAGATGATTGACAATACAGGAATGCAAGAATATATTATGAGATACGAGTTTTTGAAGCTTTTCGATGGCCTCACCGAGGAGTATGAGCCTGTTCGAAGTGTCTCCCAATATACCGGAACATTGGTCCAGGGAGGTGGTGATGCTGAACAGAATGAAGAATATGATGACGGACTTGTTTTGCATAAGATCCAGGGAAAGATTGGAGATCAAAAGGTCAGAAATTGGGCCATACCGCTTTTTACCCAGGAGAGTCTAGCTAGAGTCACTGAGAACGGGATGAGGCTGAAGAACCAAGTGAAATTAGAGTTACAAAGCATGGAAAATATGTCCTCTGAAACTCAAATTACAGGCGTGAGGAATAAGTCTTCCACAACTGGAGTAATTGACAGGTTGAGAAGTGAGCGCAAGAAGGTGAGATTCAATAGATGATACAAAGCGGGTTAATTACAGAGATCTGATGATGAGAGACCCATCGATGGAGCTGGAAATGAGTTTTTTGGTGCTGCTGGAATAATCAATATCAAGCACGGTTCCTGTGTGGCCATCAAGTCGTTTGACGAGTCTTCTGCTGACGAAGTCCCAGACGTAGACATATCCATCATTGGACCCACTCACCACAAATTTGTCAGCAAACTTGGCACGGATCAACATGTCTTCGGAAGAAGACTTAGACCCATCAAACACGTATGGCTTAGCTCTTGAACCTTTCACAAAATGTCTTGAGTCGTAGTATTTGATGGTGTTGTCGACAGACTTCGATATGAGATACGATTCATCAGAAGAGAGATCGATAGATGTGACAGAGTTTGAATGATTAGATTCGGACCAGAACGGAGTTTCTAATTTTCTGACCTCATAGCAACGAAGAGTGGGATCGATTCCCGCAAAATACAGTTTGTTGGAATCATTATCTATGCAACATGTGAGCACAGGATACTCTGAACTGACAGAGCCGGACTCGAATTTCGATCTGAGATCCCAGATCCTGACAACCCCATCATCCGAGCACGTGACAATCGTATCGTTTTTGGAGTTATCTAGTTCGTTAACTATGGCTTGGTGACGAAAAGTCCTTATTTTGTCATTTTTGGTGAGATCAAATATTGCTACCGTTGAATCTGCAGAGGACGAAAAGATCTGGTCTGAGGTTCTCGACCATCTGAGAGCCGTCACTGCAGACTTGTGAGTGGTTATGGGATGGAACTCGTAGCTGGTTTCTTCTTGGTATTTACCAGTGGGCGTGTTCCAGACTAAAACTGTGCGATCTAGTCCACCGGAAGCTACGAGTTCTCCGGTGTCATTGAACTTTGTGCACAATGTGGCCCCTCTGTGGCCCGACAGCTTCAATACAGTGTCTTTGGGGGGACTCTCATGTTCTCTGGAAGATGATGTGGTGACCAATGACATTTTGGGCCACCCGATAGGACACAAATTGGATATTTTCAGTTAAAAAGAGTTCAAATCTAGGATATAGTATAGTAGGGCTGGAAAAAAATCCAAATTGAGATTTACGTCGACAAACTGCATTCTGTCGACTGGTATAATATTTGTGTCGACTCACAGGTTACGAGCACCGCGGATTCCCCCAGTGGCCACCAATAGTGGGTAAGTTGATTTGGGAAAAGCGGCCAAGAGGAACAAAATCACCTTTGGAGGCATCTGAAGAGATTGTTTCGAGCTTATTGAACTTCGTGATTGATCAATACCAGCTGAATTAGTTCCAAAAAACATGTTGTCCAGAAGAGCATCGTCATTGGTGAGAACCAGCCGTATTGGTAGCATCAGATTGTACAGCAACGAAGGTTCTACGGGAGCCACCAGAAATGACGGTTCCTCCGACGCATTCACCGTAAGTTAACTTTTCACAGTGCAATTAAGTTGTATACTGACTTGAGAAAATGCTCTAGAAACGTGAGAAAGCCCAGGAAGATTATTACGTCAAGAAACACCAGGCTGAACAGATTGCCAAGCTGAGAGAGCAATTGGCTAAGCAGAAGCAGCAATTGGATGAGCTGGAATCAGACCTTAAGAAATAAACATGGCTCCGAGAAGATCTACTCGGGCTGGGTGACCAGAGAGCCCAAAAAAGGTTCTAAAAGAGCACATTCCTGCGCCTTTCTTCATTCCACTACTTAGTTACTATTCTTTACGGTACAATCGTTGATTGACTCTTATGAAAAACTGGAATACTTATCTTCTACTTATTGTATGGAAACCACCGACTTCCTTTTTCAGTTAAGTCTTGGTCTCTTGACACTGTCCAAGAGAGAGGCCTCCTCATCGACAACAGGACCAGGACCTTCGTCGGCAGTTATTTGTGGTGTAGAGATGTCCGCATGGTAGTCTTTGATAATGGAATCGACATCATCGATGTTGAGTGGTCTAACATCTCCCAGCTTCTTAATTTTGCCTGTGACTTCTTTGACCTGGTCGTCACTCAAGTTCAGGTTGAGTTGTTCCACTCTCGACTTGATTGCGTTCCATCCGGTCAATCTGTTCGCGAAGTGAATGTATCTAGAGAGACCGAAATCTGAAGGGTTGAGGATCTCGTAAGTCGAAGGGTTGGCTAGAATAGCTTTGGCATGGATACCAGCCTTATGTGTGAAGGCACAGAATCCAGTGATTGGGTTGTTGAATGGAATGTTCACCTGGACAGACTCGGCAACCAGATTCTCCAAGTCTCTCAATTTATGTAACTTGTACTTGGAAAGCACGTACTCTCTGTCTGCAGCAATCATTCTGGCCATCAGTCCTCCGAGCGGAGTGATACCATTTCTTTCTCCAATACCCAGCACCGACACGTCGACGAGCTTGGCTCCAGCCTCAAGAGCAGTGTAAGCGTTGGCAATGGCACATCCTGTATCGTTGTGGAAATGGCACTCAATGTCACATGAAACAACCGACTTGAGAGTCTTGACTAGCTCATAGACCTGTCTAGGATTGGCACATCCAACAGTGTCAGCAATACCGACCCTGTTCACACCAATCTTGTCAACAGTCTTGTAGATGTTGAGCAAGTCGACAATGTCTGATCTGAACGAGTCCTCTGACGAGAATCTGATCTCTATACCTTTAGATTTGACAAACTCGATCACCTCTATAGCTGATTTTGCAATGTACGACATGTCTTTACCGTGAGAATACTGTCTCAGGAACTGCGAGGTTCCAATGACAACGTCCACTCCGTCGACGCCTGTTTCAACAGCAACCTTGGCATCGTCCATGTGACATCTGATGTGGGTCAAGATCTTGGCCCTCAGTCCGAGCTTGCAGATAGCCTCACAGTCTGCTCTCGACTGTTCAGAGGCCACTGGCGACGTGAGCTCGATATAGTCGACTCCAAAGTCATCAAGAGCTTTGGCAATTTCGATTTTCTTTTCTGTGGAGAAAAAGGCATTTGCAAACTGTTCTCCCTCTCTCAAAGTGGACTCAATAAGCTGGAACGATCTCACATTCGACAGAAAATCGCTTGGATTCGGTCCGTACGGGTTGGCTTGCAGCTTTTTATGGGTCTCTTCTGAAACCTTGTGGTAATTGTCTTGTTAAAAAAACAGTTAGTTTGGCACTATAAATACGACAGGCTCGACCTAACTTACCCATATTTGACATTTTGAAAAATAAGTGTTCCTGTTTCTTCAATACAATCCAGAAACTCGATAAATAGCCGGTTTAAATAATAATCGTTATCTCTTTCAAATGACTCTTTGCAATAATTTAACTGGCAAATTAAATTTTTCAAGATTGTCACGCATACAAACTGACACTTTTTTACACGACCAACAAAGACTTGCTGCAACGACCCTTATGGACGGGATTAGATATATCATATACATAGTCTCAGGATAGATACTCATAACCACTGCCCTCCGAGTCCCGTGCAAGATACTGCTCATCAATAAGAACCTCAATAGCCTTCTTGATGTCGGCAACAGTGGGCTTAAACCTCTCGATGATCTTGTACACTTCACTGGTGAGCTGCTCATGCTTGTAATGTTTTCTGGCCTTCATCACTCTCACAATACATGCCTTGAGAATTCCGTGGTGTCTGGCCTCGATCTCGGTGTTGGTGTCTCTCTCCTCGTTTCTCGAATCGATCTTCACGCCCGTGGTGAAGTTCACTCTTGGTTTCTTGGAGTTATACTCTCTCACCACTGTATATGTTGTGTTCGGCTTGAGCATCGAATCCTCACCAGGAGGTTTCTGGATAAATAGTTTGTTTTTCACAAGTGGAATCACATTCGCCTTGAAAACTTCAGGCTCTAACATCGTGGATTCCAGTAGCTCCGACACAGAAATCTGCTCTTGATCATTGAATGCATTCAGTATGGCGTACTGAAACAAAGTCACCACAAACTGATAGGACAGCTTGTTCGGAATCTTGCTGGATCTCGAGATGTTGGCCTTCAACTCTATCTTGGATCGATTCCAGATCCAACTCAGCTTTCTACCAGGAAACTTTTCTTGGTATATGGCAGCAAACTTCTCCTGGGACTCCACCAGCTGTGGAGGTAGAACAATCGACTCGTTAGACCCTTTGAAAATAGAAGACCATGAAGAAGAATCTAATATTCTAGGCTCCAACTCGTGGACAAAGTCCTTTGGATTGGCTTCTCTTTCAATGATATTTTTGTATAATGCTTCCAAGTCCCTTGAAGACCTGATGTCATTGAACATATTTGTGATTTTATTGGTGTACTCCAATGTGTTTGCAGTCTTGAGTTTCTGGATGATAAACTCTTCCCTCTCTTCGATCTCGGGTGTCATGGTTGCACCCATCAATCTCTTGGACAAAAATCTCCTGTACCAAATCTCAAAACCTTCCTTGTCGTCAACAAATTTGAATATCGTCATCATTTCTTCAACAGACATATCCTCTTGCTCCTTTCTTACCAATTCATCAGCATATCTAGCGAGAAACTCTGGTGTTTTGGATTTCGACCGGGGAGTCAAAGTTGCTATAGGGTTGCTATTGATGAACGACTGACATGCACTATCTAACGCTTTCACAAAAGCATCATTATCGTCAAATGATTCTTTCACGACACCTTGGAACTTTTTGTATACCTTGAGAAGCGTTTTGATGTAAATTTTCGCCTCCGTTTCTGCGTATGAGGCCTTCTTCGTCTTCTTCCTCTCGTCATCAGCTGAGGATCCAGCACCTGATGTTTCTAGAGCTTGTCTAACTTTCACCAGTTGTTCCTTCAGCTGTTCTATAGCTTTGAGCCCCTGTTGCTTGATGTATGTCTGGAATTTCTGCAACAATGGATCTATGGTCATAGGCACCCTTTTCAGTAAATGATGCATTCTCCTGATGTCCAAATATCTTTCTTGGTCTAGCAAAGGTGTTAGTTCGGATATGATAGCTTCGGCGTGGTTTGTGATGAGCACTTCGTTCAAGCAATCGTTGAGCGGTCTTCTCGTGTGATCGTTCAATTCTTCCAGTCGTTTGAGTTCCTCTTCAATCCGTTGCTCGGCTTTAATGAGATAATTGACCACACCATGCTCTCTGATGAAGCTGTTAGACTCTTCGGTGTAGAAGTTGTGAGTTTCTGTCAAAAAGAATTTCTCAAAGTCGTTGATATATACCGAAAGGTTTTGTTTTTTGAGATCGTTCACATCGAAACCCAACAGAACAAACGATTTGAAGGCCACACTCAAGTTTCCGATGGACTCTATCTTTTTCAACCTTTGATCCTTGATTTGTTCCATGATCTCATCCATCAGGCTCTGCAAGTGTATGTGGAACTTGTAATCTCTCCAGGAAAGGAGACACAAACTGAGAATGTCGTAGATCTCTCTGTGTCCGTCTCCTCTTTCTTTCGTGACCCAATATCTATTAATGTAATCCAACACGTCGTTCAGTCTTGTGGACCCAATTAAATATCTCTCCCAGGTCCTGATGTAGAATTGTAGAAACGATTCGCCCTCTTTTTGTTTGAGATTCTCCAAGTAGTATTTCAGATACGCTTGCAGTTTGGAGTATAGTTCGCCTCCCACGAGTCTCACAGATCCATCTCCGGTATCCTGTTCTCCTCCAGAAAGGGGTGGTCTTCTAGAAGATGCCGCCGTACAGTAGTCATACACCTTTGTATATGTCTGGGTATACATCATCGAGTCTAACGAGGAGTTCTTATCATCCCCCAGAATGATATAGATCGCAGGCTCAATCTCCTCCCATGTTCGATTCAGAAACGCGTTCGACATGCTTCAATTAGTATTTTGCTGTCTTGAATGGTCTGAATCCGTCTTGTCAACAAGGGGAAAGTTTAACTTCCACGCTTCAACAAGTCTTTTGTTTGGCAATTTTCGTTTGCCACACTTTCGCTAACTTTGATTCAGGCTATACAATACCTGAATTTTTTAAGCATTTATACGGTTCTTACAGAAAAGACAGTGAATGGACCATTGATCGTCCAATCTCCAAAAGAAAGCGTAAATATATTGTCGATATTAATTAGTTTTCGAAAATGAACCGTTTCCGGTGAAGTATGCTAGCATCATGGTTGTCAGAAGAATTGTACCATTGTTTTTTTTATCTTCATCTTTCAGGTTCTCAGATCCTGTCTGTTGCTCACCATCTGAACCACTCTGATGATACTGATAGTAAAGGTAATGCACCAGACAACGAGAATGATGAAGAGAAATGCAGAAAGCGTCCTTTGGCGTTGGCACATCGCAGAGAGAAGCATGGTCTCAGTAGAGCCGCTTGTGTCTCCAGCACAAACCCATCGGGAATCGAACAAAGTATTAAAACTGAGAGCCAGGTTAGCCGCAGAAAATATGACAAACAAGAGCTCACAGAGAATGAGTCTGATCTTTGCCTGTGGATCCCTTAATCCCAGCGGCTGTGAGGTAAACTCGTCGTAACTGATAAAAAACAGGTACAAAATAGCCACTGACTGAACCACAATGGCCATTATCGAGCTTGGCTGTTGTGAAACATGGTTCTCAGAGTCTAGATAATCACTTAGAACAACAATTCGACAAGCCAATCCCAATGCAACACACGATAAAATCAATGTGAACATCCTAAAGAATAATGGAATGTACGAATTGGTCATGAGCACGTCATTGAACCGGGGCTTCCACTCCTTTTTGTTCTCAGAAATCCAGTAAACAGCTTTAGACCTGTACTTTGTGTTATCGTAGGGTCCAGAAGTACCCCCTTCTTCCGAGTCATCATCTTCCGCAGAGCCATTTAACGGCTTGAATATACGGTTCAGCTTCTTGTCTCCTTTCCACTCCTCGTCCAAATTATAGCTTTGGAAAATTTCACTGTTCTTGTCTGAAATCTGCATTTGTGGGTATGCGTCGCTATTCTTCACTGTGGCAAGGAAACTTTTCCAATCGATGTGTCCATTTTCGTCTTTGAATGTCCGAACAAAAGGGTCTTCAGGAACTTCCTGGGAATTCGGGCTTGCATCCTTGTCCTGACTGTGTGCTAACCGATCTAGAACAAACATCGGAAACGGCTGAAAGTTCAACCTATAGTACTTTTCCCTGTCCAAGCTTGTGAAAATGTCTGGAGCAAGATCTGAGACAGTCGCCAGCGTGTTGGAATTGTTTGTAACGTTCTCCTGTCCATCGAGAGCAGTTCCATTCGCCTTTCCGTCAAGTATCTTACTACTCAGCGTACTGTTCAATACTTCTGTTTCTGCCACAATGCTTGTTCTAGGGCTTAAACTCCGACTTCGATTGTTGTTCTGTGTCATTGCTTCGTTGCACTCTTGATTGCTTCTTATCGATCGCTCAAACACTCTCGTTCCTATAAGTTGTAACTGATCCACCTGGATTGTTATGTTATTTTCCTTCTGCCCTCCACAGAAGGTGATCTGGATTATCGCACTTAACCCCGTTCAATGCCTCATTTCACAAACTATTCAACCGTCATTAGGGATTTGAGCCTGAAATGCTCAATTACTAGCAGGCGCTTCATTACATCCTTACACAGCACACCCACGACAGTGTCCTGGTTGCAACTCTCAGATCTCCGTAGAAAAAGTTCCGTGAACTACAAATTTGCTACTCGTAACACATCTGTGTTGGAACACAAGAGTCTTGTGACTGTGGGAGAAGGCTTGAATAACATATTACTGGAAAACAGATCATGATAAATTGGATGTAAAGCTTTAATCTAGGATCTACGATAACTTTTCCAGAATCAGAAAAGAACCACCAATAAATAAATTCGAAACCTACAAAAGAATCTACTTGCTCAGCAATGGTCAACAATTCTCCCCTGGTTCCAGGCTCACTATTTTCAGTTGGTTTGTCAGCTCTTCCAAATGCTCAACCAATCACAAGAGTTCACAGCTGAGCTATTCAACAAAGATTACATAATCACATATTATCCGATTAGCTAATACAAAAAATAGATACGGTGTTTGATAGCCGGAATTGGATCATAGCAAGCGTGGAGGGGCACTGATCAATTAATCAGGTCTTGACACGGGTTACGACTCTCTACAGGAACACTTGGATTCATGAAAATGATCCCTGTTCGATTGACCACCGGTAGCTGTTTTCGAGGGGGCAATATCCTGAAAGTAGGCCTGTGGGCCAGGTTCAATTCCACTGCCCATGTTAATATCAAAAACGTGTTAAGCTCACATCCAATATATCTTGTCAGCTTGCCAATTACCACCAAACGGTCGTTTTTCTATTGCAAGTATACAAAGAAGGCTCTACCGAATGGCAAGGAGGGTCTGGATGCTAGGCTAGTTTCATGGGTTTCCAAGGCGTGGGGCAAACTTGAGAAGTCTGATAATCGGCTCAATAAGTTTATTGTCAAGACTTTAAGAAGGCTGTTGAACGAGATTCCATGGGTAGAAACCTGTTTTCGTTCTATACCTTCTCGAGGAAAGATTACCCGATATGTGAAGTCATTCAATGATCCTGACGAAAAAGAGGTCCATCCGAAACAGATCAAAGGGTTGAAATTGACTTCTGATGATTTGGAACAAATCCCGTTATTCTACCCCTCTGTTTTACTCACAGGCAACGGAATTACTAGAGATTTCAAATCCGAAATAGCCAAGAGTGGGGAATATCATCGAAAATGGATGCTAATTGATCTGTTGTTGTTGCCGTTGACAATTCCGTTTGCTTTAATACCTGTGATTCCAAACGTTCCTGGATTCTACCTTGCATATAGGGCCTACTGTCATATGACTGCTTTCAACGGGGCTTCACATTTAGATTGGCTTCTCAAAGAAAGTCTTACTGAAAAACATCATCTCAAAATGATGGGACTGGAGGAGATTGAGGAGGTCTATTTGAGTACTGGAGACGTCCAAATCAAGGAGAACGTTAAAAAACATATAGACGGAGAATCCTCAGAGGAGTTGGTGCTTCTTGCGCAAGATTCAATTGACAAGTTGTCCGAGATATTCGAGCTTGGTGTTATTGAACAAAACCTAAAGACTGCGTTGAATCAAGAAATCAAGAGACTCCGTTCATGACCAACTATATAGACCTGCTTATTTATTGAACGACCAAAACAATGTAATTTGATCGTGATGGAATAAAAGAGACTCGTGGAGTGGTGAGTGAGATGGTGGGCATGATTTCAGTGGAAAAGCTTCCGAAAGCTACCATCATTCACTGTTCTAGGTTCTTCCGGTGGGTCTCCTGGCGCACCCCCTGAAGGCCATCTAATAACTTACATCATCAGCCATTACCTATCTCGTTACCTAATCAACACCAACTAAGTCATGTGACCAAAAACAGGGTTTTGATTTCTGAAACGGCCGCTGCTGGCGCGAGAGTCTCTTGACAGGCGCGAGACTCGCTGGCCGCGGCCCCTGGTGGGCAAATTTGCTTGCCGGGTAATTTTCCAGTTTCTCGAAGAATTTGCTTGACGATCTGTGTGAGAGTTTTTGTAAGTTGAAGAGTTTATCACTTTCTTCTCTTCTGTCTTTTTATAGTCAGTACCGATAGTTCACAAGTCAATATGAGAGCTAAGTGGAGAAAGAAGAGAGTCAGGAGACTAAAGAGAAAGAGACGGAAGGTCAGAGCTAGATCCAAATAAGGAATTAATGGATAGCTGATTCTCGACCAAATGTATGGAGCTTCTATGAATGAGCAAGATTGCCAGTTTCTGAAATATAGTTTGGTTTCTACTTTTCGAGGAGTTAATGTTGTTGAGGATAAAGACGAATTGGATTCTTTTGAGTCTGGTTGCGTGATTACCAGCAATCTCATGGATTTTATATTATGATAGTCCGTTAATATACTTATGGATCTAAATATTCAGTAGCAGCCAAAGAACCATCCAGCGACAGATGTTTCTCCAGTATCCGGGTCCGATTGCGAGTATCGACGGCTCTTGGTATAGTGTTGCAGGTCCCGGTCAAGATCCAATGGCATTGCCGTTGGAGGTTGGTTCGAAACCCTACTTCTTGCTGAGCCCATTGCCGTTGCACTGCCCGAATTTTCGTCTTCGTACGAGTCTGAATAATGGCAGCTTCTTCTGAGCTCTTGGGGATCGAACGAGGCGTTCACGTCCTCGATGAGTCGCAGTGTTGATCTGCCCAGCACCAGGGTGTGGTGGGGGGCTACCACGCAGGGTGGTACTTTGCTCAGATAAGCCCTTTCAGTGTAGGCGTTGCTGTAATCGACCTGGCTGTTATTTTCCTCCAGGTTTTCGTCATTTTGCTGGTAAGGATGTCTTCCTTCGAGGGCTGCAGTGGTGTTGCATTGACTTGGAGGAGGTCTCCATCTGACCAGTCTTTCTTCCATGAGATCAATCAGCCAATGTGATGTCGGAAACACTCTTGAAGACTGTCGTCTGATCATCTTAGCACGCAGTGTAGGAAGCGTTTCCACCGGGTCCAGCGGTTGAGGGGGCTTGTGAGTAGGGCTTTCCAGGACATTTATTTCGATGGGCGAGGACGAATCCGACATAACGTGAGGCTCTCTCTTTGCGTATGGTGGCTCTCAGACCCTGACAGCAGACAGATTCCAGGTTCTTCAGGCTCTTCTTTCCGTTCTTTGTGCTGGATCCTCAAAAAAAATGCCCCCTTATTTTTCTTTTGGAAGGAGAAGGTGCGGCCTCCCAAAAATAGGAGAGGAGGTCGTGCGCGCGCAAAGCAAGAAATGAAGAGCGACGAGGTGTAGATTAGCGTAAAATGAGAATGAGAGGAGACTAACAAAGGGAGTTTTGGAGTGCTGGGACGGCTTTTTGAGAGTGGAGAAACACGGCAGCGAGCTTGGCGTTAGGGAGAACCTAGAAATTGTCTTTTTACGAGATCAAGACGGGGTTTTTTCGCAGAACTAGCAACCTGAAACTTGTCTGGCAAAAGGATAGCGAAGCTGTTGGCGAAAATAGTAACAACACGGCCTGAAGCAGCAGATCAGATAGATCCAAGCACACACCAACGCGCACACGCACAAACATAAAATGGACCTTGACTCGGACATTCAGATGGAGGATGCTGTTGAGCAATCGCAGCAGGTTCCTGCCTCGTCAGAGGCTGATCAAACGGCTGCCTCTATTCAAGTTCCTGGCACATCGGTCGATCCACACACCCAGATAAACACCCTTGACGGATGGATAGAACAGTTGAGCGAGTGCAAGCCGTTGAGCGAGGACTCGGTCAAACAGCTGTGCTCAATGGCCATCGAAGTGCTGAAGGACGAGCACAACGTGCAGCCTGTGCAGGTTCCGGTGACCATTTGTGGTGATATACACGGGCAATTCCACGATTTGATGGAGCTTTTCAAGATCGGAGGTCCCTGTCCCGATACAAACTACCTGTTCATGGGTGATTACGTCGACAGAGGCTACTATTCCGTGGAGACAGTGAGCTACTTGGTGGCAATGAAGGTGAGGTATCCTAAAAGAATCACAATCCTGAGAGGAAACCACGAGTCCAGACAGATCACACAGGTTTACGGGTTCTACGATGAATGTTTCAGAAAGTATGGGTCCGCCAACGTTTGGAAAATCTTCACAGACTTGTTTGACTACTTCCCGATCACTGCTCTGGTGGACAACTCCATTTTCTGTCTGCATGGAGGCCTTTCGCCAATGATCGAATCGATTGACCAGGTGAGAGAACTCAATAGAGTCCAAGAGGTTCCGCACGAGGGTCCAATGTGTGATCTGTTGTGGTCGGACCCTGACGACAGAGGAGGATGGGGCATTTCTCCAAGAGGTGCTGGATTCACTTTTGGACAGGATATCTCTGAGCAGTTCAATCACACTAACGGTCTGTCATTAATTGCAAGAGCACACCAACTGGTCATGGAAGGCTACAGCTGGTCGCATCAGGACCTGGTTGTGACCATTTTTTCGGCCCCTAATTACTGTTATAGATGCGGGAACCAAGCTGCAATCATGGAAGTGGACGAGCACCACAACAGAGAGTTTCTGCAGTACGATCCTTCGGTTCGGCCGGGAGAACCAACGGTCACCCGGAAAACTCCAGACTACTTCTTATGATAATAATGTCCCATTTCTTGTCAAAGTATTGTGTTTTTTTCGCCACCGATTCCTTGTTATCAGACACCTTTTTCAATATTGCTATATGAAGTAGTTTGTGTGTTTTAGTTTACTTCTCATCATGGTTCATCAATTGATTTTTATTTCGGGCTCTTTACAAACTGTTCCACAGAAGCACACTGAAATTTGTCAAATGGTTTTTCATTGTATCATCAATACATCCTCTGCTGTTTTGCTGACTCGGTTATTTGGTAATTTGGAAACTCCAAGGGAACGTGAGATGGACGGTTTTATCATCGTCCACAAATTTGGAAGTGGCACTGTAGGAGCCTCTGGCAAGCAACCCGCTTGGGGCTTCCACCTCGTCAAATACCTTTTCGTAGTACGGTTTGTCTTCTGTGTTTGGAGCAAACGAACCCAGAGGCTCGTCGGTTTTATCGACAACGATCCCTGTTTTCTTCACTCCCTGCAGATATCTCAGACCCGTGATAATATCTCCCTGTACTTTGAACTTGATCACCAATTGGTAGATTGACTTTTCTTTGATCTTGAACGAGATCTTCTTCTCTTTCAGCTTTTCGGCCGTGTCGATGTCCTCCAGCTCAATCACCACCGGCTCCTGGTCCTGGATGCGCAGAGTCATGCTCAGAATTACAACGGTACGCTTATCGCCCTCCTTCACCGGTAAGGGATTACCTGTGTTCAGTCCTAACGATCTCTTCCATTTGTTTAGCGACTCATCGTTGGCATCCAGTTCCGCATACTGCGCAATTGTCTTCTTCTCAGATAATTTGAACCCTGGAATAGATTCAGAAACCAGCTCGTCTTCCATTTTGCCACCAACAACGTCTTGTTTTCTGCTACCCTCTCGTTCTCCGCTGACACGAAACCTTTTCTAGATCATCCCTCTCCCTTTTGGGCCAGAGTGTCCCCTTTTTAGCCCTCGCACACGACCTCATCACAGACTTCCCATCAGAGGGTTTCGGAAATCTCCGAAACACCAGCTCTCTCCTTGAAAAGGATCGGTTCCAACGGGGACAGACTGTTGAACGTCTGCTTCCAGTGAGAACATGTCTTTCCAGCTTCCACGGGCTCGGGATCTGCTGCAGAACCTGGCTCGTTCGGCACAAGTGGCAGTCCTCGATAACCTGTTTGAGCCGTGTCCAGTGCTCACCGACTTCTTGATTCCCCGATTATTCGACCATTCCGTCCCATACAGCTCATACGAAGAGCTTATCGGGCAATCACGCAGACACCTAGCACTGCTCAGACAGGAATTTCTTCAAACTCCGACAGAGAAGACCAAAAACCAGATCAATTCCATCATATCTGCCCATCCAAGACTGGGACCACCTAAAGACCCTGCCGCACAAAAGTTGTCGTCTCACTCGTCTTCAGAACAGGCCCAGCTGAACGGAGATCCTGTGTTGGCAAGACAACTGATTGATCTCAACGACCTGTATGAGAAAACCTTTCCAGGCCTCAGGTTTGTGGTATTTGTGAATGGAAGGTCGAGAGAGGTTATTATGGACATTATGAGAAAAAGGATTAGTAGAAACGACTACAGCTTGGAGATTCAAGACGCCTTTGAAGCAATGTGTGACATTGCTCTTGACAGGGCTAAGAAACTCCAACAGAACTCGACAAGATCAGGTTCAGAGTCACCAAAATTGTAATATATAATCGCTAATCGACAGACTCCCAATGCTAATGACAGTTTTGTATTACATACAGTATAAGATAAAAAATCAATAGGACGCTATCATTTTGAAGGTTTATCAGCAACAGAATTGCTCCATTTTTTGTTACCCACGTTGGAACCACTGCACTTTTTCCCATTTTCCTGATAAGTAGCCTGTCCCTGCCGATAATACCCGTTGTCATTGTCTCCAGCATAGTATCCTCCATTATTATACTTACGTCTGGTGCCATTATATCTTCTCTGGGGGTTGCTGTGAGATCCGTTGTTCTGGTAGCACATGCCTGGATGCAGTGGAGACTGACCCATGTAGGGGGCAAAGTAGTATGAATATGGCGGAATCATAGGAATCGAGGCATCAGGGGGCCCTGGAGGCGCTGAAATACTGGCAATCGGTTGCGATGCAGCTTCGTTGTGAGGAAATGAGTTTGGATCGACAGGATTACCCTGTTGGTCCTGGCTGGTGAACGATAAGGTTGCAGACCCTTGAGACGATGAATTTTGTTCTGACGTAGAGGGTTCCACTTTTGGATAATGCTGTAGCTCAGGAACCGTTTGAGGAATACCGCTGGAAGTAATAGGATAGTAGTAGGGATAGGGAGGCATTCCAGAAGGCAGGCCAGGTGAGGAGGGGTTCAAGATTGGCTGCGAAGGGGAGGTCGGCGTACCAGCACCCTGAGAGGCGCTCTGAGGTATGGATATCGGGGTCATTGGTACCTGTGGCTGAGCATAATGGTAGTTCATAGGTATATAAGGCTGATAGTAGCCATCTTCATGTATTGCCTGTTGAGAATAGGAATAAGGGATCTTTGCCTTGTTCCGACGATTCCTGAAGTTATTGGGACCTTTATCTTCTGTTTCATACGGTGAATATGGTGAATATTCTTGGGGAACAGTGCCTGCGTGCTGACCTTCTTCTGTCTCCGTGTCAGAACTTACTTCGTAGTCTTCCTGATGTTCCTGCTCGATTCTTTCTTTGGCTTCCCTGTACTTCTCCTCTCTGGTCTGTTTATCCTCTTGTATTGATGAGTTTAAATCCGGAGAATTAAGTGAAGCCGTCGAATAATGGCCATTACTGGGTTTGTCATCTCTGTGTTGCGCTTGCGCTCTTTTCATAATTTTGACGTTCCTGTTAATGTAAAGACCTTCCAGATGTCTGGGCAAGTCTTCATAAGATCCCTGGACAACCGGAAACCCAGACTGTCTCTTCTGATATGTGAAATGTGCATGATTATAGCCATCTTGAGGGTAAGATTCGATGCCATCAAACTTACTTTTGTAGTTTTCGAAAAGCTCTGAGACTCTAATTCTGTCCAATTTTTCCATCGGATCAAACTTGAGGTTTCTGAAATCCAGTGGCTTGATGTTTCCTTCATCATCGAACGCTGCCGAACGTTTGGTCTCATCATCTGCGTTCACCAAGGAGGTGTTGATTTTGAAAAGAACCATTGAGTATCCGTCATTTGAGAGAATGTGTCCAAGATTGTAGTATTCAGCCAACTTGTGTGTGAGTAGTCGATAATAGGAGTTGAGAGGAGTCATTTTCCACGAGTCCACGTTTGGTTTCGTGATGAACTCAATGATCTCCGACTCGAGGTTCATTATGAATTTACGGTCGCTGGAGTTGGAGTGGTTATTGCGACCATTGAGGTTGAACAGCGACCTTACTAGTATCTCTGGCATTCCATACCCTTTGGAGAGCTCCGTTATGATGTCCTGGGGATTTGTGGACTTGATCTCCAACAGGGTAAAATTGGCTTTCTTTTTGTCCTTGATTCCGTTGGACGCATCGGCCGGTAATTCGGCTCGCTTTGATCCATTATCAGAAGCCATTGTGCTTGAACGAAACTAACACCGAGTCTCGGGTCTCACAACTGGCCACCGTCGATAATCGGTAGTCTGAATTCCTTGTTTCTGAGTGTTCCGAAAGCTGCAAACACTGCTAACACTTTCCCACTGTTCTGCTTTGTTTTTCCTTCGAATTCCCCAACAAAAGAAATTGTCTCGAAACAAAGGCAAAAAGCGCACAAATCAGAGCCGAAGTCGCACAGGATCAATTCCAAGTTCCGCGTCTTACGTGACTGTTCTACCAGCTCCTGAATCAGTGAGCGCTCTTTCCGAATCAAAGAAGACACTATTCGGTGTACGACAATTTTTCCTTTGTTAAATAAAGGCTCAGCAAAGTTTTTTCTGGTCTCGAGAATCCCTGTAAAAACCTCTACAACTCTTGCACTACAAAAGGAAACATATTTCCCCCACCGCTTCGAACGTCTGAAACTTTCCCAAACAGTAATCAATAAACAGAACTCTCTTCCCGTTAAAATCAGTCTTTTCTTCCCCTCCAGCCTTGCCTACCGCAGCGTCCCTTCCATCCCCCAATTATCACCACTAATCCCCCTTGTCTCTCCCACGGTATCCCGGCCTATAGTGGCCTGTAGTTTTCCCCGGGACACTCACGCCCAAAATTGTAGTCTCTGCACGCTTAAAGAGCCATGCATCGCGTCCCCTCATAACGGTTGCTCATCCCCGCCTCAGAATCTCGACCCCTACCAATCCAAACACAGACTACCGTTGTCTGTGCCTGGAAATTTTTCCACTGTAGCCTAAACTGCTCCGATCGACTCCTGAAAGCCAAAAAAACGGGCACAAGGGAATTTGGTGAGTTACATCGCCAATAAATTCAATATTCCTCTGCCTCCACTACTGTCTACAGCAAAGCATAATCCAACGGCTTCTGATTGAAGGAATTCATCTACACATCAGTCATATTTGTATCCCCGTCATCTTTCCTTTGTAGCAACCTCTTGCGTTCCCTGATAAAATCCGCAACCCGCTGCTTCAACTCAAGATCATCCTCAACATCCTCTAGTTTCAAAGGACTTCTGTTGAACGGATCTGTGGGATCGTTCATCAGATGCGCCTTCAAAACTGAGCGATCAATCGAGATCTTGGAGTGCGGAAGCTTAACAGGATCCTTCATCAGAGTGAACATTAATGGATCCAAAAATTCATCTGGGACATCACCAAGCTCCATCTCCTCCTCCTCATCCTCCAACTTTGACCGCTCCGCATTTTTAACAAAACTATCCAACTTGGAGCTAAAGTTCTGATCAATCTTGCCAACCTTGAACAAAATCTGAATCGCACGCTTGAAACAAGCAGGGTTGAACGATCTGGAGTCTCGGGCAACAGCATCCACAAATTCCTGCTCATTTGATAGATTGATGGAAATCGAACAAATATGGAAAAGTAGCTCAGACGGATTGAAGTGATAACTCTCTGGGTTCTCAACTCTCAATTCGTTACATTTTGGCCCCACCAAAGCCACCAAATTGTAGTTCAGCATGCCGGCAAGACGATCCACAATTTCAACAATGATGAATGACCGTGGAATTTCCTTTGTGAACAGATCGAAAAGTTGGATCGTTTTATTCGACAATTGCACAAAAGACTTGGCCATCCTTTCACTTTCTTGTAACTTTTTACCTAAATCTTCGTCGGACTCCTCTGTTGATGGCGCATTTCCTTTTTGTCGACTCGCTATCTCCCTTTGGCATGACCCAATGGTTTGTAGATGGTTCAAAGACTCATCCAGTAGATAAGTAGTGTCATTAAGCATTCTTGCGATCAGTCTCACAAAAAACTTCAAGTTTTTAGATATCCGTCTGAGATCATCTCTGAAAAAATCAAACTTCCACAACTGCTCTAGTATAATCGAAATATGGCATCGAGCATTAAACTTGTCATAAAATTGGGAAGAAGCCCCGGTCTTTTCCACCATCACGTAGAAGTCAAGCAATGACATGATCAAATTGTTTTTAACAAGGTCATTACTGTTGAAGATCTCAATCATATACCCATCTCTGTTATTATTCATTGGCAGAGATCCAAAAAACAAAACTTCAGTCAATCTTGCCTTTAAGTGAGGATTACTCACAATTTCAGGGCATCTCAAGATAATCACTGCAAATTCAATGAACTGTGTCAAACTTTTCTCATTTTGGAACATCGGATTGTTGTTGAATTTAGAAATGTAGTGGCAATAATTCACTAGTCCTTCAATGAAAATCTCTGGAAAGTATTTGAATGGTACCGGGGCCATTGTTCTCAGATACTCAATGTCATCCAGTTTGTCCACCTCATCATCAAAATTATGGAATGGAATTGTAAGTTTGCTGTTGGGATATTGATGGGTCGGCTCAATCAATCTGATGAAGAATTTTATAGAGCCAACAATAACTTCAAAAATCTCTAGTTGTTGCTCCCTATTATAAGAGCACATCTCAATGGATAACTTCATAGATTTTAGCTTTTGTAGCTCCTTTTTCAAAGGCTCCACTTTAGTGTCTCTCAACATTTTCATCAACGGATTGGCAGCACTGTTCGGAGCCTTTTGCAACATCTCCTCCATCTTCGCAAGCTCTTGAGTAAGATGTTTGATGTAGGTGGTCAACCTATCCGAGCTGATGATCATACCACCCAGACCATAATGAAGATATCCAAGCATCAGATAGAAACACTCTGATATGAAATTCAACGGTTCATCAACAAGTTTGCCACTTTGAGGCGAATAGCGTTCTTCGTATTCAGGAATGGTAGAGTTGATTTTCGTTTCTTCACTCAAATCCAAGAGTTTTCCTTTATGGTTCAAGTAGTCTTGAGCAATTTTATCTATTTTGAAGCCATCAAGAAGAAATGGTTGAGAAAGCTTCACAAGAATCAATGTGACGTTGTACATTATTGAATCAGAAGCTATTTTTTTTGGGTTTGCGTGTTCGCCCCTTCTCAGATGATTCTTGTTCACCATATCAGCCAAAAACTTCAGAAATGCTGTACGCCCTGCTTCTCCCGACCTTACTAGTTTATCACAAATTCCAAAAAGCCTGGTGACAAGAACAGAATGTTCGCTGTAGAGAGATTCGTGTATTGACCTGATTCGTTGTTTGGACAACCCTTCTGGATAATTGAACACAGCAACATCCGCTAACAATGGTGAAACTCTGAGCAAAGGCCCTAATATTGTTTTGGTCTCAAATTCGGCTCCTTTAAGGTTTGGGGGGTGATAGCCTTCAACTAAATGCACTTGAGAAGCAAGGCTTTTGTTAGACAGAAAGATTTGAAAAACAGTGAGGATTTTCAAATAGTCTGTGTTGACAGTGTAATCCAGAGTAAGCAACTGTTGAGAAAGCTTTGGTAAAAAAATATTCAAAGAGTCTAGCACTGAGGCGTTCTCAATCGTTCTTGTTATAATGTCAATCAGAAATGTGTCGTACTTGTCAATAGATGACCAAAGTTGATGGATTGCTTGATCCAAACTGACCTCATTCACAAACATATCGGGCACTTGAAATATAATCAAAGAATAACTGGAACTGAGGCGAATCACCTCGTCAATTATCTCGTATTTGGCATTCTTTGAACCATCATCTGCTTTAACAAGTCTTCTGACAGCCCTGGCTCGGGTCCAGCAACTAAACAAGTATTCCAGAGGCGTTTTGTATAAGTCTGTATTTATTCCCTGCTCAGTTAAGAGCTCTAGGAAAGCACCATCTATTGTGTCGAATGTGAGAGAAGTATTTTCTTCACTTAGCGACTCTAGGAAACTGTAGTTTTTCGAGGAAACAGCGTTTTGTGCACTCAATGTTGCTTGTAGCATGTATTCCAACTGAGAATTGACCCATATCTCTAATGGTTCATTCCCTTTATTGTCCTGCGGGGATGTAATGTTGGGATTGGAGTTCTGCACTGAAGCAGATAAAGAGTGGGAAACTGCTTTTGGCGTTGGTGTGGACTTGACGTTTGCAATACTTGCATTTGTTCCAGATCTCGAGCCGGTCTGTTCTGTGATAGAAGGTGACTGCGATAAAGAATAAGATGAAGAAGATGCTGTCTCGCCTGTTAATCTTGCTAACCTCTTAGCTCGAATCTAGTTGTATTGTCAGTATATCATCTGAATGCGATTTGTAAATAAACTTACATCTTCTGGATCGCTCATGATCGGAGAAGTTCCAATTGGCACACCAATGTCAGATTGTCAATTTATGTGTTAGAACAGGTAGTACAAAGGTGTCTTACTGCAAGAAACCCGCCTCTAAACCACAAAGCATATGTTCGTAGGAGCTTTAGATCGAGCACCAACTTGTTTGCCACCAGCTAAAGCAGATCAATGGTGCAAAGATGTTTGTTGGATTTTACTTCTGCAATTAATTATTTAACAGTGGAGGGAAAGCATACTATTAGCTTAGTGACAATATGAGTGAGTATATTAAAGATTAACAAAGGCAGGGCACTGACGAGTACTGTTTCTTTAAATTTGTGTACACAGGAATATCTAGTGACACAAGTTGTGATACACATCAAAACCAACACATCATTAACTGACCACGCATAACTTCAACTAACAACGAGATCGATTTTTGTTGAGGAATCAAGCTTAAGCTTTGATAGCAAACTTCTTAGCCGGGTAGGCAATGGCTTGCTTCTTGGCCTTTTCGGTCTTTTGACTCTTCTCAAACTTGGTCAATTGTCTTCTCAAAGCTCTAGTCTTCTTTTGTCTCAGATCTTTTGGAATGTACTTCTTGCCGCTGTAGAACTCTCTGACAGAAGCTCTTTGTTGTAGGTTGATAATGGTGAGAACCTTAGCAATGTTCTTTCTGACGGTGTGGATCTTTGGCAGAGATGGTCTAGTCAACTTCTGGACCTTGAGTTGAGCAAGCTCTTTCTTCAACTCAATGAGCTGCTCCTGCAGTTGTTCTTTAGATTTAGTTCTAAGTTCGAAAGCCTTGACACCAGCCTATTAGAATTGTGTTAGTAGATGTCCCAAAAGACTTTCCAAAGATGCTGGAGGTTACAGTTTGACGCTGTGAAACGATTCGAAACTTTTGTTTGTTTTCCAACTTTTGTGATGATCAAGAATCAGGTTGCGATGTATAATAAATAGTCTGACTTTCTGAATGCCCAAGACGTACATCTTGACTGATACACTTGAGTTCGTTGTGAGAGGTAATGGACTCAAGGGCACAGAAAAAGGACAGTTTGATGAAACTGAACAGTCATGAACATGAACTTTGCCATGATCAGTGAACAACATTTCACCACTTTCCTAGCTGGTATTGACCCACTGATTCATCTCTTGTTCTAGTGTACTTATGATGTTTGAAATAGCTTCTCCTCGACTCGATTTCCCATGCGTGAAACTTCCAGTAACTATTCTATCTAATTCAACGTACCATTTTGTTTCTATTAGTTGATGATATAAGGACAGATAACCTTTCTATGAAGTCAACAGTCTCTTGAAGCTCTTGAATAACGAACTTCAACAAGTAAAATTTTTCAGGATAGCATTGCGGGAAACCCAGACAAGAGTTCGCAGCAGTACACCGGGTGAAAAAAAGTCTCACCGGGGCGACCACATTGGAGTCCGCAGCGGGCTGCCGCGAAACTCCCCGTAGAGGAGATTTTTCATCCGTTTAATGAGCCGTAATTGTAAATTGACAGAATATTTTTTCTAGCTTCCGAATTAAGAAAGCTAAGAGAAGACTGTGACCGTGAAAAACAGCGATGAGCTCAAGAGAACAAGATTAGTAAATGATTACATCATAGGAACGCTTCTGCGATGTGACCCCTGTCTGTTGTTCACGAGGTCTATAATCCACTCCAAATGCAGACAAGACCCATGACTTGTAAACAAAAACAGAAGCATTGGCTCAAGTTAGTCCAAACGTAGTAACTTAGCTTTCAGGAAAGTTGTTGCTTCACGTCTCGGGCAGAAGAAGTAATGAAGATCCTACGTCATAATGAAAAATAGATAGTCGAAATGTGTTTAGATAAAAGAAGTAAGTTGAGCTGAAGACATGAGATTAGTAGAAAGAATACACAATTTAGAAGAAGAAAAGGTTCAAAGTTAGAGAGATAAGTAATGACCACAAGGTCATTTAAGTCACTTAAATTGGACAAGAAAACCACAATTCAGTTTCAAACTCCACTTCTTTCAAATCACTTTTGATCTCTCTCTAGAATTTTCGTGAATCATTCCAAACTCTAATTACCGTTCTTCAAGTTGGTTGCAAGCCACTCCAAACCTTCGTACAGTCCATCACCAGAGGTGGCACAGGTAGCCTGGATGAACCATGGTCTAGGTCTGATGGACTGCAGACCCAATTTTTCGGTGATCTCAGCAGCGTTCATGGCATTTGGTAAATCTTGTTTGTTTGCGAAAACCAAGAGCAATGCATCTCTCAATTCATCTTCGTTCAACATTCTCTGGAGCTCCTCTCTTGCCTCGGAGATACGGTCTCTATCGTTAGAGTCGACAACGAAAATGATACCTTGAGTGTTTTGGAAGTAGTGTCTCCATAGAGGTCTGATCTTGTCTTGTCCACCCACATCCCAGACGGTGAAGGAAATGTTCTTGTATTCCACAGTCTCAACGTTGAATCCAATGGTTGGGATGGTGGTGACAATTTCACCCAACTTCAATTTATAAAGAATGGTTGTCTTACCGGCAGCATCAAGACCAACCATCAAGATTCTCATTTCTTTACGACCGAAAAGGCCCTGAAGCAGCTTAGAAATTGACAAACCCATCTAAACGATGATGTGTTAGTAAGATCTCTCCTTTGAGATGCGCTCTCCACCAGATGTTCAGGACGTGTAATTCTTCAGCTGGAATCCACGGCGCAGTATATATGACCAATTGTTGTGCCTTTCCACGTACATTTCTCCCTATTACTCAAATCACGCTTGTCAATGTCTCTGAGGTCACACCGATCCCAATGAAACCACAAACCCTTTTTTGTGGCCAATATTCCACAAGGAAAAAAGTGGCCAGAAAAAGTGCCACCGTAAATTGGTGAAGAACAGGGGGGCGCGACTGGCGCGGATGCGGGCGCAACCACAATAGCCCGGCCAAAAAAAGCCCCCGGCGGATTCCACGATTAATACATGGGCCGCGCGAGAGAAAAGTGACAACGAATCAAATTGACCAAAGAATACGGGCCACCATCACAGTCATCACAAGACATTCTTCTCGGAAACAATTGCATTTCATGAGAAATATTGAGGATCAGCAATTGCTTGTGATGATTCACATGATGGCTAATTTCTGTGTGTTTGTCTCGGGCTACTTGTGGACTGTGAATCGTTTTCAAAGAGAACAAGGCCATCAATGACAACTGAAACGTAAACGGCGTATGAACTCATAAGGAGGCGCAATAAAACCACGACTGTTGTAGAACTTACCGTATATTAAGTATCCTGATACTATTTGTAATCTCTGAACAACGTTTGATACAAAGATGCTCAACAAAATACGATCAAATAGAAACAACAGAGTTAAACTGAAGACAAAATATTAGAAAAATCTCGTTTCTAGATGAAGCAACAAAATGACGAGCTCACACTGAGTGAAGAAGGAGCATTTTTTTTTCACATTCGCGGTGTAGAGATGTACACTGCTAACCCCTTGTAAGAAGGTCCTTTAACTAGAGGGAAGAGCTTTTGTGGTGAACCGTGCAAGACTTGCTGTTGGTAAAGACTCTCCTGGAATTGTTTGATTTTACTCCTTTACAAACTCTTGTTTTTTAAAGGCCCATGGAAATGTATTCCAAATATATATGCAATGAATGAGGTGGGAGTTGAAAAGGGTTGAGTTCTCATACGGCAACCAGAGAAAGTCTGGAAACAATCCCCCACTGGATAGCAAAATTAAGTTCAAGTTGATGTAACGAGAACGCTAAAAGCAACTTGCTTTGTTCGTAATGGTAGCAGAAAAATTATTGTGCAATAACTTAACGACCGATGTTGACCTTGCAAGTAGAGTATTTCTGCAAAGCTCTCAAAAAGACAGCATAAGAAACTTCTTCGTTATCAGGCTCCCAGTACATTTCACTTAGTCTGGTATGCCATGGAGGGTATCCTTGAAGATTGAGGTACGGTTGGAAAAGCAAAATAAGGTCTGGTTCAACTCCCACCAATTGTTGAAGCTCCTCATCTATGAATTTCATGTTGATATCTTTCTCACTCAGCTCGCGGTTTTTGTAAAGTTGAGACATGACTCTCGTGAGTTCGACAATTGTGGATCTTCCATCCACAACACTGAGTAGAGTGATTTCAATATCTGTTTTTTCATCCTCATGCTCGTATTCGCCATCGTGGCTTCCGTAGTAAGTCAGATTAAGATGGGGAATTTTGATAGAGAAAGTAGGGATAGCATCTGCTCCGAAATAAACAACCAGCTTGCGGTATAATGCACGACGGAGCTCGGGGACATGTTTTTTCAAAAAGCCGTGGTATTCATAAATTGATAAATTAGGAATGCCTGAAGAGAGACACCATGCTGCCACTTCTGAGCTGTCATTGCACAATCCTTCAACACCACCATTTTCCTCTTGTTCAGGCTTGTAATTAAGAATAGTGGATAAACGATAAGGGATCTTGGGCAATTTGTTCACATCGCTGTTGATCAGGCTTGGTGTTCTTGAAGGGTTGTAGGCCAGATTCAAAAACCTTAGTTTGATTTTGTTGACTGAAAACTCGTACATTCTGAATGCCGACATGATCAGATAGAAGAACAGGAGAATCGAGTGATAAAAGTAAAACGAGAACGTGTTCTCAAAGGGAGTGGGACTCTGTTTTTCGCCATCTGACGTTCTCCTGGGCAAAAATAGAGATCTGAAGAAGTGGACAAAGCTGGCAAAAAAGGACCCTTCAGAGTATGCAGGGAGAGGTTCCAAAGATGAGGCGCCTAACGCAGGTTCGTGGAGTTGTTGCTGCTGTTGTTGCACCAGAGAAGACACCAGGTCTTTACTTGCTGACGTTGCAGAACCATTTCCTGCAGGGCTTTTTCCGGAGAACTTGATGGGCTCTTCAGACATCTTTTATTCGACTTGGGTTTGGCTCTGACAATGTTTTCCGATAAAACAAGGCCTCAAATAAATTGGGTTGAAACAAAGATTTTGTATTTCCCTAAGAATTCGATTCTTACAGGTCACACAATAAAAATTATTAGGAAGTTTTGTGCCTACTCGTTCCAGAACCTGAGTCTATGCAGTCAGAATTCTGTTTTGAGCTTTCCAGAAGACTTAAAATGCCAGCTAACACCAAAAACTTCTGAGATATGTGGGAAAAGGGCTTCAAGATCCTCAGAAATCAATTCAATAGATTTGCTTCAATGATTCGCATCCTGCGCACGTAATAATATTTCAGATACACTCAATTCTGAGCAGAAAGATTAGACTACTTAAGAAAAAGCTTTTGGTAGAAGTCGCAGGGTAATCAGTTGCCTATAAATAGAAGAGTTCGGTAGAAAATGGAAAACAATTAGAGTCCCTAGTTTTGTTGACTATCGTCAGAAACGTGAGAGTCTTGAGGGCGATCAGACTCTTCGTTTTCACCTGTGGTTCTGGTTTCACTATTATTCTCCGTGCTCACTCCCAAGCCGTAAATGAAGTCCATTAGCTCATCCTGATTGCTGTAATTGTATGTTGTCGAGTCCCCGTTAGGTGTCGGAACAGACCCAGTGGTATCAGAAAGAGCATTCTGATTCATAAAGTAACCAAAGTTCAAAACATTATTTCTGTCCATGAGGAACTCGTCCAAATCCTCATCACTCGAGGAATTGATCGAAGGAGGTATACTGTTCGGAGCATTGAGTATGCTGTTCATTACTACCGGTGGTAAATGCGATTGGCTATGCTGTGAAGCGCTGGATCCAGTATGTAGATCACTCGTAATTGGTTGCAGCCCAACTTTATTGGGCTGTCGTAAATGATGTCTAGAAGATTCTTCAGAGGTCTGAGTCGCCTCTCCTCCTAGAATGTCCGAATTTATCTCTTGCGCAGATGTCGGCGAGTCACTTGGTGCTGATGCCTTGTGGAGGTTTTGATCTGTGTCTGTACCATCACTTTTGGACAGGTTTGACAAGGCTCTTGCTAGAGCTTCAGAGCTTTGCTCATTAGACTCAGCACACAAAATGTTTGACGGCTTGAAAGATCTGGATTTTCTTGCACTTTTGCAAACTCTGAACAGCTCGTCAACTTGTTCTAACATGAGTCCTCTAGTCTCATAGACATAGAAGTATGAAAAAACAAAGCTAGCAAAATTGAGAGAGCCCCAAAGGAAGAAAATCCTGGTGCCTAGAGCCGCAGTATGTTTTCCAGTATCAATCAGATACGGAGTGGACAAGGCGAAAATGAAATTGACCAGCCAGTTGGTAGCAGCAGTGATTGAGACAGCTTTCTGTCTCACCGACAGACTGTAAAGCTCACCAACAATGACCCAGGTGACAGGGCCCCATGATGATGCGAATAGAGCGATAAAGAGATACACTAATGCAACCATGATCTTATTGGCAATCATGGAATTTGTAATGGCTCCAACGATAGCAATAATGAAATTCGACATCGTCATTCCGGCAGCCCCGAATATCATCAATCTTCTTCTACCCAAGAACTCGACAAAATAGATTCCTGGCACTGTGAACGCGACATTCACAGCATATGTGACAAATGAAACCAAGTAAGAATTTTGAACTCCAGCCTTGACAAAAAAGTTGACTCCGTAGTAGAAGATGAAATTGATCCCAGAGCATTGTTGTAATGCTTGAAGGATCATACCTGTAAACATTCGTCTGCGTTGGCTAGCTCTGCTTGGCGAGTTCCGAAAACAATCCAGCATCGAGGTGTCTCCAAAACTCATTTCGTAATCATGGCTTGCCTTGATCTCGATAAGTTCTTCAATCAAAGACTTGTCATCGACAGGAAGCCGTCTAAAACGTGCCAAAGAATAAATAGCCTCATCTAGCATATCCCTCTTGACAAAAAAACGTGGAGACTCTGGAAGTGAATAAAGACCGAGTGACAAAAATGATGCCCAAACAAGTTGAATCCCAATGGGTATTCTATAGCATCTTGCATCGTCAATTGTATGTGTAGCTTGAGTTATCGCACTTGCAACCAAAAGACCCCAGGTGATGGCCCATTGATATAGAGAAATCACGGATCCTCTGATCCATTTTGGAGATGCTTCAGCTTGATAAAGTGGAATGATGGCTGATATCATGCCGACCCCGAATCCGCTCACAAGTCTTCCAACACATAACATAGGGACGTTTTTGGAAACAACCTGAAGTATGGTTCCCAGAGTGAAAAGTATTGATGTTGATGTGAAAATGCTCATCCTTCTTCCGAATCTATCAGAGAAAATAGGTGCAAAAAGAGACCCCACAAAGGTACCTATAGACAAACTTGCCGTTATCACTGATGTCTGATTAGGCGTGAATGTATCAGCTTTTGTAGCGAAGTTGTCCTTCACGTATTTCATCTCTAAAAGTCCGTTAATGATACCTGTATCATAGCCATAGAGGAAACCACCTAATGCCATGATCAGACCAACATACATGGCCATTGCAGATGTTCGGCTTTTTCGCTTTTGTTGGGCTAGGGTTTCTTCTTGAATTTCATCAGTGTCATGCTGGTCATGTATGGAATGGTCTATTTCCTGCTGTGGTCGTATCTTAGACGTGTGGGTCAAATTTGAGAGCTCGATTTGATCTTGCGCAAGGACGTCAGGTTTTACACCCTTATCGGGCACAGCACCTTTGGGCGTATTGTCAGAATGCACTGTACTATCTCGACTAACAGAGCCTAGATCTTGTTCATTTATTGTAGGCATAATAAGTGATTCATCGATGTATCCAGATTCAAGTCTAATATTCTACCGCAATCTAATCCGGCAGAGTTTCAAGCTCTTGATGAGCAAAAAAAAGTTGCGACCTGATTCTACTTCAAGTCTTCAGCAAATTCACTAGAACTTTCTTTTTAGAACCTGCCACAATAACAAATCTGAGAAAAGTCTTTGCTCACCCTTTCCTTCGAATGTTTGCGGATATAACGAGCGAGTTTCAAATTTGTGTCTAGCTTAACATCGTCTTCAGTTCTCAGAACTAACTCATTTCAAAGGGTTTCGGAGGATAAAAAATTCTAGAGCTTACATAAACTTGACAGGATTCCTATTCCTAAGTTCGGTATCATTACAATATAGTACATAATTCATATAATACAAACGGCTAGAGCGTTGAGCATCCAGCCAAGCGTCTAATGTTTTGGTCTGCTCTCTAGGAGTCCAAAAAGTTCCCGGGTTTCAGTTTCTGGAAAAAACGGGGTTTTTTAAGTTTGGAAGCCGGTTTGGGATTCCCTGAAAAATTGGAGACCTTCGAGGATTCGGATCCAACCAGAGTTTTGGCCGATCTTAACGAAACCGGAGAACTTGGAGAACTGTGAATACTCTCTGAGATAGTCGAAGTGTCATCATCAGAGACACTGCTTTCGTTTTCGTAATAATCCCAACCAGTTCTAACATGCCCATTGGAGAGATCATTCGAGAAATTGTAGTTCAACTGGAGAGAATCGTAGAGAAGTCCTTCATTGTAAATTGGATCATCCAGGCCAGCCTGGAGGATTGAGTTGGAGATGAAGTTGTATAATTTTCCCCATAAATAAAGCACTTTGATGTCGTGGATCTTTGAACGTAAAGCCGCTATGAATGCACTTCCGAGCGATTCGAAATATTCCTTAGTTACCCTAAAGATTCGACAATGCTGATGACCTAAGGTGATGAGAAAACTGTCAAGTTTACTGAGTCTTTCGAGGTTCAAAAGAGCCATGTGAATGATCGAGGCGAAAGAGGTAGTTTGCTGAACGATGGGATATATTTTGTCCATTTCAGGATGCTCTTCGATCATGATCTCCTTAACTCGAATCCACAATGCGGATGCTGCGAATACAGACGACGAAGGCTTCATCACTCTGGGATCTATGGTGATGCTGACATCAAGCAGATTATTGGACCAAGAGTCTCGAAGAAGACTCATTTGTTCAGCATTGAGCCTCAGCTGAGCGCATTGATGGTTTTGCTTCACCATGATAGCTAGCAAAATGAAAAGTGTCGCTGGCAGACTACGGACACTTTTACGAGGCGTAACAAAGCTTTATATAGGAGGTGCAAAGATACATCCGCCATGCAGAAAAGAACCAAAGCGAAGAATAGCTTCCGTGGAAGCTGCCGAGGAAGTAAGCTGCGATAGTGTGAATATGCAATAATACTAAAGCATATGAAGCCACTTTTCCAGAACTTGTAGCAGATATTTTTTTTTAATCTATAGTTATGACAACAGATGATGCGATGTTGAAAAATAGAAAAAAGTAAAATTTAATGCTATTGTGTTTACAATTGTACCAAACTGTACCATTTCTGTGATTTCCTAGCTCATCTGATTAGTAGTTTTCGCTGAATAGGCCAAGAGTGGACCTTCGAGCCAGTAACTTTTCCACGTAACTGCCGATGCTGCAGCAGACACTTAATAAAGTTTACAAAAACCAAACTTTGATTGGTAGACGATGCGAGCTTATTGAAATGCAGCCAACTGTTTGTTTCTTGGTTCCAAGGTTGGAGAGTGCTCACTTGTTGCATCATGAAAAGTTTGCTTTGTACTTACGCTGCTTAACACCAACTTTCCGCCCTACTTAACTTTTTTCGGTAATGTTCAGCTGGTTCATGCATCCACATATGTATTGTTCGCCCTATATAATTTTTGAAGATGCACCTCATGCATAAACCAACGCCATTTTAATTGTTCCAATTCCTGCGAAGGTTGTCGGAGGTTTAAGGGAGTGCGTGTCTGCGTAAAGGGGTTACTCAGCATAAGCATAGGCAATATCAGTGATGTCCATTTTTGGTAAAAATTCACAAAGAGGAAGTTCAGGGACAGAGATCACTATCTATTACTTCGGTAATCCGAAAATATCAATTTACTCGGTCCAAACTATTGAGCTCATGTTTCAAATTCTGCTACAATATCTCAAACCTCATCCACACAAAATTACAGTTTAAATCTTGTTGATTCCGGTAACCTAATATTTACTTCAACAAAGGGTATATCGCCTACTATTAGTCTGTCGTTAATGTATCATTTTCGAAAGTCCGAATCTCACAGAGAACATTTTGGACAAACGATTGGTTTTTTTGGTGGAAGAAAGTTTAGGAATTTCAACTTCTTCTGGTATATCACCTTGTCTAGCAGATAGCTTATAATTCTGTTGAGTCAAGCTCTCACAAGCAGGTTCATCCATAGACCGTTTTCCCACACTCACAGTGCTCTGGTTAGTATGCTCCGTTAATCCTGCTGTGGCCTGAGGTTCTCTTTCAAGAACCTTGATGTTAGAGACTGCACGTAGATCGTCAGCAGAGTAGCTCAGGACTGTAACAGGCTGTTTCGAACCTGTGTCTTCAGGTGCTGATAGAGTAATATCTGTTTTTTTCCCCGATGTTGAGGACAATGCTGGGGCACTGAGATTGGAGTTTGTAAACCAATTGAATGATTTGCGTCTGTTTTTTTTCTCGTTGGCAAAATGCTGTTCAGAAGTAAGTGCAGCTGGTGAGGTGGAATCAATCAGACTGTCCAACGGAGCTTCCGACACCCTTGAAGAGTTCACAGAAGAATCTGAGATTGCCCTGCGGGGATTGTTATCTATTTCTGCTTTATCACCAACATCACTACCGTTGGAACCAGATATCACTTGAGACAGCACACGAGAACTTAAGGCATTGGAAAATGACTTATAACCAAATCTCGACTTTCTTTTAGATTGCTTATCTTCCGACGTTCTATTCCTTGCCTTTTGAACACTTAGCAGAGAAAGCTCTTCTTCAAGTGGAGACTCTAACAGAATTTCAAGAGTTTCTCTTTTCTGTATAACAATCTCCTTCAGTGTATTTGCAATATTGTCGTAAGACTCAATCCATAAGGTGAGCAATTCCTCATTGAGCTTGTAATTTTGGAGCAAATCGTCAGTACTAGCAGTGGCTCCTTCTTCAGAAATTAAAGGATTCAGAAGAGTAACATCGTCGCTTCTAAAAAAGCTGAGCTGCAGAATTTTTGACAAATTAGAAGGAGTCATTTTGGTGATTTCCACTGCTTCAGGCTTGGATAGATTGTGTAGAAAGCTCAAAAGGTAGATGAACAAATGCATGTTTTCGATCGGAAGATCTCCAAGAATTTGGCTACTTTTAATGGAGGATTGTTGAGGCTCTTTTTTTGCTGTTTCCGAATTATCGATTGGGGCGACTTCGTCTATGCTTGAAGGCGTGCTTTTATAGGTGGCAACACTAAACTCTCCCTCAGATTCTGTCTGTGAGCTGCGCTCAACTTCACATTTGTCGTTGACAACATCTTTCTCAGTTGGACTTGGAAATGTGTTCAAAGCCTGGAATTCTCTTTTGAGCTGTTGATTAATTCTTGTTGGAATAAGACCGTTTTCCAAACCAGACAGCCACCTTTTCAGAATCATAGCAGCATCATAGGAATTTGCAGGTACCTCTTCTGATGTTTCGGAATCGGTGATACGACAGTCAGCAAACTCAAAGTCCACAATGCCTTTCTCCTTTATTTGTTGTTCTATTTTCTTGAATTTTTTGATGCATCCGTTGATTCGGAAAATGCCTTCGAGATGTTCATTGTCCGAGATGAATTTGCAACACTTGTGGACTAAAGTGGGCACCACGACTTTAATTGCGTGAGGCTCAAGAGTTGTTTCGATATGCGATTTCTTCAACTCATTTGAGAGTTTATAACATATGTCCAGTGAATTTGGACTTCCCATGCTAGCCAGACTGATTGTCGGCCTTCTAGAAAATGTTGAAATGTCCAAAGGAGAGGCACTGAGTGGGGAGTTAATCTCGGAGGCTTTGGTTGTTGGAGCAGATATGGAGAGACGTTTCAGTGTTTTATCACCAGACAGAGAACGGAAAATCGGCTTTTTGAAACTAGGAGCAGGAGCCGTCTGGGTCCCCGCAACAGCCACAGGAACGGCCACAGGAATAGGTCCAGTCACCTCGGAGTGAATCTGAGTTGTCTGTGCGCACATAAAGAATGCTGTTTTCTTAAAGGAAGCAATAAGTTAGCCAGTCGTAGCACCCAAAAGTTATTATATCTTTATAAGATCAAGAGCAGCTTTCTGGCACTTAACTCTGTTTCAGATAAACCAGGCTAAAATTATTTAGTCTCGAGACCTGAAACTGTTGATAATGCACTATGGTGTAACTGGCTTGATCAATCTCAAATATATTCGATCACGGCCTTTGTAAGATTCTTCACACTCGAAGTGATTTATCAGACGTTGACGAGAAAGTGAAGGATTGTAAGATGAAAAATTCTTTCAACTCTTTGTGCAAAGAGGAACCTACAGATGCCCTAGTAAGTTTCACGCTAATTATCAACAAACACTGTCACGACGACAGAATCGACCCCTGTAGACAAAAATCAATGCACTTTGTGCAGCTCACGAACGCGTTTAGGTTGATGTCAGTAGATCTTTAAAACAATAGGCACAATAATTTTGTACTGTGCGGCGATTGTTCATATCTAAATCCCTCCTGTGGAAACACATCGACATGAGAATTTACTGAAAACTGTGGGTTACAAACGGTAAATAAGGTGCGCGAAACTGGTATACGCGTGCAGAAAAAGAAGTAAGTAATCGTGCGGTAAGCAGACACTCGTTTCCTGTCGCGAAAACCGATGAAACACTCCGGGGCTGGACCGGCGAGTTCAAAGGCAGCACAGAGATGAGGTAATCAACAATTTTTGAGATTACGTAAGAGATTAGTTGAGAGGCCGGGTAATGTATGTGTTTTAAAGAAGTAAATAGTTTTAAGAGTAAAGAAATAAGGGGAATTCAGACAACGTAATTCAGACTTCGGGATATATAAAGTTGTTGAGGAGACACGGCCAGCACAAGAGCACAGCTTGTTTGAATAATTTGACTGATTTTGTGAATTACCACACAGGAATCCTTGGCAGAGTTACAGCAACTCATAGCTTGGCAAAGAACATTGGGTGAAACTATTCAGGACCTAATTTAAATAGCGAGCTTGAACTGAGATTGTCGTCGGAGCATACTGTTTTTCCCTGTTTTAGGTTTATGACTTTTGAAGAATCTCCATCGCTATATTGAATGTCTTCAGACAAATTATATTCAGCCGTCTATTCGGGGGTTCCCGTTTACGAATTGATAAACCCCATATCATCAGTTATGCGACGGAAAAAGGATGGTTGGATTAATGCCACTCACATCCTGAAGGTTGCAAACTTTCCCAAGGCAAAGAGAACACGAATATTGGAACGGGATGTTCAAGCAGGGGTGCATGAGAAGGTTCAAGGTGGGTATGGAAAATACCAAGGAACATGGGTCCCCATAGAGAGAGCATCTGAAATTGCACACGAATTCGGAGTGTATGAAGAATTGAAAACTTTGTTTGATTACAGATCTTCGGGCGGGGCAAGTACGCCTCCTCCGGCACCAAAACACCATCATGCTTCTACTACCGGAGCCAAAAGAGGACGAGCGGCATCGAAATTGGCTGTTCCTTCTTTGAAAGAGAAGAATCAAAATACCTCGTCTGCTCGTGGAGTTGCAAAACCAGTAGCGGCCAAGGGAAGTTTCAATGCTACAGAGAGCGGCTCCTTTGGTAGAAGACGAACCCTGAAGCCTCCCAAATCGCAAAGCACTCAACAGCATAGACAACAACAGCCCGCCTCTATATCTTCTCACACCAGGAAACAGCACGCCAATGATTCAGACTCAAATTTTGATGATAGTGATTCCATATCGGCAGAGCTAAAGGAAGAGTTTGCTGCCATAAATATGGACAAAGAGAATAACACATTACGCCCAGACACAAGTGAACATGATGAAACTTCTTCCCCGAGCGATTTCATGAGCGATGACGATCTGAACAATGCAATCCAACAGACTCAAAGGTATGACCACAGAGGGTCTGGTAGGTATGGAGCGTCGCCGGGTAAGAACAATCACCTTTACTCTTCAAATGAAAATCAATATCCCAATCACAAGAACCGCTCTCAGTCTGCCTCTTTGGAAACTACAGGCAATCGAAACGACCAACCTTCAGCAGCATCACAGGAATGGTACGATAGAAAGAAGTCACATACACAAAAATTGCTGGAATATTTTCTTTCCACTGAAGATAATTTGAACACGGCCACCAGAACACCAGACTTCATAACTGACGCAAACATTGGTTTTGATGTGAACGAAGTCATCGACAGAGACGGCAACACAACATTCCATTGGGCATGTGCAATGGGTGATCTGAACATGTGCGATGCATTACTTACCCGCGGCTGTAACTATAGGGCATTGAATAATGAAGGCCAAGTTCCGATTATGAGGTCAGTTCTTTACACGAACTCCTACTCTAGAAGAACGTTTGCAAAACTTCTTGATTTGCTCAGAGATTCTTTACTGGATTCAGACAGCCGTGGACGCACAATACTGCATCACATTGGATTTTCAACTAACTCCACGAATAATCAGCCTTCTGCTAGATATTACACTGAGATTTTGCTAACGAAGATCGCCGAAACTGTTCAGCCAATGGAGAGAATAATAAATTTCATTAATCAACAAGATCTTGATGGAAACACAGCTCTTCACATCATGAGCCACAACAGCGCTATCAAGTGTATTAGAATATTACTCGGATACAATGCCAGAGTCGACATCCCTAACAACCGGAACGAATTTGTGAGCGACTACTTGTATAATAACAGCGTTTTCGAGACCTCGTCCATTAGCCAAACCTACCTGGGAGCGAACACATTTGCAAACTCTCAAAGGTCGAATGGTGATTCGTTCAATCATTTGAAGCCGTTCAACCCTTCACTCAATTACCATAATGCTTCTTTGAATCATCAATTTTCTTTCTTGAATGCCTCCAACTTTTTAACAATACCTCATTATTCCGAGGCTGCCATGCAAGTGAACCAAAAATCAGGACAGTTTCTAGAGAAATTGGGGGAGCTTTCCAACGCATTCGATGCTGAACTTCAACAGAAAGACAGTGACATCATGGAATTGAATGCGATTTTCAGCCAGATTAACTCAGATGTTGAGAAGACCGAGACTGACATTAAAGAGATCGTTAAAAGTGTTCTGAATGATAGTAACGAAAATGAAGCTGATTTTGAGGCAAGTTTGATTACTATCAAAGACACGTTGAAGACCATGGAGTCAGAGTATGTTGAAAAAATCAGAACACTCAAAAAACTCATCGAAAGGTCACAGGCAAAAGATCTGGCCACGGTTGTTCAGCAATGTGAAACTGAGAAGCTCAAGGAATTAAATATTGAGAACGAGGATGAGTTGAAGCCCTTCGAATACACACAGGATAACATACGACTTGTACTAAAGCTGGTTGGTCTACAACTAACGAGGAAACAAACTCTAGACGACTTGGTTAGCTTGTGTGCTGATTCCTCTGAAAACACAGAGACAATTGCCAGCTATAGGAGACTAGTTGCAGGACTCTCGAATGTTCCAATCAGCGAAGTTGATGAGAGCTTGAACGATATTGAGGAGTGCTTGAAGAATGAGGATTTTTAGCCATGTTCGATGAAATCACATGTTTGTATATTAGAAATCCCTATGAACGCGTTTGGAATATCTGTTTATTCTATACTACAAACAAACTGTATAAGTATTTTTACAACATGATAACTATTGAATCGATGATAGATCAATTTCCGAGTTCCCAAAAGACACCTTGTGGATAAAAATATACTCTAAGTAAACTTAGTTCGTTTTTGGTTAGACATTTTCCCTTAAATAATTTGTAATGAAAAAAAAACACCCAATTGACTTTTGATTGGGTTTCAAGCATCACCGAATCCAGCGGAGATCCAATGTTATATCGCGAATCCGATGACTCATAATGACAGGTTTTCAGTGCAAGAGACAAAGATCGCTATACCCCGTGACGATAAGGATGATGCTTGGTTGTCTTCCATTTTAACTTCTCCTCCGTCGTTGTTCGGTGATCCACATGAAAATAATCTCACTCCATTTACCAGAAGATTGATTGTTCTTCTACATGGAATTGGTGGCCATAAGAACTATTGTTACCACGTTGAGTTGGCAGAGCGTCTGAGTCGAGAGCTAGGAGTATTTGTTGTTCGATTTGATTTTCGAAACTGTGGGGAATCCTCCATCACTGGGGAGGGACGAACACTGGACGACGATGTCGATGATTTGCACAATGTGATAGAGTATTTTAGACAGGGCCAGCATGAAGGGATGCATATGTATTTGGAGGCCATTGTTGCTCATTCACGTGGGTCATTGGCCATGTTCAACTGGGCATTACTCCAACAGCACGAACTAGGTTTATTTGTCCCTCATCTGATCAATTGTGGTGGTAGATTTGATGGGATAGGACTTTGGAATAGAATAGAGTTGGCCAATCCTGATTTTGAGTCCAATGGAGGACATTATATACCTGGCTTTGTCAACGGAAAGTTCGAACCAAAAATGTGGGTACCTTTTGATGAAACTTTAAGTCTTGTGGGTGAAAATATGAGTAAGGTCAGCGATTTAAACATCTTGACGAGAGTGTTGAGCATTTACGGGACTGAGGATTCAGTCATTCCTATAGAGGATGCTTACTCTTTTGATGAAGCTTTGAAAGGCAGAAGCAGCTTGCACTTTATTGAAGGTGCCGACCACAACTATCATGGATTGACAGTCTTCGAAAACACAGAAAGCGGCATCTACAAAGGGAAGTCATATGCTTTACATAAAAGAAAAAAGGTCATTGATTACAGTAGTGAAGTTGTTGACACAATTCTCGATTGGTTGAGTCCGGAAAACACCCAAAAAAGCTTTTACACATCTACACTGATGAATCGAGACAACCAGCCTAGATGTATCAATGTTTAGGGAGTCAATAATTTTAGAGATCTTGGAGGATGGCCGACTAGTGACGGAGACTATGTTCGGTCACAGCTGGTTTTCAGATGTGCAAATCCAGTCAACGCCACCAAGAAAGGACTCTCGGAAATGGAATCATTGGGAATACGGGCTATATTTGATCTGAGAACTCATGAAGAGAGAGAAGAAACTGGGTATTTAAAATTGTCCAACGTGCAAAACTATCATGTTCCTGCATTCAACTGAAATCGGTCACCATATGAAAGTGTGAGGCAGTTCGTCGATCTTTTGACTTGCTGGTCAACGAAAGAGAGTTTTTACGAAGATATTTTGATTAAAGGAAAAGAGGCATTCAACTCTGTTTTTGAATATCTAAGGGATAATCCGGGGTGTGCTATTCTGATCCATTGTAAGACTGGGACAGACAGAACAGGGGTTCTGGCAGTGCTGATTCTTCTGCTCGTTGGGGTGGAACCGTGGCTTGTTGCAAGGGAGTACGAGTTAAGCACCGTTGGTTTGCAGCCGGATCATGATCAACTCAGAAGAAAGTTCTATTCAAGTTTGGCCAAGTTGTCTGATTTTGAGTGGAAGGATGATGTTATGGAGGTGGTGATCGGTGAAAGGAAGAACTGGACTGTAGAGGAAGATGGGTTCCAGAACTTGATTAGCAGTCGATATGAAGCAATCATTAGACTGACTGACTATTTACAAGATGTCTTTGGTGGTGTGGAGGGGTTTCTACTAAAACATGTAGAATTGACCAAGGCAGATCTGGCTACCATAAAGAAAAATCTGCTCTCCGGTGTGAAATAGCCTGGGACTTGGATGGCCACAGCCAGAATTTGAGAAACATGACCATGAAATCGCGTCTATTGGCACCAAAAGCGGGGTGAATCAGCCGTCATTCCACGAACAGGCCGTTTTTTTCAAAATTGCACGGGGAGCTCCTTCACCGGGACGGCTGGCTGTGGGGAACTCCTGTACCGGCCAGACGCTTGTGCGGCGATAAAATTTTTTTTCAGTGGGTCGAGTCTCAAAAAGCTTCTCGAGATGACACATTGATTTGGAGAATACCTGAAAAGATATATATTAATAGAGAAGTTTTGTTATTAGCTGTTCCTCTGGACTCCAAAAAATAGGAGTATTCTTTTAGAAGCATTTCATAGAGTGTGGAATTACTTAGAATATGTTCAAAAGATCTGTGGTCCTGCTGCAACAGGCAACTAAAGGACCTTGGGCCAGAATGCTCAAGGATCCGTCAGTGAAATATTCCAGGTTCAAAGGAGTCGATCTTAAAGATAGAACTTGGCCAAACAAGGTGATTGAGAAGGCCCCTAGATGGCTGTCCACGGACTTGAGAGATGGTAACCAATCTCTTCCCGACCCTATGTCTGTGGAGCAGAAAAAAGAGTATTTTCACAAGCTAGTTGAAATTGGATTCAAGGAAATCGAAGTGTCATTCCCTTCCGCTTCTCAAACAGATTTCGATTTCACAAGATATGCTGTTGAAAACGCTCCAAAAGACGTTGCCATCCAAGCATTGGTCCAATCCAGAGAGCATCTCATCAGAAGGACTGTCGAGTCTCTTAAAGGGGCCAACAAGGCAATTGTTCACACATATCTGGCAACCTCCGACATGTTCAGAGACATTGTTTTCAACATGTCAAAAGAGGAGGCCATAGAGAAAGCTGTTGAGACCGCTAAGTTTGTGAGATCTCTTACCAAAGATGATCCTGCGATGCAAGATACTCAGTGGACCTATCAGTTTTCTCCAGAATGTTTCAGTGATACTCCTATTGAATTTGCGTTGGAGATCTGTGAGGCAGTGAAGGCTGCTTGGGAGCCAACGGTAGAGAATCCAATTATTTTCAACTTACCTGCGACTGTCGAAGTTTCTGGTCCTAACGTGTATGCCGATCAAGTTGAGTATTTCTCGAGAAACATTTCCGAGAGAGAAAAGGTGATTATTGCTCTCCATTGTCACAACGATAGAGGATGTGGTGTTGCAGCCACTGAGCTGGGAATGTTGGCCGGTGCAGACAGAGTTGAAGGATGTCTTTTTGGCAATGGTGAAAGAACTGGTAACGTGGACTTGGTCACTGTGGCTCTCAATATGTACACCGACGGAGTGTCTCCAAATCTGGACTTTTCAGACATTCAATCTGTGATTGATGTGGTTGAAAGAGGCAACAAGATTCCTGTTCATCCAAGAGCTCCTTATGGAGGTTCCTTAGTGGTTTCTGCATTTTCTGGTTCCCACCAGGATGCTATAAAGAAGGGTTTTGCTAAACAGGCTAAAAGAGAAGCTGAAGGTGACAGAAGATGGATGATCCCATATTTGCCAGTCGATCCACAAGACTTGGGAAGAAACTACGAGGCTGTGATTAGAGTCAACTCCCAGTCAGGAAAGGGTGGTGCCGCCTGGGTTATACAAAGAGCATTGGGCTTGGATCTGCCAAGGGCTATGCAAATCAATTTCTCTAAAGTGGTTCAGGACAAAGCAGAAAGTCTTGGACGTGAACTCAGATCTGAAGAGATCATTGGCTTGTTACAGTCTCACTACAACGTCGAGAACTGTTCCAGTAACGTTTTGGACGTGAGAGATTACCATCTCAAAAAGGAGTCCGAATTTGTCACAAACTTGAAAGCCGACTTGATCATCGATGGAAGAGATATTACCGTTGAAGGTGTTGGTAACGGCCCTATTTCATCATTTGTGGATGCTATCTCCAAAGCCTTGAACATCAAAATCGAGTTGCAGACTTATTCTGAACACTCTGTTGGAAAAGGTTCGGACACCAAGGCTGCTACTTACGTCTTACTCTCTGTCAAAGGTGATCAACAAAGTTCGCAGTGGGGTATTGGTATCCACGAATCCATCACAAGAGCTTCATTCAATTCAATTGTGGCATCTGTCAACCAGATTATTAGAGACCGTATCTCGTCTTCTAGGTCGTTTGGTCTTCTGAAAGTGTCTGCCTGATGGTGCTCACTTCATTCCCCGCTTTTGAATGGAGTACAGTGAACTTTAGTATGTCGTATTTCCTTACTATTTATTATGCAAGTGTATAAAAAAGTTATCAAATATTCCCCTTGACTGACTGAAAGTCCATTCAACGATTTGGATGCAGCTGTCCATCAATGCAGTCCTGCGGAATTTCACCCAAGGAATCATAATCGTAAATTAAGTGGCCAACTTTCCAATATGAATGGTGATCTTCGAAATATTCTACCCAAGGTTTTAGACGATTATACACCAAATCCACATCTAAGCCCCTGGTGTCCCGTGTAAGTTGATCTTTCAAGTGAAAACAACCTGTCACAAACAGTCGAGAAGCGTCTTTCCCTGCGAAAAAATGATAAGGCCCTCCTGGTCCGTACATTGTATCCCTTGCGGCTGTGACGTCAAACACAGTGCCATTGATTGCTAAATAGACTGGCAAGTTTGGATTTGTTCCGTCATTTCTAGATAATTCATCAGAGCTGAATTGCCTTGAAGCAGTAACAATGTGCAGATAATAGCGATAATTAAGGTATTTGGGGGCTATTTTGGCGTCCCAGGTAACAGTGTTTGTGAAAAAATATGACAATGCGACGGAAACACATAGAATTCCAGCCCATATTCTGATGATATCAGTCACCCCAAAACGTGTTCGTACTTCCATTATTGATGCAGTTGAGATCAGCAACTTCAATTGCTCAAAAAATCAAAAATCTATGTCTTGATCACATACAAAGTTGATTTTGGTTTCGCTGGACCCTCAATCCCGATTTCACAGGTACGGCCAAAACACCAAAGTGCCTCTCTCCGACGACCTAATTTAAAAATTTTCTGTCTCGGCACACTTGACCTTCTTTCTTTGATATTTTGTTCTTTGTACCAAACCATCTTTCTAGACAGTACGATGAAATCTCACAAGCCGTGTTTTTACGGCCAGCTCTATGGTTTCATTTCGTGATTCATAGATGGTTAGAACAACTGTGTTAATAAGAACTCGTTTGGATGAACAAGATCCTGATAATCAGGATTTTGTGACAGGAAAAAGGGGTGTCAGATAACACTTACAGCACGAAGCAGATAGAGCTCCATTGATCTGTGTCATCAAACAAACTAATAAGTTTTTGGTGCTCGTTTTATGCCTCAAGCATCTCGTAAAACTTTTACATTTCCTATTATTCGTAAGTTCTCGTATGACATTGACTGTATTATACCCAAACTATCCTCACAAACTGCTCGGATCAGCGTTCTTTCAACAGCTTATTTCTCTTCTCTCTTCTTTTGAGTCTTTCCACCCTTTTAGCATGCATGACAGAGGCTAGTCTTTCATACCTTTCTTTCTCTTCCTGCTTAGCCCTCTTCTCTTTTATTCTAACGATCCTGGCCTGCTTCTCAGCATCCTTTTCCGCCTTCAACTCTTTGAGCTTTTCTTTTATTTGTTGGTCCCTTTTTCTCTGTTGTTGCTTCTTTTCCCAAGAACTTTTGACCCCTAAAGATTTGATCCTGAAAGCATTCTTCTCAGCTTTCCAAGATTTTCCACTCACTCGACTACCTTTAGCACGGTCTTTAGAATCTGTGGAGCTCATATTGTCTTCAAACCAAAGAGCTGTGTTTCCAATCTCAACTGGCCTTATGTCTTAAAGAGATCTACCAAAATTTTTAGGTAGATGCAAAATAAAATTTCACAGCCTGGCGACATGCCTTTCATCTCTTTTTACTGGTGTACAGATTTATTACCGACGAAAGTGGCAAAGAACGAATAGCTGAGAATACTTCAAACTGTAACTTTGGTGTGGAAACTGTCCCCCATTACTAACCTCCTTTCAAGTGAATACAAGATGTCTAGGGAGGCACCATTGAAGGCAGAGAAAGATTTCACAGAGACGCTGGATGAACAATTTCCGCAGATCGACTCGCTCGCTAAGTCTGACCATAAACGAGCAGTCGACAAACTGCTGTTGGTGGAGAAACAAACAAGACAGGCTTCTGACTTGGCCTCCAGCAAACGGATTATGGTGAAGCTAGTTGATCTGTTAGCGTCTCATAAAGACTGGAGTTTACTGAATGAGCAAATTGTTTTGTTATCAAAGAAACAAGGACAGCTTAAAGATGCTGTAAAATCTTTGGTTGCACAAACAATGACACATCTGGAAGAGATTAAAGATTTGGAAGCCAAGATCGAGACAATTAATACAATCAGAACGGTCACAGAGAACAAGATTTTTGTGGAGATCGAAAGGGCAAGAGCCACCAAGATATTGAGCGATATCCTGCTCAATCAAAAGAACGACCTGGACAAAGCCTGCGAGATTCTATGCGAGTTACAAGTTGAAACATACGGTTCAATGGAACTGGAAGAAAAGATTGACTTTATCTTGAATCAAATGTCATTGAGTAACCAAAGAGGTGACTTTCAACTTTCCAAGATTCTTTCAAGAAAAATTCTAGTCAAAAGTTTGGAGAAATTCGCCGAACAGAAACTTAAATTCTACGAACTGATGATTGAAATAGCGTTGAATGAGGATGATTATTTGAGTCTTGTGAAACACTTTTTAGCGATCTATGACATTCCAAAGATAAAAGGTGACAAAGATGAATCTTTGAAAACTCTCAAACAAGTTGTGTACTACGTGATTCTTTCTCCTTACTCAAATCTTCAAAATGACTTGATATCGAGAGTCAAGATCGACAAGAACTTGGACAAGCTAGCAGTTGAAAGCAACATAATAAAGGCCTACACAACTGATGAGTTGATTAGTTGGAAAGAGTTTCAGTCAAATTTTGGGGAAGAGCTGCTCGAAGATCGAACCTTTGACCAATCCACGGAAAAAGGTAGGCTTCATTTCAAAGATTTACAGAAACGTATCATAGAATTCAATTTGAGAGTGGTTTCTAAGTATTACTCAAATATCAAACTCGAGAGGCTCTGTGAGTTGCTGCAATTGGAACAAGCAAATGTTGAGCTTAACATTATCGAGCTTGTTAATAATGGTATCATTTATGCCAAAATCAACAGACCATTGAAAGTGGTGAATTTCATCAAACCGAAGAATGAGAACGAATTGCTCAACGATTGGAGTTCGAATATAGACAGTCTTTTGAAAGGAATTGAGACTATCGAACACTTAATCAACAAGGAGGAAATGATGTACGCTACTAAGGCCAAATAAAATTAGATTTTACGTACCGCAGCCGTTTTGCTCACCGGCTGATATAATTGAGTCAATCATCAGCACTATTTTTGATTTCGTTTTGCTGTAGCTCCATTTCTTTACGCCGCCTAGCACTTTCAACAAGGTTATTCCATCTCTCTTTAAGTTTGACAATTTGATTTTCTAGTACTATTCTGTCTCGCTCTAGAGATGAGTTTTTTGTCTGCAGCTGCTCAATCACCTTCCTCAAGTCGGCCACTTCATCACGTTCATTTTGTTGCTCGGTATTGATGGGTTCATGGTCATCGGATTGTTCTTTCTTCAGCCAATCAATCAGTTCATTAACGAAATCATGGACGGCCAGCAGCTCACTGTAGTATATAAGGTTTAGGTTGGTCAATATATCATTTTTTGCTTTAGCTTCTTCTAGATTTTGTTGTTTGAATGATTTTTCCTTGAAGTTTAGTAGCTGCAGACTGTGCTCAAGCTCATTTATCTTTTCTTGTTCAATGAACTTGACTTTGTGAACACTCAAATCAACGTTTAGATTTTTAACCATGAGTAAATTGATCTTCCCCGCAAGAAAATTCTTGTACATTGGATCAAAAGATCTCTCTGCTGTGGTACCACTTGCCTGTTGTAATTGCTCTTCTTCCAGTGACGTGGATTGTTTTTCAGCTTGGGACAACTTCAGCTCCTTCCCTCTTTGAAATACTTTCAATTGATCAATTCTCTTTCGAATTTGTGAGGCCAACGTTTCCAAAGAGTTCAAAGTTTTAAAGCCACCTGTATGATCCTCAGTCTTGATTCGTTCTATTATTGTCTCTAGCATATTCACCGATGCTTCATGGTGAGAGATTGACTTTAGAAAGTCGTTCTTCAAAGTAGCCTTTTCGGCATCGTGTTCGGACTCATACACCTGCTTTTGTAAGTACTCTTGTCATCGAAAGCACAACTGCAAATAACTTACTTCAGAAAATCCATACATGGTGGCGCTGTACTTGATTGAACAACTCTAGTTCTGGTGATCCGTTCTTATCTTGCGGAGTTCTATATAGGGGCAATCATTTTAGCACAGCCAATAAATTTAATTCACTTTGAAGAAAAGGCTTGTTTTCGCACTGCTTATCGTAGTCAGCAGCACTGAAAAAACATGGTGTAGACCCATTAGACCGGAGCCACAAGAAAATCTGGGTCGCCTCTCAGGGGAGTTTTCAAAGACAACATTTGAGAAGGGTGGAACTAGAATTTCAGTTGTTCCGTCACTGGAGTTTGTTCAAACAATTTCAGGCGGATCATATTGTTGAACTTGAAAGACAGGGATTAGCGGTTGAATGGCTTCGTCATTGACTCTCCCATTTATCTAATCCTCTGGTCTTTATATCCATAAAAATGTCCTTGACGATTGAGTTACCCTGTGAAGAAGATATATCTTTACAGAAATTCTGGCAGTTGGCGAATGACTTGTTTACGACCAAAGTCTTCTATGACGAATCCACAAATGAATACTACACCAGGTGTGTCAGGAAATTTCGTTCACTGAATGGCTCTGAGTTGGACCAATCGATTGTCCAGGAGGGAAACGAGATAGAGGAAGGATATCTATACAATGAATTATTCGAATGCACTCAAGATGAGATGAACACACTACTCGTCAGTTATCTAACATTGGTCTCTAATTACTGTGAGAAGTTGACCACCTCAGAAACAGAGAACCTTTTTTATGAGAAGGTAGCAAAGTTTCTCATTGAACTCGACGATTACAGGGCGAATTTAGAGTTTTGCGTGAGGAAACTCTTATCATTGCTCACTTACTGTGTTAATTCAAACCACTCAAGCTTGAGCTTTGAATTCTCGGAGATCACGAAGGACCTCGAAGCTCAAATTGAAACTAATATCAGCACAAATGAAAGGTTTATCAAGATAATTGGTTGGCTTTTGATTGTGAATTATCATTCAGAGAAAACCGAAATAATGGCAATTCTCAAAAGTTTTCAGGGTTTCGAAACCATAGCGGGAGTTCTCTCGAACTACTGCAAGATATCAAAAACCTCCAATGAGAAGGATCCTTATATTATGAATTACACGAACTACTTCGATCTCATGTTTGAGATGTGCAAAAATTTCGAGTTTGAACAAAACGAATTGTCAGCAGTTGATATGCAATTTGTTGGATACTTGTTCAAAAATCTTCAAGTCGCAACTAAGGAAGACAACAGCGTGAATTTTTTGAGGTTCAAGCTTTTGTTGATACTCAATGAACAATTTATGGTGTCCCATTATTCGTCGAGGCAAGATCCTGAACGGATGCCCAAACTAAACGTTTTTTTTGAAACTATGATTGAAGACAGCCAAGTGTTCCAAAACTTCAACGAAGTGCTTATCCTAAATTTCAACAGGGAAGATGATCATATGATACAGATTCTGATTTTGAAAGTATTCTATTTAATTTTCACCACTTCGAACACATGTCAAAAATTCTACATCAATGATTTGAAGGTCATTATTGATATTGTTATTCGGGAACTGTTCAATTTCTCCATAATCAAAGAGGAATCACTGATAAATACATATTTGCGAGTTCTCTATCCAATGCTTCTATTCTCTAGCTTGAGGGATGAAAGGTACAAAGTTGAGAATCTATTTGATGTGTTGACTTACTTGAACACTGCTGAACAAACATCAGAGGCTACTAAGAGACTTTCACAAAGGTGTCTCACGCTTGCATTCTTTTCCGAAAGGGAGCCTGAGAAGAGCGAAAAGGAAGTTCCAAGACAGACAGTTTTGAGACACGACTCATCTCAATCTTCCATCATAAGCAATCTGGAGGGTTCCGTGGAGCCCCAAGCTCCTTCCAATGTTCCTCTTATCACCATAGATGCTCTTCGTACTCACAGCAACTCATCAGCATCTTCAGTAGACTCTAAAGGTGTCAGGAAAGTCAAGAAACCACCTCCTCCTCCACCAAGGCGTATGAACAACAATTCCGAATTGACATTGAGCAGGTCCAAAGTTTCCAGGTAATGTGTATCACTACTAGAGTTATGTTGCGCTAACTAGTTGTAATAAGCCATAAATGTACAGATGATAGAAAAAGAAAGACATGACATTTATGTAAATAGCTCAAATTTGAAATCAAGTTTTGTAGTCGAAGGAAATCTGGGGGGCTGCTGCGAAAAATCTGAAAAAAGTGTTAATCACGCTTCTATAGTTAGGCTATCTATTGACAGCAGAAAAATCTTTCTGATAACTCAAATTCTACGACAAATTGGCCTAATACAGGTGATAGATATGCCTTGAAAAGATGATCGGAAATAAAGGATGCCGAAGACCGCTTTTCAGATTTTTCGTTGGTCAACGGAGAGACTTTCGAACTCTGCCGTTTTTCAAAAAGTCCAACAGGTACTCGGGTTCTTTGACTGAGGAGACTCCTGACCAGCATCTGAGAAGTCAGCATGTCAAACGATCATCGCTTGAGAGCTTGATACAAAAATTTGCGGCTTATCCGATGCCAACGGTCTCTTTGAACGATCTTCTCAAGTTTGAGTCATCCGCATCCCATCACAACAAATCGCTGATGTTGATTGAAAATGCAAATGAAACTCTTGAGGACATGTTGGTGCTGGTTGCCAAACGCTTGAAAGAGTTCATGAGACTACCATACATTGTGGTGTTGAACCCCAAAATAGCTGAGATTTACAATACTTACCTGGAAACGCTCAAAGTTTTGCTTGAATTCATCAATTCATGCAATCCAGACCACCAATTTACTTCATATGATGACCTGGAACAATTAATTGACCTGAAGATTAAAAGCATCAAACAAAACAACATGTTCATCGAGGTTTTAAAAAAGACCATTGACTTACATACGGACAATTTATCGATTTTGAGTGAAGGTTTTGAAGAAATTTCTGGCCTCAACATGGTGGATGACAAACTGTTCCTCAATGATCATCTTCAAGAAAGAATCCTCATGAGACTCTTGGCAAACCATCATATACAGCTTACTAGTCAGTTACTAAATGAAGGTGGGGATTTCAACAAACTTAACAGTATCGGTATCATTGAAAAGAATGTGAACATTTTGGAGATTCTGCAACGTTCTTTCAATTTTGTGAATGACATGGCATCGATCAAGTATGATGAAAAGATATCAATGAATGTCACGACCGTGACCATCAATAGTGATGAGACACAAACAGTTCAAAAGTTGCAAAATCTCGAGGAGGTAGGAAAGTGCGAGCCGATTGTTTTCCCCTATATTCCTGCACACATTGAATATGTGTTCAACGAGATATTGAAGAATTCTACAAGGGCACATATTGAAAATCATGTCAAGATTCCGGTTGAAACGTTGATCGTGGTGAATAAACCGAACGTCGAAAATGCTGGTGAACAGTTTTACAAGTTGGAAGTGAGGATAACTGATAAAGGCAAAGGAATAAGGTCCGAAATTTTAAATAAATTGTTTGAATACTCTTTTACGACGTTTGATTCAGAAGGCGTTGATGGAGACTCGTACAAGACATTGAACAATACAGGAGGTAACCAAGCCAATATAATCGCAGGCCTAGGCTATGGTCTACCTTTGAGCTTGACATATAACAAGCTATTCCACGGTGAGATAGGTCTGAAATCCATTTATGGTGAAGGAACCACTATTTATTTGAAATGGCTCGGTGTGGATGCCAAAAAGCTAGTGGCTTAACAATCCCTAATGCTTGCACAATTTTCGATTTCAAAACACATCATTTTATTCCGATGGAGAATACCTTCCTATATACATGCTCATAGTAATCAAGCTATATTAAAATCACAAAGTAGAGCCTCGCTTTGGTGCAAAAGATACATCCTGCGACACAGAGCTGAGCAAACCGGCTGCTCTGGATCTTTTGATGGCCTTTGACATTTGTTTCTGCTTGTAGCCTTTCAATCCACTAACTGACCTATGCAAAATCTGACCAGAAGTGGACAGATACTTTGACAGTAGGTGTGGCAGACAATAAAAGTCTAGAGGATTGATGTCTGGAGCGTTAAATGATGATTTTTTCATTAGTCCAGCTCTGTTATGAGAATTTATTTTTCTGTTATACCTTATTTTTGCAATGGAGAAATCGAATGGATCATATGAGGTTTGGTCTTCAAACATATTAATGAAGTTTTTATCCACGGCATCTTGTTGTCTAGATTTCAGTTCCTGCTGTTGATCTTTAAGCTTTGTAAAAGGAGATTTTATTGAGTAATCCTGGCACCTTGTGATTGTTGTCGAAAGGAACCGCTGCCTTGGCAACTGCAAGAGCTGTAAACGTAATCTATTCAAAAACATAGCAGTAAGTGTAAGTTGAGAGATCACGAATTAGATTTATGCTTCACTCTTACTGCGAAGCTTTGTTCTATCAGATTCATTACTCCAGCTTTCAGAACGAATGAGAGATCCATTTTTCGTGAAAAAAATTCGAGCTCATCTTTATCGATGTTACCCTACCTCGTGAAGCTAAACAGTTATTCAAGGAGATAAAGTAGAATAACCTGCGGTGTCGGTTTGGCAGGCTATGGCACAGCTTGAGCCAATTGAATGTTGCTTCATTGACCATTTTGACGGTCAGAATTTATGGATGACTACAAAAAAGCTCCAAGACGCAAGGGAAGAGTCCTGTCCTTTATGTAATAAAACACAAGACAGCGAGGAATCTCTACAAGTGAGTTGGATCGGGTGCGAGGCATGCAAACGCTGGTTTCATACTAAATGCCTGCGATTTGAGAGATCTGATATAAATCTGATAAGCGTTTTCCATTGCAAAGAATGCGAGTCAGTGCATGGGCCTACAGTTCTCAGACGGAAGTCATCAAGACAGCACAGGAAAATTGATTACATCGCACTGAATGAGGGTGAACAGCTTAGAGAGATCGATATGCACCCACATATATTTCAGTTTAAGCAATTTGAGAATGATCGACCCCTTGAAGAACTGATTTACATTGTTGATCCTACAAAAGATCATAATTCAAAAGGAGTCATTGATGACTCCGTTATCATTGATATCATCGCTCGAACTAAAATGAAAAAACCGATTTTGGTGCCGGCTTGTAATCCAAATATACCTGGATGCAAATCCTGTTACGATCTACAATTTAAATTTCCCAAGCTCACAGTCAACGAAATAACACAATTAATTGGGGAGGACAAAGATCTTCCGGTTATGGATGTGCTCACACAAAACAACTCACCAAACTGGACCATGGCTAGATGGAGGGATTATTTCAATTGCAGCCCGCAAGATAGAGATAGAATCAGGAATGTTATCAGCCTTGAAGTTTCTCAAACGAAGATGAACGATTTGATTGAACTGCCCCAGTGCGTGCGGGACATAGATGTCGTTGGTAAACTTTTCAGCTCAAGTAGTCTACCCGAACTGCTTGAAAGTGATGTTCAAAAACCTAAGGTGAGCAAGTACATTTTGATGTCGGTGGAAAACTCATTCACCGATTTTCATATCGATTTTGGTGGTACCTCAGTATATTACACTATCCTTCAAGGCCACAAACAATTTTTGATGTTTCCACCGACTAAAAGAAATCTTGTACAATATGAGAAATGGTGTTTATCAGATTCTCAAAACTCATCTTGGTTCGGAGACAAAATACCTAAACTTACGAAGACTCAACTCACTAAATATAAAGACTCGCATCAAGATATTGATCCTGCATACCTGAACAACGGGCTCAAGATAGACATTGATGCTGGAGATCTCCTCATCTTACCATCAGGTTGGATTCACTCGGTTTATACTCCCTGCGACTCGGTAATTGTAGGGGGCAACTTTTTAAATCTCTTCAGCTTGAAAAATCATCTTGATGTATACAATATTGAGATCAATACCAAAGTTCCGGAGAAATTCAAGTTTCCAAATTTCATCAAGATTGTCTGGCTCATAGGGTGGTATCTCCTGAAAGATCATAATGCTCTTTCAAACGAACTTGAAATTGACTTTATATCAACATTGCTTCCTTTCTACAAGAGCCAGCTGGCAGAAATTTCGAAAACCGAGAAACAAGAGAAGAAAGAACATAGAAGACTACTCGCTAAGATCAAAAGCGCAATTCCAATAAGCATTATTGGCAAACCTGAAGAGTTTGTCAGAAAGTTCGAATTTTGGATCAATGAAAAGACGAAAGCTGGTAAAGTTGCATCAAGAGACAATGAAAAGGAGAATCTAGAAAACATTGCCAAGAAACAAAAGGTTGAATGATTCCTACAAAGTTCGATCAGAAATTTACAATTTGAACTTTAAATGACCTTTCTAGCTAGGAACAACATATAATGTGAGTTGTCACTCAAATAAAACAACAGAAGAAAAGAGCTTAAGTGTCGGCTGGAATCTTATAATCAAACCAACGTCATAGATCCTTCTGTTCCAGGAGAAAAAAACAGCCAACAAAAGAGTAGTCAAAACTTGTTTTTGTTGGCTTGGTGCCAAGTTCAGCGCAGGGTCTAGGCAAAAATACGTAGACCAGAAGCAGGAGCACCGATCAATGTGATCTTTGTTATGGAACAGATTTTTCCTTTTTCACTGGCATGATACTTGGCACCAGTTAGAGCCTCTGAAACCGCAGGAGAACCTCTGTATATTGGAGTGAATGTAGTGGCACATATGTCAAAGTCAGCATACGGATCGAAATCAATCTCAATGGCATCTGTTGAAATCGAGTCAGATTTGGACTTGATTTTATTGGCTTGCTCAGCTCTTGGTCCTGATGGTAAAATTGACAGAAATTCACCGGCGAAATAAGAGGCTAAGGCATAATTCTTGTGTTTGAACGACTGAGTCATTGCGACTTGCAAAGCATTGACTCTATGGGCTGCCTGGAGCTTTGGTTTTGTGAAGTAGGCAGCCAACTCTAGATTTCTCTTGAGAGATGTTGCTGGAAGAGCCCTCCTTTCCAGTTCAATAGACAGACCCAGGATGTATTCTTTGCAAACAGCCAATATCTCTTTACACTTTTCTTCATCCTCCTTCGTGTGGACGACCAGAGTCACCACTGTGTAGATTAGCTGCCTAAAAATAGCAATGGCCTCTTCGAGCTTGTTACCCTTGAACAACTTGAAACCTTCATATAGTTCACTTTCGAGCTGATCGAATCCTGGAATATATGGAAGTGCTTTCGTTATGGTTTCACCCTCTGGATCGACTCTCACATATGACTTCAGTGACGGTAACCCATCAATAGCTGGAAAAACCACTTTGTTTGCTTGATATATTTCTAAGAATCTTTTTCTCAAAGGTTCAAATTGGCCCACACTCAGCTGCTTGTTCAGCATGTGAGCAGCAGGCTCAAATGCACCTGCGGCAATATATCCTGCAGCACACTTGGAGTTACGAATCCATTCACCAAACTCTCCTGGTAGTGCACTAACTTCTTCAACCTCTTCTTCATTGTCGTCTTCATTGATGTCAACTTCCAAATCCTCGTCGCCAAGATCCCAGCCTTCATCATCCTCAACAGGCTCAGCATCCTCCAATAAATTCTCATCATCCAGTGAAGTGCTTCCAAACTTGTCAATATCGCTGGTTGTCACTTTTTGAGCTTCATCTTCAATTGCCAAATTTTCGAAATTACCTAATAGTGCTTGCTCGAAATAGGAAAGAGATGCCTTCTCCAGAGGCCAGCTTTTGGTGCTTTGAGATTTGACTTCTGGAATTGAGTTTGGACCACCAAGCTGGGGAAGCACAACGTCATCCTCCTTCAATCCGGATTCTGTCAAAATAGACTCTGCAATATCGTCAAGACCATTGGTCTTAGCAGTAGCATAAGCTAGCGGAGTCAAACCTGCCTCAACAAAGGTGTTAATTCTTTTCTCAATAGAGTTCAGGTAAAGAGAATTTTGAAACAATGACGATAAATCACCCCTGTTTTCGGCAATTTGTTCCATTTTTGATAATTTCTCTAGATCACCGGTGACTAAATAAATGAACGAAAGCTTTTCTAGTTTTTTGAGCTGTTGATAGACCAGTTCCACAATAGGGAAGTTACCTTGGCTGAGTGCTTCCTTGCCCAATTTTTCCCAAATCAAAGGATTGTCCAACTTTTTGGCTTCTTCAAGTGCAATAGTCAGACTGTTGCATTCAATGGCAAGTTCAAATCTGGTTTCAGGATCCTCCACAAACTGAAGTGCTATTTCGGGGTATCCTTTTTCTTGAAGGTAACCAATGATATTCTGACCCACCAAGTTCGAGCTTTTGATAATTCTCAATACTTCATTAAAATTCTTATTGACCAGAGCCTTTTTGAACCTGTATTCAGTAGGGTCGATGGGCACAATTTCAACTTCTCCCTTTCTGTTTAGACAGAAACAACTTTTGCCAGACACCTTCGTAATATACAAGGTATTTTCCAATGTCTTGATTGTTCCGTTATCACCATTCAACAGGGCATACTTGATATGGTTTAAAGTGGAATAGATTAAGATACCGGTATCATCCCACGCCGCACTTTTGACTCTAATCGTTTCATGCATGGACATGATTGGATCAAGTTTTTTGTTGGCTATGATGATTGTGTGTTTAGAAAGCAACGCAACATATTGGCCATCTGCGGACCAAGAAGCATATTTAGCGTTGCTGATCTGAATTTTGGCTAACTCCTTTTTCTGCTGAACATCATAATGCACAACCTCAGTAGGTTTTAACAACAGTACAGTACCAGGTCCTGCGTAAAGGATGTCTTTGACAGCAGAATCTAGTTCAATAACTTTAGTGACTGTATCTCTCAAGTCCCTCACTTCAAGTTTATGAGTAACTTTTGAAAAGGTCACATATCTGTTTCTGGCAATAAAAGTGGCACCAGTAGCACTTCCTTCACCTCGTGGACTGGCTTCCAATGCTCCAACAATTTCTTTTGGCACATCCACGTAAGCGTAAGTTCCATTATCATTATCACCAGCCTGAACAAGCAACGATCTCTCCGCAGGATTGTAAGAAATACTTCTGATCTTAGTCCAAGATTTACTAATTTTGTTCAAAGACAACATTGGAAGCGAGGTTTGCTGTTTGTCAAACTGATACTGTTGCACCTGATTTTCATTGTTAACAAAAAACAGTGTGTTCTGGAAAATGGTGCTAGCCGGCCTTTCTCTGTCCAATTTGAAAACCATGACACCCGAGTCATGGCATGTAGCAAAAAGATTCATTGTGGGATGGGCAGCAATCAACCAGAATCTGTCATTTTCACGCCTGAACTGTTTGACAGGAGTTCTTTTGTTCAAATCCCAAGTTCGAATTGTCCTATCCTCGCCGACAGAAATGATCAAATCTTCTGTTGGGTGGAATAACACACAAGGAACATTATTGGTATGGCCCCTACAGCTATCAACCTCCCACGCTCTAGTTTCACTCATTCTCCACAGCTTCACAACTCGATCATCACCACCAGACACAATCAAAGATAAAGTAGGATGGAATGTAGCCCAGTTGACACCTTTGTCATGTCCCTCTAGAACATACTTCACAACTGCATCTGTATTCCCAAAAATATCTTGCTGTGGAACTTGCTGCCTCGTAAACTGGTCCTCATAAGATCTCATTCCAATGCCACCCTGAGGCGCGGAATGCTTCTTTCTCAAACCCGAAATATCCCACACTCTGACAGTTTGATCTAAAGAACCGGAGACTATCAAATCTTGAGTTGGATGAAACTGAGCGCACATAACATAATGATTGTGGCCAGTGAGGCAAGCTATCTCCTGACGATTCTGCCAATTCCAAATTCTAATTGTTTGATCATCGGAACACGAGATTATCCAAGGAAGATTGTGATGGAAGAATACTGTTCTCACATAGTCAAGATGCCCACTCAGAGTAAAAAGACATTTGCGACTTTGAAGAGACCAAATTTTGATGGTATAATCATCACTTCCAGAAGCGAAGATAGGCTGAGTTGGATGGAAATCAACTGCTCTGACAGGGCCATCATGCTCTTCGAATCTGTCAATCAGTGTACCCATACGGTAATCCCACAATTGAATCATAGAAGAGTAGAGTGATACTAGAATCCATGGTCTTTTAGGATGAAAGGCAACACCCTTCGCTCTCGAAGACTTGGACTCAAACTATTGCGTGTCGTTAGTCACTTTCTCCGGAGGACAAATCAAACCAAATCTTTTCTTACGTACCTTTGTTAGCATCTTCATCTTGAATAGCTAATAAATGAGTTTAATGAGTAATCAATTGCCTCTTAAGAAGAGAACGACTGTTTTTTAGTTTCTTCCACTTGTTCTGATCTTGTTGTTCTTTTCATCAAAAACGGTGAGGAAAAAAAGAGCAAATGATTACGTAACAATATACCTAAACTCATGGCCAAAATTAAAAAACCGCTTGAGTTTGCAATGTAATTGCGCACTTCTTGGAGACCCCTTTCAAATTTACGTAAGCATCAAAGCATGAAGCTTACACTAAAAATTGAAGATCTGAGAGCTACTAAGTTGAGAAAGGCGTTCGAGGCGGTGCTGATTCACAGATTACCCGGGAGAGAACTCGCACGAAACAGCGAAGGGTAGAGGGGGCAATGAGAGAACCCACGGTGTTAATGGCTGAACAATAAAAGGTGCAGACATGAGATAGAAGTTCTGTCTGATTTGCCGCAAAAGATGGCCAATGGACGATGAGATTCGGAAAAACAGATTTTCTTGAAAACTCAAAAGCTCCTGGTGCACAGATTGTAACGGATTCTTCTGATAACTATACAGGGCAGAAAATGCTACTCAAACTTATATCAGCGATTCTCTATCCGCAAAAGATGACCAAGACCGGGTGCCTTGAGTTCTAATTGATTGAGCAATGAATTTTCAAACCTCAAGAACTAAACTCTCTCTTATTTTATCGATCAGGTCGTGGTTTAACAAAACATAAAATTTTTCATTTTGTTGGTGAAAAAAACAGAAGGAGAGGTAATAAAGCGGATTGTTCACGGTGGACTTGTAGGCTGAATCAGAAGTCTGGTCTCAGGTCACTTTGATCATTCTAATTAAAGAACATGTCGAGGTTTTTTGCAACTACCTATGAGTCGGAGGACTCTTCTGATGAAGAATTGCTTTCTTCTGAAGAGGAGCTTCTTTCTTCTTCAGGATCTGAGGCTGACCACGAGTCAGGATCCGAATCCAACTCGGAAAATGAAGAAGAAGAAGATGAGGAGGCTGACAGTGACTTGGAAGAGTGGGATTCTGATCTTTCGGAAGAGGACTCAGATGATGACTACACCACAGGAAAGGTCAGGGGGCCTTCCTACTTTTTGAAAAAGGATTTTGCCAAAGGTGCTACCGGCGCTGACAGCGACTCAGACAGTGATGAAGACGAAAAAAGAGTTGTTAAGAGCGCAAAAGAAAAATACTTGGAGGAAATTGCTAATGGAGTTGATCAAATTGAGAACTTCTCCATGGTTGAAGACTGGGTGAAAATTGCAGCAGAATTTGATAAACTGTCAAAAATTGTTTCTAGATATCCACAATTCCAAATGGGGGTTCCAAGACTTTTCATTAAGTCTTTGGCCATATTAGAAAATACTATAGCTGCATTCCAAGAAAAGGACAACAAGAAGAAACTGAACGCGTCAGAGTCGAAATCTCTGAACATCGTCAAGCAAAGAGTGAAAAAGGCCACCAAAGAATTTATTTCGGATCTTGAGCTGTACAGAAAAGATCCAGAAGCATATGAGAATGGTACAGCAGACACAGAGCTCAATAGATCTGCCAATGATAGTACCACACAAGGCAAAAGTCCAGAGTCGGCGGAAATCTTCACGGTTCTGCGTGCCGTCATTGAAACAAGAGGTAAAAGAAATGTCGATCAGAATGAGCAGATTGAGAAGTTGGTAGAGCTCACAAGTATTGCAAAGACACCACATCAGTTGATCTCGATTTACCTGCTGTTGATACCTGTGAGGTTTGATCTTTTTGCTAAGGTCTCATTCATACCGGTGAGCCAGTGGAAGTTAGCATTGAAAGATATCAATGCATTCCTAGATGTTTTGGATCAAAATCCAAGCTATGTTGTTAGCGAAACTGCTCCTCCACTGGATGACATTGAGGCAGAGCCAGAAGCAGATTCTAATGGTGTTAGACACTTTATTGGCTCCATCATTTCTTTGGTCGAAAGATTGGCCGACGAATTAACATCGCATCTACTTGCTATTGATCCTCACTCTACTGAATATGTGTCCAGGCTCAGGGATGAAGCATCTGTCTACAGTCTGTTGGTTAGAACACAAGTTTATTATGAGAGAGTGATTCCAGAGGCAGATTACAGCTCTCCTGAGGGCGATCAGCTTACTAGAACTGTTTTGAAAAGATTGGATCACATTTACTACAAGCCTTACAAACTGATTCTTTTCAGCGAGACTACTGCCTGGAAGTCGCTAAATGCAGACTCGGACTCCAAGATCACTCCAAAGCTCCAGACTGAGATCGGTCCTCAGGGTCTTGACTATACCAATGCCTTGTTGGATGTGCTTTGTTTGAACATCTACAAACAAGCAAATTCAGTGTTCAGGAAAAAGGCTGTTCTTTATCATATTTTCTACTATGCTTTCAATGACCAGTACTACAAGGCTCGTGACATGTTATTGCTATCGCATCTGCAGGCCTCAATCCACACTGCCGACCCACAGTTACAGGTTTTGTTTAATAGAGCATTGGTTAGGTTAGGCATTAGTGCTTTCCGTCGTGGGCTTGTTTACGAAGCTCAGCAATCTCTATACGAAATTGCAACCTCTTCGAGACAAAAAGAGTTGCTGGGCCAAGGTGTTCAAAGATTCCAGTTGCAACAGTCTCAAGTAGACAAACAAAGACTCCTTCCTTTTCACATGCACATCAACCTGGAGTTATTGGAGTCTATATTCTACACTGCATCAATGCTTGTGGAGATCCCTCAAATGGCACACAACCCAGAGTACGCTAAAAAAAGATCAAGTGTTCCTAAATCTTTTAAGAGAGTTTTGGAATACCACGAAAGACAGATGTTTGATGGTCCTCCGGAGTACACCAGAGATTATATCATGCTAGCTGCAAGAGCTTTAGCTAATGCTGACTGGAAGAAGGCCACAGATTTGATCAATTCTATCAAGATTTGGGAATTGTTTAATAATCCGTCGGAGATCAAAGAAATTCTTTCAGAGAAGATAAGAATAGAAGCGTTGAGAACTTATTTGTTCAGCAACAAACGGTACTTTTCAAAGTTGTCATTGTCCAATCTTGCTTCCATTTTTGATTTGGAAGAGAAGACCATCAAATCAACTGTTTCCAAAATCATATTCAATGAGGAGCTTAGTGCTTTGATCAATCAACCGGTAAACACACTCGAGATTATTGAAGACAACAAACTCAAACCAACCAAATTGCAAGAATTGGCGCTGAGTATGACTGAAAAGATGAATCAAATCATTGAAAGAAATGAAAGATTGAGTCTGGGGGGATATCAGGTTCAGCTGGAAAAGAAGCAAGGAAACAGAGGTGGTAGTAGTGGTTCTGCAGTTACTGCAGGTAGACCAGTTCAGCAATAAGTAGAATGAATTTGGTACCAACTTTAGAACAAGCGATTTCTATATTCATACATCTTAACTTTTACTAATTTCAGCCGACTCCTCACTCTTAGTGCATTATTTAATAGTATTTGCCAGACAGTTCCACACTTAGTCGGGAAATTCATACATTCGTCGGGATTCTTTCAATGCAGCAGTAGGTTTTTTCTGGATTTCACAGCCTTTCTACGAAAAATTGAGTTCACTAAGCATTCTGGCTCTTCATGTAATATAAGCAACCCACACAAATCAAGTGTCCCAATACAAGACATACAAGTGAGCTGTGTCCCCAATTGACAAGAAAAGTGGTCTGAAGGTGAGTGAACCTTTTAGAATGTGTTCTTTGATTGAATTTGAGCCAAGACTAGTTATTTGCTGGTAAAATGAGGTCTTTCATGAAGTCCCATAGAAGAAATCCTTCTAATGAAAAAGAACTTTCACAGGCCACACCACCATCAAAAAAGACACCATCATTTTCACAGCGTTCCAAATTCTCTCTCTCTGAGAGTCTTTCTTCTTCCACACCCAGCAGTCCAAACAAAAAGTCAAAGAACTCCATCAAAAATTTTCTGAAACAAAAGGTTTCAACCACAAACCTTGGAGTGGGTTCACTGAGTGGGACTTCTCCCGGAATAAAACATAAATCAAGTTTTGGGAATATCTCAATCCAGTCTTCCTTATACACGAAAAGTAATGATTTGAGTGAGCTGAATATATTCAGTACATCAACACCAACAATTTATGGCACAAAGACCCATGACTGGAGTGCCAACAACAGTCCACGCTCATTGAATTTCAGAGGGGAAAAGAGTGAGGTCACAGCGGGTTCCCCAGTGGACTCTTGTACCCCTTTTATTGAATCATCCTCCACGAACAACGGAAATGCAAATCAAAACCTTGATAAGTTTGTATCTGGAAACGAGGACATGGAAGACTCAGTAAGAACAGAGACAGGTTCGATAGGCGATTTTTCAATTGTAATCATAAAGAGACAGACAAACGAGGATGAAGAGCTAAGGAACCCTAGTACGTCAGAAGTATCTTTTGATCAAAATGCGGTAAAGGAGAGAAACAGTTCATTGTGCTCTACCTCCTCATCTTCACAATTTTCATTCGAGGCAACAGGGAGGAATGCTTCTTTCAAATATTATAAGTCTCATGATCAGTTGAGGTATGAGGAAATGAAAATACAGCTTAAACAAAACCAGGAAACATTCAAAGAATACATAAACGACAATGAGTCACTGAATGATTTGAATGATGATTTGAACTACTTTGGTGGACCTGAGGAGGATGATTCCGAAGGACTTTTCAACAGACCTTTGTTTTTTGGAAATGACGATAATGATCAGGAGGGAGAGAGACGTGACAATAAAGAAAGAGAAGATGAAGGCCAAGAGTCAGAGAGGCTGGCAGCAAGGACAGAGGTGAGCACTGAACAAGCCGAGCAAGCCGAAGACATTGCATATAGCAAAAATCAAGAACATTGGGACTGCTCCAGAAAAGAAGAATTTGAAAACTTTTCGGAGGAACTAGGGGATGACGACGAGCAAGAAGATGAATCGAACAGTAAACTTTCGCAATTTGACAATTTCAGGTCCATTGGATTGAATCAAGGTTTTTTGGACGATGAATCACCATTAAGGCCCCAGGGAGAATATTCCGTAAGTATATTGGATCATGATACCAGCATTGAGAACGTGAGTCCTCGTTTACTTCCAACCCAGCCGTTTGAAGAGATAACCAATTGCAATCAAGGAGAAGCAGTACTAAGCAAAAATAGCATAAGCAATGAGATCCATGCTCTTTTAACTAAATTGCAAACAGAATCAACTTCGTCACGGACCTCAACGATCAACTCCGAAAAAACGCTCAAAAAGGATTGCCTGGATACAAATGATACTGGTGAATCAATGGATAGAAGTGTATCATCGATGCGAGCACCTACCTTGGTTTCAAAAAGCTCAGAAAACCCCCCATTCACAACAACTATTCACTCAGTGTTGGCTAAGCTCAAAGGACCGAGCTCATACAAAGATTTCAAATCATACAAATCTTCCATTTCTGCTACTCCATATACAGTTTCCCGCACAACCAGGAGTTTTAAGATACATCAGTTGGAATCAACGGACCAAAATGAACTCAATTTTTTGAACAACAGATACTCTTGGTTTCCGAATGATGAGATTGCAAAAACATTGAATATGGAGCCAAGATATCATAGAAGTGACAATAATGGTTTTCATGAAAATGATGACGATGCTTTTTTTACAGGAGATGATAGCTATGATGGTCATAATCTTGACTTAATGCTGGACGAAGTGAATCAAATCCCAGAGGATTTTGAGTTTGAAGATAACGAATTTGACCAAGTCGGTAGCCCTATGCATTTTGCTCACTCAGCTGATTGCAAGCAGAGGCGCAAACTGCTGAAATCCAACAATGTTTACACCCACAAAATTGCTACATCTTTCGACGCTTATGGTACTTATCCTTCTACCTCCAAGCCACGTACAGCAAACATGATGTCTGGGAATAAGATTGAAGTGAAAGACAAAACTATTACGTTGTTCAACTCTCTTTCACATGGCGTGCCCACTCAAGTGCAATCACACTCAAGCAATTCAGCACAGAGTAGAAAGTTTTACACAGCAGCCAACTTGGATATCAGTGGTAGCGAAGACTATGCAGATGACTACGAGGACTTTGAGCCTGATAGACCGGGTAATGACATGGAAGTCGGCAGCTTGCTGTCATCTGCCTATCCTGATTCAAGTTCGAAGACACAGTGTGACTCTCTTCCGTTGAAATCTCTTAGTTCGAAAGATTTTCCCCATATCAAACACGGCCATGAATCTCCACTCACCACAATCAGTGAGGCCTCATACGATAGTAATATCACCAGATCATTGTGTCGATAAACGAACTTTTTAGATGATATACGCACTAAATATTTGGGAAACCGAGCTTATAGGAACGCAATCGTCAAGTGTATCAGTATTAAGATTATCTAGGGGTAGGCATGGAATTAAGATCGCTAAGTAGCTACGCCTCATGCATCGAACTGTACAACGTCAGTAACTCTTCGTGATTATAATCGCCATTGTCCCTATCTTGTTCCGTCTCAATTCTAAAACTTTGAAACGGTTGATCCCAAGAAGCTCCTCGTCTATGTTTCGTGAACACGTCCAAGTTTTCTCCAATGATGGGATTCGTACAATTTGAAGAGGAAGGTCGAGAGCTTGTATTTTCGCATTGTGAGAACGGATAGAAGCTTTTTGGATGATCCCTTTTTGAACTTTCAAGATAATAATCGAAAATCGAGTAAACATACCCATAACTGAATAATCTTGGTCGTCCAATTGGGTTGTTTTCACCCCGTTCAGAAAGCTGATTGTTTTCTTTTCCACTATTATTCATCAAATGGAACTTCTGAAACTCATAAGAGCTAGAATGCTTGATAGTGTTGACCCCTAGACTACCAAGTGATTTTGGTCTTTTGTGTTTCTGTGTGGAGCGCCCAGTCGTAGAAGAATCCTCATTTTCTACTCTATAGAAGGATATATCCTTGACTTCGAAAGGAGACAAATTAGCTTCGAAAGATGGTTTCGGTGTATCAGGAGGAGGACATAGGTCTTCATCTTGTGAATTATGGGAAACAGATGCTTGATATACATTCATTCCCTGGATATTTGGTTGGTCAGACTGCGAAGAAGGGGAACATTCATCAAAAAATTTTAATGAGCTGAAGTTAAGCTGCTTATCCGCTTGGGTGATGGATTTGTTCACAGATCTCTTCATTGCTATTAACCGTTTTGTTTCGTCAGGTTGACCATGCGATCCCTTCTGAGTCTTCTTGGCATAATTTTCCAGCCCAACAGATGTCGAGGGACAACATGAAGACGACTGCGAGTTCCCTTGGTACGAATGAAAAGTAGGTTGGACTTCAAGACTAGTGGATAGTTCAGTTTTCTGACTTTGTTTTCGCAAGTGTGGAAGGTCTGGGATAGAAAGAAGGGGCTGTGACGAGGATTTTTGTAGGTGATTTTGGGTCGGTTGTTTTGCCAGCAAAGGCAAACTCGAAGGCCTAGACAAAGACGTAACGCTTGAACTCCGTTGTTTCTTCAGAGACTGCCGCTCTATTCCCCTTTGTGATATTTTTCTTGGAAAGACTATCTCAAGGGGATAAGGTAAACCGTTGAGCATTACATAACTCGTCTGAGACAAAGCACCGAGATGCTTTTCCGAAGAGGGGAGAAGCAAGCTGGAAGAGCTCTCAAAAGAATGGGCACTATGTCTGACTGGTGAGGCACTCCTTCTTCTGTAAGGGTTTATATGTTCGGTCAAAGGGGATTCCTTCGGGTGTTCTGATCTCGAGTGACGAATTAGATTGTTCGGCTCGGACCCGTACTGCCTGTCCAGCTCATTAAATTTCTGAATCTTCGAGCGAGGCGCTTGAATCAAAAGTAATTGCTCGGATGATGCAGAGTTGGTTCGACTCAGAGTAAGTCCGAAACGAGATATGTGAGCGTGTTCCTTTTGCTCTGAGTTATATGTCTTGCTAGTTTTCACATTCGACATGAATTCGGAGCAGCTCATAGAAGCAAAGTTGAGAGTGAGAGCTAGTTGTCCTGAGTTTGAAAACAGATATATAATGTAATCCAGGGTTTTGTACTTCACCAATGCTAATTGGAGTACTTAGACGCAGGTACAAGCTTCTATGGGAGAAATATAATCCTCACTTTTTTTTATAGCGAAAAATAAATATTGCGCAGCCGCCCCGCCCCGCCCCGCCAAGCTCCTTCGGTTAGTGATAACCAAGACGCCGAGTCATACCTAGATTCAACTAATGAAAAGGGCAAGACAATTGTGCGCTCTTCATTATGATTGAGACACCAAATCAGATTCACTATATCCACATGTCTTCTCCTTTGAAAACAGCGCCAAGCCGGTTGACGCAGTCAACCCTGATTTTGATCTCTGTAGAAGAAACATGAGTTTTTGCATTATTTTTCTGGGTCTCAGAAATTGAGTTCGAAATTTGAGTTGAGCCAATTTTTTTGTCAATCAAATAACTTGGTGCTTGTGAGACACCAATGAATTGATCCTCAACAAATATTGAATAATGACTTAAAAATTTTCGATAGGTGCTGGCCATATCCCAAGTGACAAACAAACAGGAGTCCTTCAAAAAACTTTTTACTTTAACTGATTTGACGGCAGGCACATTGAAAAAGGTATCAGAAGGAAAGTCGTTTGCGTTGATAATTGCCAATTCACCAATTTTCAAGACTACGGAAGAGTTTGGAGAAATTTTCTTTTTTCCTGAATTCTGTGGACCAAGCAAGTTCAACCCCAATTGTTCATTTTTCACAGTGAACGATTTGCCAGAATTTTCATCAGATGCAATTGGAATCCCTGAAGGAACCAAAATCCAATCCTCGTCCTCATCATCGTTGTAGATTTCGCTATTTATAAGTTTTTCGTATTCTTCGTTGTCAATCACCGATGTCATTGTAGAGTCCTCCAGGCTGTGAGGTTTGTAAAACGTTCCTGAAGTTTTATCTTCATCATACGATACTTCCACAGAATCCAGTACAATGTATTCACGGGTATGCACCAGGTTGATTCGAAAAGTTTCATCCAAGGTGAACCAGTTTCCCGAAGTAGAGAGAAGGGGTATAATCAATATACCAGTTCTGACCTTTTGTATAGTTCGAAACCTTCTCTCGACATAATATCTGATTTTCAGCTTGAAAGTGGGCATTGTCTTATGATTGAGTTGATAAGAAATCTTCACACCGACGGTTTGGAATTTGCAATCTTGCGTGAACTTAAAAAGAGTAAGATTACTGATCATATTGCTGTTAAAGATTTGATATCCATCTTCATTGATGAGTTCTTCATATTTGATTTTAAGACAGGATCCGCCGTTGTACGCATCCAGTTTGTTCAGAGACCACTGCAATCCACTTTTTTCTTTCTTTTGTAAGTTAATGGGAAGCTCAAACTGCAAACTCCCGTTGACCCACCTGTCATGAAACACTTCAACACCCTGCTGGAAATATTTCAATCCTTCTCCATTATTGAAATTTGTGTAAAAAATAAAACTTGAATCGTTCATTTTGTAGACAGTTGAGTTATAGGGGATGATCGTAGAACTGATGGAAGATTCGTGATCAAAAAGTCCAACCCAAAATCTAGTATCATTTTGCATCCAATTTCTCGGCCCTAGGTGTTCATATGTCCAAGCTGGGGCAAAAAGAGCAACATTTGATCTGTACTTTCTAACCATTTGACATGCAAGGCTCGAATCGAAACCCCCTTTTCCGATCAATGTACCTCTGCCCCATACGTCGTAGCCAACATATACTTTCTTTTCTACCCCTAACAGACCCACATTTTTAATGTTTTCCTGCAAATGTTTAACATTCCACCAATAGTTTGTGAGAAAGGTGTCCGAAGAAGAAAAGAAGTCGTAATTCATTTCTGTTACTCCGTTCTGATACTCAACTCTATTGTTCGAGGAGACAAAAGAGTCATACCAGATTAGCCCATTTTTGATATCGGAGCTATGTAACGAGAACTTCAACTGTTCGGCAAAACGCTTTAACAGGTTTGCATTTTTCGGATTGGTGAACTTTGTTTCAATATTGAGCAAGTAACCATCAAAGCCAAAATATTCAGCCAGCTTTCTTAAAGGTGGAACAAAAACAAACTCCTCTTTGTCAATTGTCACTAGCCTGTCTAACTCCTCAAAATCAGTCACCGAATTTCCTTCAAAAATTATTGTCCCTAGACACTTGATACCATGTCGATGACATGAATTGATCCAGTGTACAGGTGGAATTGTGATTCTGTGGTGGCTGAAATATACAAATTGATCCACAAGCTGGGGATATTGGATAAAATATCTCGATCCGGTTGGGTGAGGGAAATATCCCAGAGGCGAAGAGTCTTCTTCTTTCTGATACCCACCTCTATAATCATGGCAAATTAATAGTTTTGGAATTACAAGATCTCTATCTCCGAGAGTAGGATCATAATGACCGCCTGAATTCGTCTTGACTCTATTATAGGAGGAGAACAATTCAGTTGCTTTTTTGAAAACGTCTATTTCAAACTCATCTGTATTCGGGTCAACGGGTGCACTATTGTACCAATTAGCCAATTCGTCAAGTGACTGAAAGTAAGTTGACTCAATTGAAGTGCTACTATCGTTAGCCAGGGTCACTTGCTTATTTGTTATATATTTTCTCATTTCTTTCTCTTTGTCTTTCTCTTTCTGTATCAACAGCCTCTTCCCTTTGGAAACGGGGAACAAACTAGTTTGCTTGTACTCTTTGAAAGAGAAGACACGCTCTCCCCGGTTCACAACTTTATGCGGGGGACCAGCGGAATACTTGGGAAGGTCGAACGTGTCAAACACTTTGAACAAACTATCACTTTAAAGTTGTAAACTTCACTATCTTAGAATTCCTGTCAATGGAAATCAGGAAATGGCATAAACAGCCGATATTTTCGATTTGGACTGTTTAAATAATTGGACGATAATCCTTGGGCTTTCTAATAGTTCTACTTTTATAGATAATGAATCTATCACAACTTTTTGACACTACGATTTATTTACTAGCTGAGATAATCCATTACAGAAAAGATTAATTTGTAATTGTCAAGTCCTATGTCTCGGTATCCGCTAATGAAAAGAGAACAGAAAGCTCACGAAATGATCGAATTATCATGTAAGGTCAGAAGAAGCTTGAGTTTGCGGCCCGATGGCTCCAGAAGATATCTAAACCGGTACAGAGAAACCATTCGGAGCTCAGGGGAAAGAAATCTATTT